>JARFJB010001647.1:485000-875000 GCA_036346205.1 Vesta saturnalis
GGGGGCCCTCATACTAACTCATAAGACAGTTAAAGCACTCCGTAACTTTTTCTAGGGTCGTCGCCCCTTGTCAGGTCTTCGCCCTTTGGCGGGAAATTTGAAATTGCATTCTAATAAGGGGCCCTAACGCTAACTTGCAAGACAGGTATAGGACGTCGGAACTTGTTCTCGGGTCTTCGTCCCTTGTCAAAAGCAAAAAATTAATCAAATCAGCCGAGCCATATCAAACCAAATCAAACAATCTCGGTCAAATCAAACAAATCAATTAATCTATTCAAATCGATTAGGCAAATCAATCTTACACAAATCACTCTAAATCAAATCGAACATCAAATCAATTAGCCAAATCAGTCAAATCAATTAAATCAAACAAGAAGCTGAGCTAACAATTCTTCATAACCTTCAGGTAACGATTCTCCTACTCAGAGCTGGTACTCCCTAAACGTGTGGGCACCGGCGTGCGAAAACATCGATCATCCGCAAATCAATCTCAATCAATTCAATCTCAATCAATTCAATCTCAATCAATTCGATCTCAATCAATCAAACCATAACTTGCAGCTTGCAAAAAGCAGCTGACAATGCAAAATTCTGGTTTGGCTAAACATAAAACTTGCTAAAATCAATCACAATTGAAAAATACATAAGATAAACTTCGACATTGTAGGCAATATACGAACATCAAACTAGCGTGTAACACTATTGCCACGTTTCGCATAGAGTGATAAAAATACGTTCTGCAGTTAAATTAGTAAAAATAGCTATACAATAACAGGTATAACTAAACTCGAAATCAGATCACTATATTATTTTACATACAAGAAATGTCTTGTCGGAAATACCTCTGGCAAGAAGGATCCTAGACTTATAAACAAGCTTGAACGCATTATTTCGTTTTTGAAAATGACAAATGCCCGTGGCCAATAAACAAACTGACTTTCACTTTCAATTTTGATAACACACATGTGATTTGAAACTAACAGATATTTCATTTCGCAAGGCAACTATAGGATTACCGTGTAACACTATTGTTGAGTTTTGAATACAGTGATAAAAATACAGTTAAATTAGTAAAAATACCTAACAGCAAATATAACCAAACTTGAAATCAGTCCTCTAACAATTAAATAAAGTACATAAAATAAGGGTAAGGGTTAAAATAAAGAAACGATCAATTACCAGGGTTGTTGCTAATATGCGTATAGGAAGAACACCTTGAAAGGCTGCGCACAGTCACATCACATTCACTTTCGACGTCTTGCTCATGACTGAATAATATAAAGTACTTAGAGGCCTTCGGCAATCATTAATATAAAGTAACTATTTTCTGGATTTCCCCCAGTTATGTAACCACAACAACAACCTTTCACTATTCAAGTACATCTAATGTGTTTGGAAAAACTCTAATTAGCTAATTACATGAAACTTGGGCTGTCCTTGAAAATAGAAATATGAGGTTCACTTTTTGTGCGCGTGACAAAAAATCCTCTAATTAGATTACACTTATTATTAAAAGCAGACTTGTTTTTTTGTGACGTCATCTTGTGGTGCATTTTTAAACTAGTGCATGTTTTCTGTAATGGAAGATGATCGCGGCTCTACCTAATAGTATAGTTTTAAAAGCAGATTTGTTTGTTGCCATCTAGTGATATATTTTTAAATTAGCGAAAGTTTTCTGTAATAGAAGTTGGCTCGACTCTCTCATATTCTGAAGATGGTAACTGGGATTTTGCCGAAAGGTCGAGTAAACAGTCTCTTAGAGACTATTACAACACCAACGCGGGCCAACACCCGCAACACCAATTCAACTTAATTAAAATGAATGTTTTACAATGTATATAGTTCAGGCAAGGAAAGAATCCATAATTTTTTGAAGTGCTCGGATTAGAGAACGATGTTCACAAGATACCTAACCCTTATTTTTTGCCTTTTTTAGATGTTTTCGAACAAGTGCGACAATTTGTCTAAATTTTGTTCAATTTTGAAACAAGGAATCATCCCACCAACTTTAGAAGTGTTACGTCCATCCCTTCATTTTCAAATAAGGAGGTTGATTAAGTTGATGTTTAATCAGATTTAGTATTTTCCGACAACTAACTAAATACATTTTATCTTTCTTTTATTATGTTAACCACATAATTGACTCAGGATTAGCATATTTTTTAAATGTGCGAAATCATTGAAAATTTCCTGGGTCAGAACGCTTAAAGGCATTGCTCTGGATTTACCAACTTGAACATACTCCCTCCGTTGTTTGAAATGTTTCTAATGAGCCGAGGCCTAAGTGATTTAATTATTAAGTTCTGGGTCATCTAAACTAATTGTAACTCGCATTATGTTTTGTGTATTTCGCAAATGTTATCAAAATTTACTATTCCCATTATGCCGTTTCTCCCCGTTATGGAAACGGGGAGTAAAGTTAAGAAATAAAATACTCATAATTTTTTTCAGTCTGGAAAGATAATTAAATGATATGTAAATTGCATTAAAAATGATATGTTGGTGTTCCGCCGTACTTCACATGTTTTCGAAATTAAATTGTGGATTGTGAAGATTATAATATTGGTAAGTGGATAAACTACAGTTGATATGTTTCCATGGTAACGATAGTTAAATCAATGACGCTTAAAATATAGTTTATCATTTTTAATTAAATTTAATAAATTGTCTTACCAAATACCATTCGAGCTTGTGATTATTCCAGGACAAACTTTCATTTTGACAAAAATCAAGCATTATTACTTTTAGGTGATACAACTCGAGCAAATAACAAAAGGTAAAATCATTCCACCTTGGGTGTCGCGATATTACCATGTTATTTGCTCTCGTCAATTACCAAGCTTTCGTTCGTTTCAAAATGAAAGTTTGTCCGAATAAACATTATGGTATTACCATCGATAATTTAATTCATCTGTCAAAAACAACGTATTCTATTATAAGTAGTAGTCCCGCACCTCAACTTTCACTTTTCCACCCTTATTTTTACTCGCTTACGTGTAGGACGTATTTTTTCACCCCTATTTTTTACTTGCGCACGTGTAGGACGTATTTTTTCACCCCTATTTTTACACATCCACGTGTGAAACCGTGTTCTCAACCCTTTTATCCTAATTTTCACACACCCACGTGTGAGACCGTATTTTCTACCCTTGTCTTTTCGGAGGCCCTTTCAACCCTAATTATTTTTACTCGCTTACGTATAGGACCGTATTACCCTTATTTTTATGGTTTCTTTTGGGGTTATTTTTCAAACCTTATGGTTGTATTAAGGACCTTTTGACAGCTAGGACTTTTTTTGTGGTTGCTAACGTGAGGACTGTATTTAGGGGTGAGGGCTGGTCTTGGCTTGGCTTAGGGCTGTATTTAGGGGTGGGACTGAACTGGGGGCTGGAGCTGTATGTAGAGCTAGGGCTGGAGCTTAGGGCTGGGGCTGGGGGCTGGTCTAGGGGTAAGTCTTAGGGTTGGATCTGGGGCTGGGGACTGGACTTTGACTTGGGGTTGGTCTTAGGGTTATTTTTGATGGTATTAAAGTCCTTCTGGCTATATTAAGAACAGTGCCCCTGGAAGTTGCACACGCATACAATGTTGGAAATTGCATAAAGATTATTATCGATCATATTGCTTTAAAATGGTCAAATGCTATTGGATTATCTTTTACCTATACGAGAAAACGTATTTTCTAATGAGGATGTAAAATAGCAGCTGTGTTAAGGACTGATCTTGGGCTGGGGAATTTGAATGACAGTAAAATTTAATTATAAAACACTTATTTTTATTGTAAAGGTCATAATTAAAAATCCTCAGTGAACTATAAAAAAATTACTGTCATTCGGGTCTAATGAAACAAAATTTTTATTAAGTTAATTAATTACATAACAGCAACATTGTCTTCTAAAACGAATATTAAAACATAGTTTACCTGCATTAAAATATGTTTAATATCCATCCGACCGTTAAAATGTTGTACGCCTTAATATTTTTTAAAGAAACTTAATGCGTAGATGTGTTTTATAACTGTAATTAAAAATCTGTAAATAAATAAAAGGTTAAAAGCACACTTACTAGTTCAGTACTTAAAGAACGTTTTTGAGGCACTGCTTCACGAGTGATAGTCGCTGCTTTTGTGTTGCTTGTGTAATTAAACTTTCTAGGTTGTGTAAAAACTACCTATTGATTTCCCTATAGTGTAAAATATACAAACAACCTTATTATCCTTATCGCACTTTCGGCAAATCGTATTTACCTTTCTCTTAAAATAAATCGGTTTGAAAAAATATTCATATTGTACATACGGACATACAAATTGTTTTATGAAAAACCATATTAAGAGTTTGGAAAGTTACATGTTTTAAATTCCACAACAATATGCAGTAAGAAATCACTGTTCATGTTTACTTTAGCTAATTACCGTGTAATTATATAACTTTGTTAAATATAATAGTCTAAAATTGATTACCAATATAAATGGTTAACATAATTTCTTTTTAAAAAACACTAAATCATAAATTTTATAACACGATTTTTAAAAACACACATGCTGAATTAAAAGAAAAACAATGGGGTTATTTTTGTTATTGCAGGGCTCTTGATTAAAACAATTAAAGCACTAAAAATCTCTTTTATTTATCGGAATAGAATGGTTGGGTAACAGGCGTTAAACAATAACCTGAATATCTCATCATTTACAATTAAACATGTACTAAAATAGTTTTTACAAAATCAAACATAGGTAAAATATGTAATCTAAAATATAGAAACATTAAGGTATAAAGTCCACATACATCCGAATGATAGTCTTGTAGTATTGTTTTATTGTATACGAAGCATCTGGAATTCTTCTCTAGGAAACGTAAATAATATCCTAGCGGTGCTCGTCCAAAGGAATCAAAATATTCTCCATTACCATTCTCGTCAATGTAGATAGCGGTCCAATGCTAACCTGGTTTGTTTGCAGGATCCGTGTTTACGATAATTGCACACGGCCGAGGTGCGTGTCTCGGTAGTTGATTGGAAGCACATACAAGCCAAAACACACTCTTCTTGTGGCTGGGGATCGATTTCAAGCATCTCAACACTTGTACCGCATACATCTTTGGAATTGGTATGCGTCCAGTCTTGCAGTAGTAATGCGTTTTCCAGTGCATACATAGGCTCAGTGATGTTATGGTTTAAGCAGCTACATGCTTTTGCTTCCTTTTTCAACTGTTTAATCGACGGGCAACCAGTCTCCTCCAGGTTTACTATTGGTTTGTTAAGAAACCTTAAAAACTGTTGTTTTTCACCGTCCTTAACGTGAATTTTGTTAAATGGGCGCAACACTCTCATCAACTCCTCATGGAAATTGTTGTAATGTACATGACCCCACCACCATTTCAGCCCATGATATTTATTTTCCATAAAATTTATCTGTCGTGACATGGATCCTAATATAAAGTAGCCTCGAGGTGGTTTTATTAGCATCAACGATAAACGACCGTGATCTGTAACCACGGCAATTTCTTTCGGTATGAATTCGTTGTTAACACCACTAAACCCTTGTACGTCCAAGTATGCGTCCATCTTCTATCGGCTGTTGCTGTACACTGAAGCCTACAGATTAGAGCTACCACTTTTAACAGCTAAAATCCACAACGACATTCCGATGTTTATCGATCTCGATCACGCTATCGAATTCTGCATACACTAAACAGTTAACGGTTACGGCGAGCGCTTCTTCAAACCCGACTTCCAGCAGAAGGGAGCCGTTTCTAACTAAATTCCAGTGCGTGCTAGCGTTTGCAGACAAGTCAGGCGTTAGGTCAAAGGCCATTAAACAGTAGCCGTTGGGGTAATAACTTCTTGATATATCGTTACCTTCATTGAAAAAATGAATACCTGTACCAGATAATAAGGTGTGGTACGCTCTTACATATAAACCATTAGCTGTAAAGTCTGGTTGTAAGGCCTTCGAAAGAATTTGTTGTCCGTCAATATATAAAGACATGTAGTTAATATTGGAGTGATGAAAATTGAACGGATTAGAGGGGTAGTCACCGTTGAAGGCTTTATTTGCTACAAAGCCTACGATGCATCGTTTAGGTAACTGACCTAGGAAAACATTATCCAATGATTTTCGCTGTATGCCTGCAGGTATAGTTAACACTTTTACGTCGGTCCTTGTAACAGGGTATTTTGCGGCTGTTGTTTCTAAAGCTTTAGCGTGCGCAATTAGAATAGTTGGATTAATTCGCATACGTCACCAGTAAACTAGCGTCTATAATTCGCGTCTTGTAATTTGAAGCGAGTGCCGCCATTAGGCTAAAGGTATCTCTTGATCGTACAAATTTAGCACCACTTATGAGAAACTTTTCTTGATTAAACAAATCTGAGTGCACGTGACCAATCATCTCTATCTGTTTCCCGGTAGCCACAAGTGCTTGACGTTTTGAGAAACCGTTATTAGCGTTCCCCAGTGTATTCATCTGTCCAGCTGTATCATTGTGCCATAAGGTACATCCTAGATGTGAACTCTTGGCCACCTTTCCATAATTTAGCAGCGTTTCGATATATGAACGGTAGGCGTAGGTGTTGTTTGGTTGAGATACCATCTTCTGATTTAAGTAAACCTCCACCTGTGAGAAAAGCGAATGCATCCAATTGTTTACCGGTGCTACAACATCAGCGTCTGTAAGTGCTGAATCATCATGCTTTAGAACTTTAGCTGTAATGTACAGCATGGTCTGGCTTAAATCTATATAATCGTTTCCATTTCCGGGGACTACAAATTCTATTGGGGTGTCATCACTCAGAGCTGATAAGGGCTTGTAAAATATCCATTCACCGCTCTCGATACTTGTCTGTGTCGATGGTAAAGCGAACAAATCCAATTCGGCCTTGACGCATTCACACGATTGTGCATGTAGAAAAGCCATTATCTTGAAAATATATCGTCGTAAGCAGACTTCTTCTTAGCAACAGCTCTCAGTGGAGACTGATTATTATCGTTCAGACGTACTCTTTTATAACCCGAACCCATCCATCATTTTATCGATTTTCTCGTCGGCTTTACGCTTAAGGTTTCTACCTGCCTCGTGAAATCTTTCTTGAAACGAATCCTTAATCGGTCGATCCTCTATAACGTCACCAAGAATATTAGCACCCGTTCTAAGAGCTTCTTTACCAATAGCCTTTGCGCCAGACTTAAATAACGGTATTATACTTCTAAATATACCACCTAACCAGCTCCCTATTCCATGACCGCGTTGATAGGGCGCACCTCTGTAAATAGAGCCGATACCGTTACCGGCCTGATTCATGTAATATTGCTGATAAGGGCAAACCATTATTGTACTTTCTTAAAGTGTAGCTTCAGGCACGACGTTCCAAACTCAAATGGCATTGCTGCACCCGTATCTTTTTATATTAATCTCGATGTTTTCAAATTCCCATGGCATTACCGGTATGTAATGTGCAGACGAAAAAACCACATCTTTATGACCCCCGTAAGCATAGTTTTCTGAAGTAATATTTATTATACGCATAAGCGGAGATAAAACATCACCCACAATTTGCGGTTCAACGATGTCGCAATAAACAAACATCTGAGTTGGTAATCCTATCCATATACTAGCGGGGTGAGGGGGTATTGGTTTCATGGCTATGTTCTGATACGGTCGATAACCCAATTGTAAGGCTAGACGTTGTGTGAATCCGAATAGCGAGAGCTGAGTTTTTAATTTCGTAGTGACGCGTTTAGTTAGATTATGATATTCGATTGTTAGCAATTTACTTATTAGTACATGGTTATTTAGCTCGCTGATAATTTCTTCTATGCTGGCGTAATTTCCCGAAACGAATCGTATCACGTACCAGCCATCTTCAATATAAATGGTCTTCTCGTTGTCGAGTTGAAAATATTCTGCGGCCTTTTTTAATATCGTTTCTAACACGTTCTCGCCAGGTGGCTCTGTTCTATAATAAATTAAATTATCTGTTGCACTTACAGCGGCAAAAGAACATGGGTACTGAATTTCCGATATCACTACAACCCAAGAGCCCGTTAATCTTTTTCGTTTTGGCAGCTGCGTAATAAAACTTGACGTCATATTACCTGGAAAATACGTCATAAGGTAAAATAAAACTCCATTTTTATATATCTCTCACTGCGAAGCTAACACCCAGCTATTAAATTTGTCACTGTATCCACGCCACTTGACCAAGTATTGTTTATTTCGGCCACAACCCTTCTCTGCTACAATCTTATCGACTTTGAATAGAGTATCTTTATTAACCGTAACAACTTGCAATTCTTCTTCGTAAAAGGTGCCCTCAACAGGATCGTTATTAAGATCGATTATAAACTGGTGGTCTTCTTTTTATCACCGTACTAATTATAAAAACTTCCTGGCTCCAATTCGTTTCATATCCCTTCTCAAAGGTGTACTTAGTTCTGGCGATTCTGACATGCTCGCCTACTTTATATTTAGGATGACGTACAGGACCTAAACCTTTCGCGTACAGGTTATTCCACACTCCCAAAATGTTTTTATCGTTTACAGCCGAGGGGGCCATCTTTATACTTGAATGAGGGCTATTGTTGTAGGCAGTCACAAGTCTTTCGAGTACATCAATATATCTGTAGGAATTTTTGTAAGTGAAATAACGCCACATCTTTGTTTTCAATGTTTTATTAAATCTTTCAACTACAGATGCTTTTACATCAGGGTTATTTGTTACATAGAAATTGATATTTTGTTTCTTGAAAAAGTTTTGAACGCTGCTCCCCACAAACTCTTTGCCTTTATCCGTCTGTAGATTTGCCGGGGTATTGTCGCAATCCTTAAGAATATCCGCGAATACTTCAATTACAGATGAGGCTGTCTTCGTTTTAAGTGCTCTCGCCCATGCCCTCTTGCTAAATATATAAATTACCGTTAGTATGTAGTTGTATCCGCTATTGTGTTTACTTAAAGTTCGCATATCACAAAGATCCGCTTGCCACAATTCGTAAAGGTTGCTCACAATATATTTATTTCGTGGAAACTTTTTTCTGACTGGTTTATGTACCGTATAAGCTTCCTGTGTCTGTAGCCAGTTTTTTACTTCACCATTCTACCCTTTACAGCATTAGTTAAAGGTCTTATACCAGCGAACCCTGCAGGGCGAGAGGGATCATAGTATACAGCATCCATGTTATGGCCGCCACGAATCCCAATCTAGTGAAAGTTCTCTTCTTCTTCTTTGAGAGATCTTCTCGGTGTTTCCCGCGTTTCACTATCAGCATCGTAATTCTCACCTATAGTTGTGAGGGTCCGTTCCACGCTGGGTGATACAGAAACATCATACCTTTGCGTATTTCCGATAAACTCTCGTGGTATATTTATCTCTTTAATGTACGTCGCAAACTGACGCCAACCGCGCGGGTTTGTGGTTTTTCGTTTTCTTAACGTCTCGTGAACCAGATCGATAATGTTGGAATGTGGTATGATCTCGCCTTTTATTCTGACAGTACAACTTTTGTCCCAAAAAACATCGCTGCTCGTATTCAGTATACGTAACAAATTCGCGCCTTTTCTCTTATATGAAGGTGGAAGCGTTGATACTATCTCGTCGTCTGTCAGACCTTTGCGTTGCGGTAAATCTGTAATATCACCAGAAACAGCGTCACCGCTAACTGTTATACAGGTGGGCTGACGTAATTGATTGGAAAAGTGTAGATACCTCTGCAGAACTTGGTTGTACTGCTGCCATTTGTCATGGTCGGTCACTTTAGTTTTTAAAACTTTATCCATATCGTTACCCAGCTGCGTTAAAATGTTGTTTTGTGTAACATCTGGTGCCTGTAAGCGCTGTATAAAGTCCATCGGTAGAATAATCATCTTCTTCAGAGTGTGGTCCATGGTTATTGAAACAGATTACCCAGAATTCCGCCGAGTAATGGTCCTAACAGGAGTGGTAGAAACGCACCACCTTTCTGTACAAGAAACTGTTTCTTCTTTTTTATAGATTCGCCTCTCTGTGCCAAGCGTCTTAAAGTGTACTTATGTTGAGAGAGTCGCTGCTTCTGATCAGCTGACAGAGGTACACGACCTTTTAAAATGTTATGTGCACACTCGCAAATACACTCTACCTGCTTACTATCCAAACATTTCAATAAAGCGTCACGTTGACTTTTACTTAATCTGGCTAATGCATGTAGGATAGCAGTGTTCTCGCTTAAAACTTAAATCTTTATGACTGTGAGACTTAAACCCTTTTTTCGCTATATATACCTGGCAGATAACTTGAGGCCCGAATATGTTTGTTCTATAACGTAGCACATCCGGTGTATTCTGTTTTAAATCGAACAATAAATATCCGGGCGGACTTGAACTAGCATCTTGGTACGCGGCTTCTAAAAATTTTGGGTTGTCCGGCGAAATCTGTCTTGCTAAATGCTGTATCTGAGCTCTGTCACGTGGGTTCTTAAACAAAATTATGTAATGTGCGTTGAGAGAAATATCCCGCTGTCCACGTCCTTGATGAAATATGTTCTGCGTTAAGAAAAACACACTTAGATTTCGATGATGGCAGCCCTCTGTAAAAATATCAACCACAGAGCCGTTAGTTTCGCGCATTAGATCGTCAATTATTATTAAGACAGGTTTTTCCCCGTCAAACTGTTCCATATCAGGTAAACCCTTTTGAAACTCCACAGAGACATCTTTGAATAAAGGCTGCCACTCACTATCGCCGAAAAGGGGTGCTTAAACTGACCTTCCATCTTGAATCGGTAAAACGATACTAACAGATACTCCACCAGCAGCTTCGTTTAAATAGACTAAAATCTTTTTCAGTCACAACACGTGCAATTGCCTAACCTCCAGGGCACTGTTCTTAATATACCCAGAAGGACCTTAATACCACCAAAAACAACCCTAAGACCAACCCCAAGTCCAAGTCCAGCCCCCAGTCCCAGATCCAACCCTAAGACTTACCCCTAGACCAGCCCCCAGCCCCAGCCCTAAGCTCCAACTCTAGCTCTACATACAGCCCCACCCCCCAGTTCAGCCCCACCCCTAAATACAGCCCTAAGCCAAGCCAAGACCAGCCCCACCCCTAAATACAGTCTTCACGTTAGCAACCACAAAAAAAGTCCTAGCTGTCAAAAGGTCCTTAATACAACCATAAGGTTTGAAAAATAACCTCAAAAGAAACCATAAAAATAAGGGTAATACGGTCCTATACGTAAGCGAGTAAAAATAATTAGGGTTGAAAGGGCCTCCGAAAAGAAAAGGGTAGAAAATACGGTCTCACACGTGGGTGTGTGAAAATTAGGATAAAAGGGTTGAAAACACGGTCTCACACGTGGATGTGTAAAAATAGGGGTGAAAAAATACGTCCAACACGTGCGCAAGTTAAAAATAGGGGTGAAAAGAATACGTCCTACATGTAAGCGAGTAAAAATAAGGGTAGAAAATGCGGTCCCCCACGTGGGCGGTCTTGTGACGTTTAAAAGTGAAAGTTGAGGTGCCGGACTACTACTATTATACGTTTCATCACTTTCACATCAGATAAACTGCTAGTAGTTATGCTTCGGAAGTGAATAAACTACATGTTGATATATTTCCATGGTAACGATAGTTAAATTTTATCAGTAACATTTTAAAATATGGTTTATTATTTTTAGTTAAATGACTCATTAAATTGTCTTACCAAATACCATTCGAGCTCGTAGTTTATTCCAGGGACAAACTTTCATTTTGACACAACTAAAGCCTTGTTGCTTTTAGGTAATACGACTCAAGCAAATAACAGAAGGTAAAATCGCTCCACCCTCCTTGTTGCGATTTCACCATGTTATTTGCTCTCGTTCAAATGAAAGTTTGTCCGAATAAACACAAGCTCTTATGATATTTCCCACGATAACACACCAGTCCAAGTCTTTTGCAATTTGAAAAAACAAAAATGAATTTTACGTCAATTGGTATTCTTACAACCGTCACTCGTTTATCATAATGTTAAAAGCGACAAAAATTGGCCGGCGAGCTGTTTTTCTAAAAGGCCTTTTTCCTCAAACTATTGATAGGGTATATGAGAAGAAATCAATGTTTTGCCTTGTGGTAAAGAATTCGTAAAAATGGTTTCGAATGAGGCTGCAAACATTAGGAGAAAACAGCAAGGACGGTGAAGTGGCGACGGACGTCAATATTGTCCTTGTTGAGGATCTCGTTTTAGACAATGGACGCTTGAACCGTCATTTAAACATCAATAAAGTTAGCGCAAGGTGGGTTCCGAAACATTTCACAACAATTCAGTTCCAGTATAGTCCATAGTTTATGGAACCCTCTGGAGAAGATAATTATCGTAAGTACGAAAACGTGGTTCTCTACTATGAACGTTCGTCCAAAGAGAGTCGACGTAATTGAGGCGAAAATTCAAGCAAGTCTAGATCAAGTTCAAGTCAACAAGAATGGCTACGATGTTTTGGGATTGTGGTGTTATTTCTCTCACAGACCTCAAAAGAACACCGTTGTGCAAAAAAAAATAGCCGGCACAAAGGACGTTTGAAGGTGACCAGAGATGTGCGTTTCTGTCACAACAGTCGCGCACACTGCAGAAGTGAGGCAAGCAGCAATTTGGTTTTAAACAAATCGATCACCCGTACATTGATTATTACTTATTTGGGAATTTGAAAAAGTGCTCAAACCGCTTGCTTTAGCATGAGATATTTTGCCAGTAGGTGATGGATTTGTTATACCTTTAATCGCCAGTATAAAAATCAAAATATAAGAACTGGAATTCAAAAATATAAGATATCTGGCGTTGGAGACGGATGGTCTGCTATGAGCATTTTCTAAGAGGTTTCACGAATATTTATCATTTAAACATGAAGATGAAATTCTTGCCGCGATAACTCATTCAGCCTTTAAAATAAGGTGGATTACTATATTTGAAAAAGAATGAGACCTACCTCAAATAACTGTTGAACTGACTTTCCCAGCGATAATAAATTTTGAATTGGATAAGGATGGTGTCGATGGTCCATTCAACTTGTTTAAGTTCTAATTCGAGAAAAGGAGAATTATGATTTAAACATCCACAGTCAGAATTGTAAATACTTAACAAATATCCGAATGTACAAAAATTGTTTCCAAGGTACAACACCAGTGAAAAAATGTTTTCTTATGCACCTTTTGTATCGCCCATCTCGCCTTGGACGGCAGCTTTAAAAATTTGATAGGTATTTATGAAAGCGATTTCACAAAATGTTTCATTAATACTATTTACATTAGTTATCCATTCTTTAATGGCAAAATCTTGTGTTTAATTTTATACATATGTTACAGCTGTTTATTGCTTGCTTTTGATATGTTTGTACTTATGCCAATGCACTTATAATGAGTAATGAGTTTGTATTTTTAAAGTGAAACTAACGCAGCGTTGCAGCATAGTTTTTCACGCTACTTAGCTCAAAAATCGCTGAATCCTGAGTTACCTATTTAGAAAAAAGTAAATTGTAGTCTTCAGACCTTGAACATCTATTACCTACATAAAACGGAAAATGTACATTCTTTACATTGGTCATAAATGACAACATCGTGTCTTATTTATTGCAATGAGATGTTTTTTGTACCAAATCTATGTAAAAACTAATAAAAATACCTTCTTTTTTCACTCTTCCAAAAATATAAAAGGGGAGAAATATGCAGGAAATCCAGAGCGCAATTTCATAGGTAATTTTGAATTATTGGATCGTGTATAATAAGATAATAATAAATTTTATTAACATGGAAACACTTTTTTTTTATTTTAGAGAAAAACAATTTGACAGACATATTATTAAAATATCTGGTGTGGAACACCACACGACCTTCCAACCTACAAAATGTAAGTTAAAAGAAATTAAATAATTTTATTATTTTTTTTAGGATAATTATGCAACCTCTTTTATAATAATTACGAAAATATGCAACATTGTAAAAAACAGAAACAATAATCTATGTCAAACAGACGTTTAACTTCATATCTGACCGAGACTCTAACATAAAAAATTAAAAGAAATGAAATAATTTGAATTATAATTTTTTAGGGCAACGATGCAACCTCTTTTTTTATACGTTCATAACGAAAACAGGCAACGTTGTAAAAACAACAAATAATGTGTCAGAATGGCGTTTAAAACTTCATGTTACATAGATATTACTATATACATGTTAACTCTACCATTTTCATTCATATTTGATTAATTTTTTGACTTACCTTGCGTTATATTAAAAAACTTTATAAAAAAAAGTTATGTAAAATAAAATTTTCTTTAAAAATTACACAAATTCTACCTTATGTTTTTTTTTCGCTGTTAAATTACGCGTCATATAAAAAAAATTGCATAGAATGTAATTAATCGATTTGTTTTGGTTTACATATATCGAGGTATTTTTATATCTTTGAAATATGTAGCTGTTTTAGAAATATTAGATAAAACCAAAAACTATCCCTAATGAACCACCCCTATCCACCGCTGGTATTCTCCCAAAATCTAATCAGCTCTAAGCCAAATGAAAACAAGCTTGAATACAAAATTTTAAGTACGTACGTATTTTCGTTCTGGCGTTATCGTGGATACCAACATACATCCATACACACATCGACACACAAAAACATCCAGACATGATGGCCGATCTTGGGGAGAATTGGCCAATAAGTCGATTTAGCGATAGTGAAAAAAAAGGTCGATTGCATAACCTTCTATACCTACATAAGTATATGTAGGTTGGAAGGTAAAAACAATATTTGTTGCTAACATGACTACTTAAAAAATATAACACACCCCCTCAAAAAATATCTTCAAACGTTATACAAATGACAAACTTTGTTATAGGGCGTTGAAACTTTTTAAAAAATTGCTTACAATTTTGTTAAACTTTGATTTTGGGCAAAGGTTTTGAAAGGATATGATTTTCAGAAGAAATGCATTTAACGTCCATATCTCCGCTTTTAATCTTCTCTCTTACGAAATGATGACGAATATCTATATGTTTCATTTTACTATAATATTCAGGATTCTTACTTGCATTAATTGCAGCTTGTTTATCTTCCTATAACTAAATCTTTCCTATTTTGATAATTTTTAAATTATTAACAATCTGTCTTAGCCAGCTCTTAGCAAGCGAGACTAAGTGCTACAAATTCAGATTCTGCTGAACTTAGCGAAACACAATCTTTTTTTTTCGACGCCCAAGTTACGCAATTTCCTATCACCTGTCTGCATTTGTTTTCAAGTAAAAGTTTGTCCTCGGGTTTCAAACCTTCTTCAACATTCTTTTTTAATTCATAATAAGGAAAATTTATGTCCATCGGAGTTTTCACTAGTTTACCATGGGTTTCTAAAATCTTCTTTAAATAGTTTGTTTGATTTAGGGACATAACACCCTCTTCTTAATCATAATTTACTGAGATACCAAATAGTTCGAAATAATACCAAGGTCTTTCTTTTTAAATTTTTGGGATAGAAATTGTTTTGTTGAATTTACACAAGAAAGGTCAGTTCGCACAATCATCAGATGATCAACAAATAGTAAAAAAAATGTAAACTTCAAGGTAGGATGTGAACTTTATGTATAAGCAATAATCATGCTTAGATCTTTCAAAGCGTTTTTCTTTCAGAGTTTTATCAAATTTTTGGTTCCAACACTTCGGAGATTTTTTTTAAACCATAAATTGATCTTCGAAGCAATCCAACCTTTTTTTCTTGTTTGAAAGCCTTAGGTAATTCTTGAATGTCCCTATTTAAGAAAGCACTTACCACATCCATTTGGTGAACTTTCATCTTATAGTGGTTTGCAACTGAAAGAATTCGTATTTTAGATTCTTTTACCACAGGAGCAAATTTATCTGTGTGATCTAAATCACCCGCCTGCTGAAATCCCTGAGCTACTAATCGGGCTTTATACGTTACAGGGTTACTAGCGTCATCGTTTTTAATTTTAAAGATCCACTTTGGATCAACTACTTTTTTATTCTTTGGACGGTCAACCACCACCCCAGCTTCATTGCCATAGAGGGCCTTTGTTTCTTCTTCCATTGCTTGTTTCCAATCTTTACTATTTGGTCCCCTTATGGCTTCTTCATAAGTTAGGTTTTCGTGTAAAGGAACTGCACCTAGCATGCTATAATCTTCATAATCGTGGAAATACTTTGGCTTTTTTAATAGATTCTTATTTGTTAAACAGTATACATATCCTCACCATCACCCCTATTTTCTTCTTCTCTAATTTCAATTCCTTTTAATTTATCTTGTGTAATTTTTTCTGCTCTAACTTGATTTCCGTTGCTTTCGTCCGCTTCATAATCCATAAGCACTTCTTTTTCACTCGCGATTTCCTCTAACTGACCACCAGTTTCACTATGTTCTTCCTCATCTGATACAAGTACAGTAGATTTAAATTTGTTGGAAATTTTATTTTCAGTTTTTGGAATAAAAATGGCATCTCTAGAAATTTCCATTTTCTTTGACAGGGTATAAAAAATTCTATAACCTTTTATATTGTCCGCATACCCAACAAAAATGTTAAGATTATTTTTGTAATCTCACTTACGCCTTAATTCTTTGAGTACATGCACAGAAACTTCAGTTCCACATATTTTAAGATGGGATATATTTGTTATACCATAGTTCATAAGGAGTTTTTTCAGGTATTGAACTACGGCCAGTTCTATTTAGCACATACCCTGCTGTACTTACTGCCTCAGACCAAAAATACTTGTGTAGTTGTTGAGCAGCTATGATTTACCTAACTACTTCCTGTACGGTTCTATTTTCAATACTGGTGCTTTATTCCCAAACTTTCAAGTATTCCTTCAGTTCAAGGCAAGCGAATTCTGTACTTTCGTCAGTTCTTAGTATCTTCACATTACACCCAGTTTAATTTTTTACTAATTTGAAATATACATTCAAATAGTGAACAGCCTCGGACTTCTTTATCAAAAAATAAACAGTTTTAAAATGGGAATAATGGTCTTTAATTAGCAAAAAATATACAGATCTTCCAACGGTACTAACTTCCATTGAACCACATAGATCAGCACTCACCATCTCTCCGATTGTATTATATCCAGGCGTGCTGCTATAAAATGGAAAACGATGCTGTTTCCCTTCTAAACACGACCTGCAACACTCATATCCATCATCATTAAAATTTATGTTATATCTTTTAAGTACTGACCTTACCTGTTTAAAATTTTGGTGAGCAAACCTTTGGTGCCATTCTTTCAGTCCAATTTCTTTTTGTTAGCCCTCAAGAAAAGAACTGCTTTCTATTTTGAACTGCATTTCAAAAAGTTTGCTACGTTTAACCCCATTTGCACAACAGTTACCCAAGGCGTCATACAGTCCACAACCATATTTATTAAAACTCACTTTTAGTCCCCTTTCCACAAGGACACTGATTGAAAGATCCTTCAAAGTATCAATCCAGTCCACCCCATTGTACACTTTAACCTGAACTTCGTCAATAGCTTCTGATTGTATTATACTGCTATCACCAATGTTAACATCCCTATCCCAAGGCTTCAATGATTCTATCCATTATTTATTGCCAGTCGTAATAAAAGTTGTACTGATTTTCGGCTCTAGTATTTTGTCTGTGAAGGTTTATTATGTCTGTACCTACACACTGAGCTCTGATGACCGGGTTTGTTACACACCCCACAGACATTATTAGCTCTGCAGTTACGCTTTACGTGGCCGAAACGCCCGCATAAATAGCGTTTATAGTTACTATAGTTGGAACTATTTTTATCATTTTTAGAAAACAAATGTTTACTGCCAAATGCGCCTTCCACGGCAGCTTGGTCATAAGTTCATTTAAAGTTTGTTTCTTTTCTTCAACTCATTCCCAAGCTGAAGCCAAATGAGAAAATTCGCTTGGAAGGGTCATAATAATTTTGGTGATAAGCATGCGATCAGACATATCTTCACCAAGTTGTTTTAACTGGTTACGTAAATCTTCCAAACTTGAAACATGAACAGCTAACCCCTGCCCTTCATACTGATATTTAGAACACTTTTGTTGCACCACATGCACAGTTACTTCAGACTTTCTGTCCAAAACAGTCAGTAATTTCTGCCACATGTCGTAAGCTGAGCTTAAAGTTAGAATGTGGTTGATCGGCCCTTCATCCATTTTTGACACAATTAAATCTTGAGCTGACTGATCCATTTTGATCCATTTATTTAATTCATCTTGAGATTAATTGTTATCACAAGGTTTTTCAACTATGAGTCTTTTGCTTTTAAGGAAACTAATGTTTTGAACTTCCAAACCAGCGAGTTTTCACTTCCTTTTAAAATTATTATTACACTTTTACTATTATCCATGTCTAGGCCCATAACCCTTTGAATTATTGGGTCGAGTATAACAAAATAATGAATTTTATTAACAAGGAAAAAAATACAAGTATTCCAATGTGAAAACTTTTTTTTGTGATGAAATTTACTTACTGCATTGTTCTCTTTCTTTTCTTGGTTGTTAAACATGGTGCAGAGGCATGTTTATATGCAAACTTAGTTCTTAGGTCACAGAGTCAATAGGTAACTAGAACATCAATATGTGTACATTTAAAATAAGCTATTCAGGAAATACACAGTGCTTTTTCGTAAGTAATCCAATGTGAAGATTTGATTTCGTGCTGGGTTGTTCTTTTGTTGACTGCTACGTACACATGGATGTAAATAACCAGAAATGTATCCATTTAAGTTGTAGCTAAATGGAATTGACCACAAGATTGCTGCTTTCATTTCATACACAATTTTTTGTCCTTCCACGTTTGTGTTTGTAACCCATTGATTTCAAAATTGTAAATGTTGTCGTTTGACTCCCATCAAAGTCGAAATCTGTTTAACGTGATTATACACTTTGTCCAAAGTAAAATGTTCATTTTTCGAATTAAATTGCCGAATTAGTCGTTGTAGATCTTTTAGAAAGGTGATATCCCAAAACTCAAATTTTTTGTGTTTACCACAATATGGTGACTTTAAATTTTGAGGTCTTGCCGTTATGATGTCTTAGCTAGTTCGCTGCGAAACCTAAAACCATATACATACTTAATGTGTGCACGAAAAAATGTTTTAGTTCTTACCTACTTGAAATATATCCGACACCACTACAATTAGTTCTGCATTACTTTTCCCCATTGCACTATTTTTATATTTTTTAAATTTGCAAATGGTTGCTCTTTGCGATGACTTTTAGCATTATCTCAACAAATTATTCTTAATTCAATATGAGACTTGACCATCATATGTATTAATTAAGTAGGCAACACAGCACGATTACTATTCATTACTTTACTTTAAATGAACGCTGTTCATTACTATGCAAGGTATTTAAATACTTTTTCAAATATTTAAATAGTTTTAAGTATTTTTAAAGTATTTAAATATCTTTTTAGTGGTGAAATACTTCTGAAATATTTACATTCCGTTTAAATACGTGCGTTAAAACGTTCGGAATCATCCAAATAATTTTTAAAGTACTTAAATATTTTAGAAAACTATTTACCCATGCTTGAGTAGGAAAGTATCTGGTATATAAATAAATACTCTTACTTTTTTTATGACATTTAGTAGTTAAATATTTTCAAAAGTATTAAGCTCTGTTCAGATTGTGAACGTTGACCAAAAGATTTAAACAACTTTTCAATCCGTATTTTAAGTTTACCTAAAAACGTTTGTAATAATTATAAGTGATACTTTTTCAACTATCTTTTATGTTGTACTGATTTAGTTACGCAGCTTTTTTAATTTTTAACCCACTGAAAAGCTTGTTCGTTGAAGTTATACCGCAGTAAATCAATTATTCATATTTTCGGGTGGCCTTTAACAGTACGATGTGTTCCAATATCTAACTTAAGGGTTCTTACTATCAGTTTAAATACTAACTTGAAACAAAAAACTCGGTGAGCCATTCCATAAAAGAAGCTTCCAGCGATGGAGGCTATCGAAATGTTATTTTTGCATAGTTATACATGTTTTGCTGATTCATTTTTTTGAAATTTAGAGCAATTCAAACTATATTTGAAAAATTATATATTATGCAAAGATCCAAAATATGCAGAAGTTGTATTGATGAAATATGTACGATTTGGCAAATGCAGTAAAAAAATTTTTTAATCTGTGATTAGTAATATAATTGTGAGTATTTTTTGTCCCTATAATTTTTCTGTATAGCAAACGGTTTCAAGATATTATCAAAAAACCGGTTTTTCCTAAATATCTCCAGAACTACTTAATATATTTAAAAAGTGAAAATACCACTAGATAGAAAATAAAATTTCTCACAAAAAGTGTTTTTACAATTTTTTCCAAAGTTTTATCATTTTCGAAATATTTCCAAAAACCTCGATTTTGGTATTAGATAATACAAATTAAATTTCTGACCGAAAATCATTCTTGTAATTTTTTTGTAAATTAATCGTTTTCGAGTTGTTTAGAAAAAAACGATTTTTTGATGTGGAAGTATTGATACAATTTGCAGCGGTTTTTTAAATATGACGCCACTACTTTGCAAACTTCACCAATTTTATGTATAGATTTATGACATTTTCCGTTTACGTATTTTAAGGAAACACGCGAATCTTTCATTCCTTCTGACCGTAATAAAACATACTTTTTGTAAAATTGTAGAAACTTTTCTCCAATTACTGTAAACGACCGTATTCTCTTGGTTTTGCTATCAGGAATTTTAATGTGGAGTAAAGATTCCAAGTCTTCTATATGTTCAATCTTCATGTTGACTAGTTCGTCACATTGGCATGCCCCAAAGATTCCTCAAAAAACTTGAATATTAGAACTTGTTTCAATGTAATTTACAGTCTCAAACTTACCTTCATTGCCAAATACAAACTTATCAAACTGTTCTTTGGTGAAAACTTTTGCTTTCTTCGCGGTGTAGCCTTCATTTTATTTCTTTAAATATGCTCGCAGTTTCGAATATTTTCTAATGTCTATTCCATGCTTGATATTCAACAACAATTTTATCATGGAATATCTAGACCTAAGTGTTGAACACTTTAGATTAGCATTTCCTAAAATAGGCCAGAAGGACAGTTTCGGACTATTTTTACATGCTTATTATCACACCATTTCGCAAAGGCTGTGTAAATACCACACGCCTTGGTTGAGAGCAGATGGGAGAGCGATTCTTTGGCTGCTGCACTGATTTCTGACATGACATTTCGGAGTAAGACGTGTCGAAAACTCTACAAAATATCCCCAAATAATTATAAAAAAACTGATCAAATTACAAAAAATACTTACAAATTTCTAAAACGCTTCCGATTTCTCCTAATGTCACTTTTTTTTTTACTAATAGTACTAAGACTAAGATTTGCCTAACGTGCTAAAGCACTCAAGAACACTGGGAGGGAGTTAAGAATATTGTTAGGCTGCCGAGAAATGTTTATGAACGGCTACCTTAAATTTGCTTAAACGAAAGTTTGGAGGAAAACAGGAACTGGGTAGTGCATTCCACAATTTGGTCGTCGTGTGGAAAAATGTAGTGTGCGCCCATTTAGTGTGACAAGATGGAATTATGGTGTGAATGTTCAACCAAGTGTTCCTAGCGAAGATGGCCTGTGAAGGTATTAAGTAGTGTATTTCGGAATCAGATTTGTTATTGTAATAGTGAAAGAACAAGGAAAAAACCGAAACTGTTCTTCTATACTCAAGAGACTGTAGATCAGAAGTTAGAGACGGGTCATTTATAAGTCCTATAGCACTTGTTTGGATGCGGTTTACCATATCAACGGCGTATTGGGGAACGCTGACCCAGAGGTGTAAATTGTATTCCAGATGAGGTTGAATTTGAGCCTTATACAGTAAAA
This sequence comes from Vesta saturnalis, assembly GCA_036346205.1. Lineage (NCBI taxonomy): Eukaryota > Metazoa > Arthropoda > Insecta > Coleoptera > Lampyridae > Vesta > Vesta saturnalis. The sequence continues at coordinate 506,844 of JARFJB010001647.1, forward strand.
TATGTTGTTGCGATGTGAAGTACTGTTTAGATCTGTATAAAAAGCCCACTTCACGGGCAACTATTTTGCTGGCTGACGGTCAACCCATGAAAGGTTCGATAATACTGACATCCCTAACATAGAAATCGAGATCGAAAACTTGAGATCTAGACCATTCGTATTTATAACAGGAAATGATCGGTCTTTCTTGGCGGACACAAGGCAACAATGTTTTTTTTTTTACTTATAGCATTCCTGAACACGCTTTTATTTACCTAATGTGCTAAAGCAATCAGGAACTCTGCGAGGGTTTCGGGATATTGTTAGGCTGCCAAGAAATGTTGATGAATAGCTACCTTAAATTTACTTCAGTCAAAGCTTGAAGGAAAACAGAAACTGGGTAGTGCATTTCACAATTTGGTCGCCGTGTGAAAAAATGTATATTGCGCCCGTTTAGTGTAACAAAATGGAATTTTGAGTGCATAATTATCGTGTGAATGTGCAAACCAAGTGTTCCTAAGGAAGATGGCCTGTGAAGGTATTAAGAAGTGTATGTCGGAGGCACATTTGCCATGATAATAGCGATAGAATAAGGAAAGAACCGAAACTATTCTTCTATGCTCAACAGGCTGTGGGTCAGAAGTCAGAGACGGGTCATTTATAAGCCTTACAGCTCTTTTTTGTCGGCGGTGATTATGAGTAGATTATTCCTTCCTCATTCAAGCATGCGTTCTAGATCACTGTTATTTTCACTTTAACGTTCTGACTAGACCTATTGTTGTGGGAAAACTGAGAACTACAATGTCAATAGTAGTTTCTTTTTAAAAGAAGGCACCGGCGACAATGCGTATACGTGTATCGAAAGTGAAATGGTTTCATAGCGAATGGGGTAGATTTGGGCGACGGCACAATTTTACTTCCACACTAATAAGAGTTAATGCGGTTTTGCACAAAACGTTTAATTAAAATTAATCCAGAATAATGCACTGGGAAAAGAGGATGAGAAACTTACCAACTTGCTTGGACAAACTAATAGTATAACAGTTAAACGCAACAAGCATATACAGATTGTGTCTATTGTTGTGGAAAGATAGGATTTATGGGGGGTAATTCAATTACCGATACAATAAATTTATTTGTAAATATATTTGAAAATCGTCCTATTCCATCTCCATCAACTGTGTGGAAGACAGTTAAACATTTTTAACAAAGTATATGTATAACAAAGTGCAGAAAATGTCATCTTTTGGTGGGGGTACACAAAGGAAATAATTTACAGTGGTGTGAAGGCCAACAATTTAATTGCATCAAAAGATTATTTATTTATTTTTTTTCTACCATCATATCTGAAATGTTAGGTAGAACACGACACAGTTTTTACAACAGGCTAGGATAATGCTTAGAAAAGGGAGGGGGTTTATTTAAACATCTAATATACATGTTTTAATAACATGAATTGTACCGTTTTTAATGTATCTGACTTCCATAAAAATTGCAACACCTAGAATTTATTGAACGATTGCATTGAAATTTTCGTCAACAATTAGAACAAACAAACGATTAGAATTTGAAAACAAAAGAACAAAAGCTAAATATGTTTTTTTCAATAATAAGTTGCTCCGCCACGATTTGTAATTCACTCATTTAGACGGCGTAACATACTATCAATCTATAGCTGCGGTATATCAACCCAAGCTTCTTGAATCCGTCAATGAAGACCGCCGCAACATATTGCACCCCATATCATCACTCCTTGTGTGAGGGCTGTTGCGTTCCACAAAAAATGTTTGATTTTTACGTTCTCCACGTACCCGTCCCTCATACAACCATCGTGGGCCCACAAGCAAAATCGGGACTCGTCACTAAACACAATTCGATGCCATTCTTGTACCAAATTCGCTCTTTCGTTACTCCATTCTAGCCTGCGTAGACGGTGAAGTGGTGTAAGAGGAAGACATAAAAATGGACGATATGTACACAGCCCATAAGACCTTATCCGGCGATAAACAGATGACATTGACATTTTGGGTCCTACACCTCTCATCCAATCATTTGCAATCGATCGAGTTGTTGATAATCTGTCTCTTGTGGACAAAAGTCTTACGCGACGTTCTTCGCGATCTGTAGTCCTGCGGGGACGTCCAGATCCAGGGCAACGTTGTTGCACCCCCCCTTCTTCGGACCATTTGGACCAACATCTCAAAAACGTTGTAACATTTCGGTTTACACAACGAGCAATTTCTCTTAGCGAAAGTCCGGTCTCTCTGATGCCAATAATACGGCCACGTTCAAAATCAGCCAATTGGGAAAAACGTTGATGTCGACGTACTCTTGGCATTGTTCCCAAGTTCATAACGAAATTGTGAACATACAATTTGCAAAATTGACAGTTAATTACAAACTGATTGTTATAAATTTTTGTTATGAACGAATAAGTTCAAAAGTAAATAAGTAATTAAAAATTATTATTAACTTTATTAAATACATATATAAAAAGTTTACCTCTAGTAGGATTTGAACCTACCAACTGTACTTTGCTAGAGTAGCGCTAACCATCTGCGCCATCGAGACACAAGCCCCAATCGATGTAAACTTTGTTTTTATGTATGTAGAGCTGATACATAAAGTTGATTTCTTCAAATTTATTGTTACTAAATGCAAAGGAAAAAATAGATTTTATTCAAATTTTAATCGCTTGTCGGTTCTAATGAAAGACACCGTTGACGAAAATTTCAATAAAATCGTTCAACAAATTCTAGGGGTTGCAATTTTTATGGAAGGAAGTCAGTATATTTATATACGTGTCACAAGCAATTAAACTGATGATAACAAATAATAATGTATGTTTCTGACATGGTGAATTACATTTTTTAATAGCCATGGATACTTTAATTCGCTATACAGTGTTAGTCAAAAGTCCCCTCCCACACCTTGTATCTTTTGAACGGTTTTACTTATACTAATGAAATTTGGAGGGTGAATACAAACGGATAGAAGCTTCAAAACTAGTCATGACAAGTGACGTAATAGTCATATATGACGTCACAGGGCCACAGTGGCCAATAATTTTAAATAGTACCTTATGGCAAGTGACATCTCGATTATTAGTTTCAATGTTGTTTTGCCAATGAATCATGACAAACTTTAAATTACAATTACGGTTTATTTTCACTTTTTAGGGATGTAGATGAAAATTTATACGATATACGTGATAACTCTTTATAAACGTACTTATGTAACTACACAACTCGTGCTACGCACTCGTTGGACAAATTTCGCATACGTACATTAAGAAAGCTCAAATCCCACTAATTTCGTAAATAACTATTACTTCTACTAGAATTAGAACTAGATGTTCCTTAAATTACTGTAAAACTGATGTTAGAAATCAAGAATGATATTGCTTTGTCACACATCAATTTTCATTTTGGAATTATAGAATTGATAATGGTTTTAGGTTTTATTTGTAGATTGTTGTATATACTTCAAATTGCGCACAATGTAAGCAGATCTAATTTACGTTAATAAATACAGCGCTGATACACTAATAATTTGTTGACTTTGATAGATTATAAGTCGCGCTGACATAATACTTTTTGTTGTGCCTATTATTAACCTTAGATATTGCTTATTTTTAAAATTTTTTTTTACATATTTCAAACAAGAATTTCTGTAATGAATTTCTTTTTTTTTTTTTGAGTTTTACGTTTGTCTTCAAAAAAAATTGCAATACCTTGTAATACATTTCGACTCACTTTGACAATTTACATGTGTCGGTAGCTTCAGATACGTTTTTCTCAGTAAGAGTTGTTTCTAGAGTAAAGTATACCTTTTTTAACTGGTAAAGATACGGAAAAAGGTTTATCTAACCCAAAATGTCATACACCGTGGCACAAAAAAGTGATAGCTATTTTAAAGTCTGCTAATCGTCGCTTGTGACGCCCTCTAGGAGATACAACAAAATCGTTCGCAAATTTGTTTCAACATCTTAAACAATTCTGATTATTATTAAAAGATGTGTTTTTATAAGAAATGAATTGAAAACTGCTTTATGGGTTCTTAAACGATTCAAAACTTGATACGTTAAGGGTTTTTGAAATATCACCAAAAGTATAAATATTTGCATTAGGTTTTATTAGGAAGGAATAATTAGGGAAACATACAAATACAAGAATTGGTAAGTCAAAGGAAACAGAACCATTTAAAAATACTAACATACATTTTATATTTAATATTAAAGTTAAAATCCATTCTTTTTGGGAATATGATGAATGTGTTGAAATGATCTCAAAACCACTAATCCCAAAAAAACTGTTTATTTATCTTCTGGTTAAAATGTAAAATCATACATACATATATGTTTCGATTGCTTCAATTAATTACGCAATCATCATCAAGGGGGAAGCTACAATTCTGAGTGTAAACACTACATATCTAAGTGATTATTATACTCTACTTACTAGAAAATTGTCTATATCATTTATTCTACTTAACGTCCATACGAAGAAATTCAGACTAATATTACGTGAAACAACTATATTCTAACGGCAAGGACAAATGACATTGTTGGAAAATCCAAGTGTGAAATATATTAACAAATGAATAAATAAAATCAACAAACCACAAGTTAAAAATTTCCTTACAAACACAATTAAAAAATATATACGATAATACTATGGTTGGAGGTTGTTGCTACTATAGGTGACTAGATCTGGTATCACAGGCGATTGACTAATTATATAGTTGAGTAGGTTAGTCTCTCTCTTAAGATAGGATGTAATGTTGAATCTTTCCTTAAGTTTGATAATATTATTATTATTGAGCGTCGTGTCCAGTATTTCTACGTTGTCCATGTTAAATGTATGACTAATAGCAACTGTAACAGGCTATCATCGGATCTATTGCAGTTGCCGCTCTTTCGAATCGCTAACGCACAGCCGACATATTTAGAACATTTAGGTGCCTCAATAGTAGATCATATCATAGTTTCTGAACCCATAGTACACTTTTCGATAGTGAATGCTTCCTAGGCACCACGATCACATCAGATCGTATACCCCTACTGATCAAAACTTCATTTTGTCCAGCTCCACGTACACCTCCTCAATACATTAATTAAAGATTTTTCGAAAGCAGACTGGAATGTGTTCTCCGAACACATCTCCAACAACGTTCCTACACCCAATCTTCAAACGACCCAAGATCTCGAGAGAGCCATTAGAGACGTAACATCCGTAGTTACGGAAGCGGTCGATACCTCTGTCCCACTAAAAAACATCGACATTTCCCTAAAACCGGTCCCACGGTACATCGTGAACTGGATCGAAGAGAAAAGACGAATCTATCGTCAATTCCTGCGATGTAGGGATCCGGCGCACAAGACCGAATACAATCGTCTTAACGCCTTAATCTGGCGAGAAGCCAACAAACACGGCGAAGACTCCTGGACCAACTCCACCTCCCAGCTCGATTATAGAAATGGTAAAGTCTTCTGGCAACAATTCGATAGACTGACCAGAAGGAAAGTCAACCCTAAATCCCACCTAACCGACCTTCAGGGCAACGTAATCTCCTCCGACCATTTTCCGATCCCCAGATGATCCCCAAGTCGATAACCGATTCAAGGCACTCTTTGAGGGTCACCTTGAAGAATTCCTCAACCTTAACCTTTCTGAAATCCAACTCGATAACGAGAATCCGTTTTATGCCCCCATCACGATCGACCAGGTCCACACATATTTAAAAAAAAATTCTGCCCAGGTCATGACGGCTAAAATCGAAAAATCGTCCGTCATTTACCCGACCCAGCCCTCCGATTACTCTCCAACATCTACAACCAAAGCTTAATCCTATCCTACTTTCCGACGGACTTGAAATCGGCCTCCACCGTCATGATACCCAAACCCCACGTCGACCTAACCTCACCCTCCTCCTATAGACCAATCTCCCTCCTGAGTTGCCTCGAAAAATGCTTTTTTTACGCTTTGATCAGATTCTAGCCAGGCGACTCAGGGAGCACCTCGAATTCAACGACCTCCGTCCCAACAGCCAATTCGGCTTCCGTCTCAACCGAACTTGTCACGATCCCTTGTTGAAGCTGCCTACAGGGACCACCAGAGCATTCATGTAATCTGGTTGTATTTTTGAACATTAAGCAAGCATTCGACAGGGTCTGGCACGCCGGTCTCCTGCACAAGGTCCGTAATCTCAACATTCCCGACCCCTTCTCCAAACTCCTACTCTCGTACCTAACCAATAGGTCAATTCGGGTCAAAGTAGGAACACCTCAGATCCTTTTCAACCTACAGCAGGCGTACCGCAAGGTTCTGCCTTAGCCCCGATCCTCTATATTATCTTCGCATCCGACATTCCCGAAGTCACACAACCCGGAGTAGTTTGCGGATAACACCGCCTTCTGGACGGTTAATCGGGACAGCGAAACGGCCTCCCGTCTCATATCCAAAACCCTTCGGAAGTTCTCCAACTGGGCGAACCGGTGGAGTCTCCGTCAATCCCACCAAAACCCAAACAATCCTATTCAGACATCCTAATTACACCGAAGATAAGCTCCCAAAGCTTGCCTCCAGAAATGTTTCACTCGCCCTAAACCAAGAAAGACTCACACTCCAAGATGAAGTCACCTACCTAGGAATCCTCTTCACTAGAATCCTCAATTGGCTCCCCGATGTAAAAGAACACTCAATAGGATTAGAAACCGCGCAAACCTACTCGGCGTCCTCCGAGGTAGAATCAAAACATACATCTGCCCTGTTATGGATTTCCGGGCAATATAAACCCCAATCACCTTTCCTCTATTGCATTCTGTGAACGGGGAATTTTTAGACGCATACATAGGTTACCCCTCACGTACCTTAGTGACCTCACAACATAACACGCAAACATGCCACCAATCACACAGAGAATCCAAACACTTCAGAAAAACTTCGCGCATAAAAGAATTTTCGGTGATACTACCCCAACCAAAGAAATCCTTACCACTCCCTACAACTACCGTTTTCCCTAATTCCCACGAAGAAAACTTAAATTAAAATTCCAGCACTCCCCTGCGATCCTTACACAACTACTTGATGACCTCCCGAGGAGACAGACGAATCCTTAGATAACATCTCATATGCCCTCCGCATGTCCACGTCTATTCGATGACGACCTAGCACGAAACCGGACAAAGCATCGGATTAACCGCACTAAGCATGCTACACCCCACTAAACAACACACACACACACTTTTTTACACCAAAAATAACCACATCTCATGATTGTAAACCATACAATAACACAAAACATCGCAACACCAACGAGCATGGATTGACCAGGACTGAAGAGGAGAAGGACTCCTGAACAGTCTACGACTAAGATATATATAAGCCATAAATAAATGATTACTAACCATAAGCATGAGCATACTAACAAGAAAAATCCCTCTCTTAAGATAGGATGTAATGTAGAATCTTTCCTTAAGTTTGATAATATTATTATTATTGAGCGTTGTGTCCAGTATTTCTACGTTGTCCATGTTAAATTTATGACCACTGTTCAATACATGCTCGGCGAAATGAGAAAACTGTGTCCCTCTATTGTTGTTCTTAATTTGACGGTTGTGTTCTTTTCTTCTTACCACTCTATTGCGTGTAGTAATTCCTATATAAGTGGAATCACAATCTTCGCAATTCAATTTGTAAACGCCAGGAAGGTGGCTTTTTTCTAGCTTATATTTATAGATACACAGACTAGCATTTACATTATAAGCCACTTTGAACATTAATTTTTTTTTAATTTAGCACCTCCTGAGAAATGGGACCAAAGTACAGTAGTCTCACATAATGTTTATTCTCCTCATTTATACTTTGTAAAGAGGTAAGTACTTTAAGTTTAATTCTGTTTATGATCCTGGCAACCGTTTTCCTACTGTAACCATTGTTGCGATCTATTTGATATATAATGCTCCTTTCTACACGAAAATCAGTGTCTTTTACGTACGCATGAATGGCTGGCTGGCGGAGGGCATGTGGTGAGTTGCTGTTATAGGGAATGACGTTGTCTGAGTGAGAATTTTTCCTAAATACCTGAAATTCCAAGTGATCGTAGACCTTAGTAATGTAAACGTCAAGAAAGGGAATAGAGCTATTATTCTCTATTTCTTTAGTAAATTCTATATTTTCGTGCAAACTATTAATGTATGTAAAAAAACCGTTAAGCTGACTATCATTACGTTCAAAAACACAGAAGACAACTTCAACATAGCGGAACCAGCAGACTACATTCTTTTAGTACCTATCGTTTTTTATCTAATTATTTAAGAAGATTTCACAGAGAAGGGGAAATAAGCCCCTCCCATCATTAAACCTTCTTTTTGTAAATAAATTTTGCTCTAAATTTATAAAAATTAGGACCTACACTGATATCCAACAATGAAAAGACCTAATCTTGGAATTCAACGTTAATATTACTGTTATGTTAAATCTCCTCAAAAACGCTGTTAGTTTCTTCGATAGGAATATTCGGAACAAGGTTGACAATATTCAAACTAACTAATTTTGTATTACTACCTATTTTAATGTTTAATTTTATTAATGAGTTAAACAGAGTTCTTAACACTAAAACTAGATCTAATGCTTAAGTTATTCTTACTAAATTTGTTAAGCCATTTATTTAACAGAGCAGTAGCTGAACCTGATTGCGAAATGACTGGTCTAATAGGAACATCATTAAAACTATCACTTTCAGTCTTGTGTATTTTGGGGACACAATACAGTGTTGGAACTACAGGGTTGCTTTGTATGTATACTGTCAAATAAAGTTGTTTATTTAGATTCTTATTGCCTTTTATTACCGCGTCTAGTCTGGTGTTATAATTTTGATGACATTCACTTTAACTTCTGGTAGGTTTTGTTCGGTAATCCAGTCCTTCACCTTATTGTCGTACTCATCCTTGTTAATAATTACGTTACAGTTACCTTTGTCCGCCTTGATTAAAGTAATGTTATTGTCTTTCAGTTTCTGTTTTAAATGTGAAAGGTTTCTTGATGTAGATCTAGGGTGTGGATGAAATGCTGTTGTTTCTCAGCAATAATGTGTTTTTTTGTATTTGTTTTCTGATGGTTTGAAATACTGTTAGTGCAATTGATCGCGTTTTCCGTTGCAAACTCAAGTAATTCTTTTTTTCCCACGTTATAATGAAAATTAGATTTAGCATTCATTGTCATCGTACGTTACATTCCTAAAATTTTTAACTCTGTTGTCAAATTTAAAATCCAGTGTAGAATTTTTAGTATCAGTAGTGTGAACACGATTATGTTTGCTTGTTTTATTAGCTTTGTCATACAAATTATGTAATTTCTTAGATAACGTTATATAATGTTATACCAAAACGTTCAAACCTTAGCTCTGACATTTTGATCTGAAGCGTCGAATATGGCGGGATGTAAAAGGTTTCTTATATTTTTCTTTAATTTCCTCTTTAAGCCAAATATACTCCGATTTGTCTTTGGTTCGAGATGCAGCTCTGCTATTTGACCTGATCTTAACATTTATAAAATACAAGTACATTTTATAATTGAACTTCGCATTACGCAAATCCTAGCTTTTGTGCAGATTTGTTAAGTATGAGTGGACATATTGAAATTAGGATTTAAAATTTACTCAAAAGCGTGACCACCTGAAATTTGTCATCAAAACTGAATTCCGGATTGTTTCAACTTTATGTCAATTTAGTCGAAAAGAGGTTGAGACATCGAAATTGGAAGTATCCTCTTAGACGAAGGAATCCGACGATTTTGTCAACTTTAAATTCGATAGTCAGACACTATTTCAACTGGAAAAATGTTAAAGTACTACACAAAATTTACAACCATTAAATTTTGGATTCAGAATGTCATTCGACCTAAAAATACTACATAAGCAAAGGCAAACAATAAGAATCCATACATTAACAGTAGTATAGCTATACAGATCCTGACTCACTTTTGTCACTAGATTTGTCACCAGATCTAGGAAAAAGTCACCAGAAAAGTTACTAGAATTCAAGGTCGGTAACATTGCCTATTTCAAGGGGTAGCTGAAGACCACAGGTGTGTAACTCTCTTCAAGGTTATGTGGTAAGCCTCTTCTAGGTCCCCGCTTCAAGGTCATTATAGTCCTGAAGGTCATTACCCTCGCTCTCAAGCAAGTCTATGCATGTTTCAAGGCCACGCCCTATTCTTTGGTAAGCCTCTTCTAGGTCCCCGCTTCAAGGTCATTATAGTCCTGAAGGTCATTGCCCTCGCTCAAGCAAGTCTATGCATGTTTCAAGTCCACGCCCTATTCTGAGAAATAAAGGGGCCCATTGTTTAAAGTCTATGCTTTCAAGGCCGCATGAGAGAACAAAGACGATCTATTGTTTTGGTTGAGTCATTCTGAAATTCTGGAAATCAAGAACAAAGACGATGCATTGTTCAAAGTCTATGCTTTCAAGTTCCGTTATTCTAAAATAGATTGTTATCTCAATTCTAGGAAATCAATAACAAAGGCGATGCATTGTTCAAAGTCTATGCTTACAATTTTCAAGGTAAAAGAACAAAAGCGATTCATTCTTCTGGTCGAGTTATAAAAATAAATTGTTATCTCAATTCTGAGAAATCATGAATAATGTATTGTTCAAAGTCTATGCTTATAATTTTCAAGGTAAATGAACAAAGACGATTCATTGCTCTGGTTGATTTATAAAAATAGATTGTTATCTAAAGACATCTCTTTCAAGAACAAAGGCAATCCATTATCAACGATTTAAAGTTTATGCTTATAAGGTCACACCTCTGATAACAAAGACGATCCATTATTCAGTTATTTTAAAAATAGATTGTTATCTCAATTCTAGGAAATCAAGAGCCCTGAGGTGCATGTTTCAAAGCCACGCCCCCTCAAGTGCTCTAAACAGGTGGCCGTTCCCCTAAACAGGTAGCCGTTTCCTAAAAACAGGTAGCCGTTTCCTAAAAACAGGTAGCCGTTTCCTAAAACAGGGGGTCCGTTTCCCAAAACAGGTAGCTGTTTCGCAACTGTTCATACGACCACATCTCAATTCTGAGAAATCAATAACAAAGGGGACCCATTGTTCAAAGTCTATGCTTATAAGGTCACACCTCTGATAACAAAGGTGATTCATTGTTTTGTAGTAGTATAGCTATACAGATCCTGACTCACTTTTGTCACTAGATTTGTCACCAGATCTAGGAAAAAGTCACCAGAAAAGTTACTAGAATTCAAGGTCGGTAACATTGCCTATTTCAAGGGGTAGCTGAAGACCACAGGTGTGTAACTCTCTTCAAGGTTATGTGGTAAGCCTCTTCTAGGTCCCCGCTTCAAGGTCATTATAGTCCTGAAGGTCATTACCCTCGCTCTCAAGCAAGTCTATGCATGTTTCAAGGCCACGCCCTATTCTTTGGTAAGCCTCTTCTAGGTCCCCGCTTCAAGGTCATTATAGTCCTGAAGGTCATTGCCCTCGCTCTCAAGCAAGTCTATGCATGTTTCAAGTCCACGCCCTATTCTGAGAAATAAAGGGGGCCCATTGTTTAAAGTCTATGCTTTCAAGGCCGCATGAGAGAACAAAGACGATCTATTGTTTTGGTTGAGTCATTCTGAAATTCTAGGAAATCAAGAACAAAGACGATGCATTGTTCAAAGTCTATGCTTTCAAGTTCCGTTATTCTAAAAATAGATTGTTATCTCAATTCTAGGAAATCAATAACAAAGGCGATGCATTGTTCAAAGTCTATGCTTACAATTTTCAAGGTAAAAGAACAAAAGCGATTCATTCTTCTGGTCGAGTTATAAAAATAAATTGTTATCTCAATTCTGAGAAATCATGAATAATGTATTGTTCAAAGTCTATGCTTATAATTTTCAAGGTAAATGAACAAAGACGATTCATTGCTCTGGTTGATTTATAAAAATAGATTGTTATCTAAAGACATCTCTTTCAAGAACAAAGGCAATCCATTATCAACGATTTAAAGTTTATGCTTATAAGGTCACACCTCTGATAACAAAGACGATCCATTATTCAGTTATTTTAAAAATAGATTGTTATCTCAATTCTAGGAAATCAAGAGCCCTGAGGTGCATGTTTCAAAGCCACGCCCCCTCAAGTGCTCTAAACAGGTGGCCGTTCCCCTAAACAGGTAGCCGTTTCCTAAAAACAGGTAGCCGTTTCCTAAAAACAGGTAGCCGTTTCCTAAAACAGGGGGTCCGTTTCCCAAAACAGGTAGCTGTTTCGCAACCGTTTCCCCCATACGACCACCATTGTTCAAAGTCTATGCTTATAAGGTCACACCTCTGATAACAAAGGTGATTCATTGTTTTGGCTGAGTCATAGCTTCTGAAATTCTAGGAAATCAATAACAAAGACGATGCATTGTGCAAAGTCTATGTTTACAATTTTCAAGGCCACATGAGAGAACAAAAGCGATTCATTGTTCTGGTCGAGTTATAAGAAATAGATTGTTATCTCAATTCTAGGAAATCAATAACAAAGGCGGTCTATTGTCAACGCTTCAAAGTTTACGTTTTCAAGGCCACATGAAAGAACAAAGACGATCTATTGTTCTCGTTGATTTATAAAATAGATTGTTATCTAAATAAATCTCTTTCGAGAATAAAGACGATCCACTGTCAACGATTTAAAGTCTATGCTTACAAGGTCACACCTCTGATAACAAAGACGATTCATTGTTCAGTTAGAAATAAATTGTTATCTCAATTCTAGGAAATCAAGAATAAAGGCGATCCATTGTCAACGCTTCAAAGTCTATGCTTACAATTTTCAAGGTAAAAGAACAAAAGTGATTCATTCTTCTGGTCGAGTTATAAAAATAAATTGTAATCTCAATTCTAGGAAATCAAGAACAAAGACGACGCTTCAAAGTCTATGCTTACAATTTTCAAGGTAAAAGAACAAAGACGATTCATTGTTGAGTCGTAGCTTATGAAAAGGTGAGCCGAACTTATCCGACCTTACCCGATCTTATCTCTATATAAGTAGATAAAGAACAGTCCCACGTCAGTCGATACATTACAATCGTCACAACAACAAATTACCTAAAGTAAAAGCAACTATTATTAATCACCAGTGTATGCATCATATTTTTACAATCCTAACTAAAAGTTTTATTGTAAACCGAAGAGCAATTTGTTAAACGTAAAGAGTAACTATTATTACTCACCAATTTGTGCATCATATTTTTACAATCGTGACTAGAACCGTTGTGAAGAGCATTTTGTTACAAGTTCATTGTTATTCATATTGCTAGCTATGAGTATGCCAAGTAGTAGTGAGATGGTTAATTTAACAAAGCGCATTGTTCCCTTATTGAAAACAAAAAAGGAATTTGCCAGGCACATCCGTATAGTTAACACCAATATCAAGCTATTGCAAGATATAATTAAACATAAAATTTATTATGAGACCAATGAAAGCTTGCTTAAGCTTGAAAGCAATTTAGCATTGCTCAAGTGCTATCTGGTTAGATTGAGACGGTTAAAGAACGCTTCAGAGAAGGTTGGTAGTGGAATTGTCAATAAAAAAGGTATGGATAAATTACGTTGGTACCCCCTAGACTCATGTTTCAATGGTAGGTTGCTAACAGGAATTATAATCAATATGTCGAACATTAAGGACCCTTTGATATTTTTACTAAACACATATAATAGTTTTGCACGTAAGGTGAAATTAATGTTAAGGCAATCTATGCTAAAGGTAAATGTGGTCTTAGGCTGTAATTTCATGCAACCCCAAAATCATAGTATTGAGTTGAAGACTTTTGCCACAAAAAATTGCGTTATTGATATTTCAACCAATATACGTGTCTGGTACAATGAAAACGTGTATGATAAGTTACGGATAAAATTAGAGGAGTTTTCGAAAGGGATTCCGGTTGGGCAGTACATGAAGTCTTACATTTAAAAGTAAATATTAATAGCTATGTCCCATTTAGAGGCGGTTGTTCAACTTATGTTAAAGTTCCACGCTTCATAGAAGTAAAGCACGCTGTTGTTAATGTTAAAAATAACGATGAGTTTTGCTTCCTGTGGGCCGTTGTTTCGGCATTATATCCCGCGCAGCGTAATACGGAAAGGGTTCAAAGTTATCCTCATTTTCTAGACGTTTTGAAGTTTGATTCAATTCACTTCCCCATTCAGCTGGATGATGTAAAAAAATTTGAGAAACTAAACAACCTCGCAATTAATTTGTACTGTATAAATGGTAAAAAAGTTGCACCATTTGTATTGAGTAATCAGCAAAGCGATAAAGAACCCATAAATCTTTTAATACTTTCTGATCAGGCCGCGGATAACACTGTATACCATTTCACATGGATTAAAAATATGTCAGCTTTATTTTCAAAACAGATATCGAATTTCAACCGCAAGCAATTTATTTGTTACCGATGCTTGAACCATTTTCTTCAGATCATCTTCTACAAAACATACCACTCACTGTCAGCAACTTAATCAATGCTCTACTAGGCTGCCTACCGAAGCGGAAATGAATTTACAGTTCAAAATTTCGCATTCCAAGAAAAGGTGCCATTTGTCATTTATGCCGATTTAGAAAGTATTTTAGAGAAGTGTGCAAATGGTATCGAAGGTAATCTCTATTTCACTCCAAACACACACTTTCAGCATTGCCTACTATTTGAAGTGTTCATATGATGATTCTTTATCTCGATTTAGTCTTTATAGAGGAAAGGATTGCATTCAATGGTTTGTTAACGAGCTTCAAAGTATTGCACATTGGGCTACCGAAATAATCAATCAAACAATTCCAATGGGTACTTTAAGTCTCAGTCAGGTTGAGCAATTTGAAAGCACCACGATTTGTCACATTTGTCGAAACCATTTACTAATTCTGATATAAAGTTAGAGACCATAATCATCTTACGGGAGCATTTCGGGGAGCAGCGCACCAGGTATGTAACCTAAACTATACAGACTCCCACATTCTGCCAGTTGTGTTCCATAATTTATCAGGTTATGATTCTCATTTCATCATTAGAGAATTGGCTAGTGTTCCCGGTTTGATTTCACTGCTACCCATAAACAAAGAAAGATATATCTCTTTTACGAAGGTAATGGAAGGCACCAAAATTAAGTTTAGATTTATTGACTCTTTCAGATTTATGAGCAGTAGTATTGAAAAGTTGTCAGACTATTTGGAGGATAGTAAAAAAATTATTTCCCGCGCTAGTTGCAACAATGAGGAGGAATTTTCTCTAGTAGTTCGCAAAGGTGTGTTTCCTTATGAGTATATTGATACGTGGGATAAATTGAATGAGACCACGCTCCCTCCTAAAGAAGCATTTTTCAGTCATCTTAATAATGAGGGAATCAGTGATGAGAGTTTTGCGCATGCGGTTAACGTTTGGAACAAATTTAGTATTAAATCGTTAGGGAGTACTCGATTTGTATCTAAAAACAGACGTTCTACTTTTAGCAGATATTTTCGAGAACTTTCGGCAAACTTGTATAAGTACTTACGAGCTTGATCCTCTGCACTATTATACAGCTCCCGGTTTAGCATTCGATGCTATGCTTAAAATTACACAAGTAAAGTTAGAATTATTTACAGACATTGATATGCTAATGTTTATTGAGAGAGGGATTAGAGGTGGTGTAGCTCAATGTTCAAATCGGTATGCTAAAGCTAACAATAAGTACATGGGGGAAAAATTTGATCCCACCTCCGAAAGTGTGTATTTAATGTACTACGACGTGAATAATTTATATGGAGCCGCCATGTCAGAATTTCTACCATTTGGCGATTTTTCTTTTGTTGATGAAGCTAATTTTGAAAGTTTAGATTTAATAAACCATCCTGATGATTCGGAAATTGGGTATATAGTCGAGTGTGATTTAGACTATCCTATAGAATTACATGAGAGTCACAGTGATCTACCGCTTGCACCCGAACATATGGTTCCACCCACGCCTGATTCCAAAATGAAAAAATTACTGCTTACATTGTATCCAAAACATAATTATGTAATTCATTACAGAAATTTAAAAGTATATTTAAAATATGGATTGAAGTTGGTAAAAGTACACCGTATATTACGTTTTAAACAGTCCCCGTGGTTAAAAAATATAGATTTAAATACAGTCATCGTCAGCAATCTCAAAATGAATTCGATAAAATTTCTATAAATTAATGATTAATAGTGTTTTCGGGAAGCTGATGGAAAATGTACGTAAGCATAAGGACATACGGCTAGTAACGAAATGGGAGGGTCGCTATGGTGCTCGTGCTTACATATCAAAACCAAATTTTCATAGTTGTACAATATTTGACAATGATATGCTTATCATTCAAATGAATAAGCTTGAAGTATATTTCAATAAACCTATATATGCAGGATTCAGTGTTTTAGACGTTTCAAAACTTTTTATATAATTTTCATTACGGTTACACGCTACCCAAGTTCCATAATAGTGCTAAGCTCTTATACACGGATACGGATAGTTTCGTATATGCCTTTTCGGTTCCCGACATCTATCAATGTATTAAAGAGGACATTGATAAATTCGATACATCTGATTATAGTACCGACAACATCTTTGGACTCCCATTAGTAAATAAAAGGTCCCTGGCTTAATGAAAGATGAAAATCATGGCAAAATTATGGTTGAATTTGTAGGACTTCGCGCGAAAATGTATGCTTACGCGGTTGATGAAAAGGTTGTAAAAAAATCAAAGGGTTCTACGCAAGCAAGTGTGAGGCAGATCACGATTAATGATTATAAACAGGTTCTGTTTGATGGTGGCGTAATAAGGCGCTATCAACATCTCATAAGATCAAAGAAACATGATGTGTTTACCATTAAACAAAATAAAGTCATACTCAATCCTTATGACGATAAACGCTTAGTCAATTTTGATTTCACTGATACTAGACCCTGGGGGTACAACTTTCAGTAAACAATGAGCAGGAAGAACTGTAGTAGTGATCAAATCTACAGAAAGTACCTGAAGCGTTCTTTGCCCTCCCCAGAAAGCTATACATTTATATTGAATATATTGCAACATATTCCGGATGAGCGTTTTAGCTGGTGTAAACTCAAAGTGTGCAAATGAAGTAATTATTAATATATTATTTGATAGAAAAATTAGCTTAGACAATACTGTTAAAAGTTTTACGAAATTGTGTACCGATAAAGGTTCGTTAACCTTTAATGATATAGATAGGATTTTAGATGACATGAATTTACCTTAAAATGTACATATACAAGTTATTATGGGGTGATTCATTGTGTGTGTACAAATGTTAGCGTACAATATATTGTTTATAAAGACACTTTCTATAAGTGAATGTATCGAGACAGCAGCATATGCTAATTACAAGTACCTCGCTATTTTAATTAAAGTATTATTAGAACCAAACATTACATATAAGTTTCAACCATGGGAAAATGAGGAGCACCACAAATTGGGTTTTGGATAACATTTAGAAAGGTGAAACAAATTCCTGCTTGGGATGGACATGTGGACCAGATTCAGGAATGTGGCAATCCGGTAGTTTAAACGATTATAGAAATACTTTAGGTTTACTATATAAAATGATGTAATATTTTAAAAAAAAAAAAAAAAAAAATACAATTATAATTTTTTATGTGGTTTTAATTCATCTGAAAGTTACAAACAATTCCTATAACTATATATTATAAACTAAATCGTCAATATTGATCCATGATCTTTCTTGAGGGTTTGTGCAATTCATTGACGAGTTGTAATTTGGATATGGTCCACAATTTCTTTGAGTTGACTCTGAATAGGAAAAAATGAGTGTGGTCTCCAAGAAATTTTCAAGACCATATGTCCTACAGGCCGATCTTACCCGACATCGTCCGATCGAAATGTAGTCGAAACCTGCAGGACCAATTCTAAACGAGTCATGGAAACAAGAAGAATGATAGGCTAATATCATGGTTATTGACTAAATTGTAATAAAAGTGTGGGCTCATACAATAGTCATCCAGGGTGTTTCTCTAAATACAGATAACCGTTTCCCAAAACCGATGGCTGTTTCTCAACACAGGCTAAACTGAACTAGATCAAAACCTAAACATCTGGTCATGAGGGGGTTAGAAATCCCAATTCGTGGGAAGGTTCAAGTACAATCTGAAAGTAGTTTTATATTATAGAAAAAAGCTAATCACCTACTTTGGGGGTAGTACTGATAGGTGGTAATTTCTATAAATCCCCATACTTTGTGGGCTAAAGGGTAGCTTTTCCAATGGGCTTATCGTCTAGGGGTGCAATTCTGACCCCGAGAAAAATAATGAATTCTACACCGCTTTTGAGAAGAAGGATGATTATGTTTGAAAAAAGCTGGAATAAGAAGTAGTGTTGGAAACCCTGATTGTTAGGGTTTAAAAGTCCTCATTGTGTGTGTGTGTGTGTGTGTGTGTGTGTGTGTGTGTGTGTGTGTGTGTGTGTGTGTGTGTGTGTGTGTGTGTGTGTGTGTGTGTGTGTGTGTGTGTGTGTGTGTGTGCACAGTATACTCTTGATTAGCAGCAATGATGAAAGTAGTAGTATGTAAGGTAGAAAGTACAGAAAAACCAGTAAGTGTGGAGGAGCGAAAGAAGAGGTTGGAGACGTTAATAAAGCAAGTAAAAGCAATAAAACTCGATTTGGAGTATTATATAGTAAAACAAAAATGATGAAGCTGCGTATTAGCAATATGTAAAATAGTGTAGTAAAACATGAAATTTTGGGAAGGATGAGTTTAAATACATATTTTAAAGAAGAAGAAAATTTAAAACGCTGCTGTGTGTTGTTATAAGTATCTCACAATTGTATTAGGTTTAAGTAACTGTATCATTAAAAAATAAAGACTTTAAGCGTTGTGAATATGTTGTTCTTTTAAGTAGACGTAGCACTAGTTTTCGGTATTCTCTTCTATAACCCATAATGGTTCCTTATTGGTTATGCATATCTAGGCGTGGTTCGATAAACGTAAATTTTATCCGATATCCACCTTTACCGAAATCTCCCATAAGGAAATGGAACCCCTGCCGTACGTTGGGCCTCAAGAGTGAAATTGGCCTATATACAACATATAAAAGAAGATTTATTGAAAAAGATCAATGACGGTAAAATGATCCGTAAATAAAAAGCAATTTACTGGTTTTAATGCAGATCGTTATTGTTTTTAATCATTAAATGATATTTATGCATATGTCAACTAGAATTTATTAGTAAAGCGTTATAATGAAAAATAAAATGACTTTCCTTTGTATAAGGAGAGCGAATTTAATGCGATGGAAAATGGTGGCAGGTAAATATACTTTAAATAATTTTTTCAATTTGAATTTCGTTTCTTAGCATTACCACCCTCAACACGGCAGGTGTAGTGTATCAAAATGAAGCTAGTGGTGGTATACGTTTTATGTGTGGTAAAAACAGTGCATAGTAGTTAGTATAGGACCGGTTCTGGACCAGTTCAAGGCCACATTTTTTTTTCCACATTTTTTTAGTTCTGAGAATTTTTGAACTGCTATATTTTGCGCTCTAATATATTAGGCCTATATACGAAAATTCAGAATTTTGAGTAAAGGACTAGTGATTTAGAAATAAATATAGATATAAATTTATAAATGTACGCAAGTTTCAACCTTTACACACACACACACTACACATATAAAATGCTGACTTATACATGTCGTAGTAGTTATACTAGACCGATTCTGGACCAGTTCAAGGTCGCTCGCCCTCTGGTGGTGAAAAACGTAAGCTTTTCATATTTTGGAATTTGAAACTGCTATGTGTTGCGCTGTTCTTTGTTTAGTATACATGCAAAAATTGGAATTTTGGGTAAAGGACTAAAGTGTTATGATTTATTCATTTGTGCAAGTTTCAACTTTTCTGTACATACTAACTACAAACTTTGTTGTTAATAATAATTGAAAATTTTTTTTCACATTTTTTTAGTTTCGAGAATTTTGGATTGCTATCTTTGCGCTCTTATCTGTTTAATCCATGCCAAAATTGGAATTTTGGGTAAAGGATTAGTGATTTATAAATAAATATAAATATAAATGTACGCAATATTCAACCTTTATGTACTATTTTCACAAGACTATTTGTTTTGAATTTTTTTAAATTCTGAATTTATTTTACTGCTATCCTTTGCGCTGTTAGTTATTCAACCTATATACAAAAATTCAAAATTTTTGAGTTAAAAATTAATCTGATATGATAAAAAGAGTATATTTACTTATTTTAAAATACACACATAAAAATTTTTGCTGACTTATACATTTCATATAACAGGATAATGTTATTCACCTTTTTCTTTCTTTGTAATATAAGTTTTATGTGTCATTAAAGGTTGAATATTGCGTACATTTATATTTATATTTATTTATAAATCACTAATCCTTTACCCAAAAATTCCAATTTTTGGCATGTGGACTAAACAGATAAGAGCGCAAAAGATAGCAATCCAAAAATTCTCGAAACTAAAAAAATGTGAAAAAAAATTTTCAATTATTATTAACAACAAAGTTTGTAGTTAGTATGTACAGAAAAGTTGAAACTTGCACAAATGAATAAATCATAACACTTTAGTCCTTTACCCAAAATTCCAATTTTTGCATGTATACTAAACAAGAACAGCGCAACACATAGCAGTTTCAAATTCCAAAATATGAAAAGCTTACGTTTTTCACCACCAGAGGGCGAGCGACCTTGAACTGGTCCAGAATCGGTCTAGTATAACTACTACGACATGTATAAGTCAGCATTTTTATATGTGTATGTGTGTGTGTGTGTGTAAAAGGTTGAAACTCGTCATTTATAAATTTATATCTATTTTATTTCTAAATCACTAGTCCTTTACTCAAAATTCTGAATTTTCGTATATAGGCCTAATATATTAGAGCGCAAAATATAGCAGTTCAAAATTCTCAGAACTAAAAAAATGTGGAAAAAATGTGGCCTTGAACTGGTCCAGAACCGGTCCTATACTAACTACTATGCACTGTTTTACCACATAAAACGTATACCACCACTAGCTTCATTTTGATACACTACACCTGCCGTGTTGAGGGTGGTAATGCTAAGAAACGAAATTCAAATTGAAAAAATTATTTAAAGTATATTTACCTGCCACCATTTTCCATCGCATTAAATTCGCTCTCCCTTATACAAAGGAAAGTCATTTTATTTTTCATTATAACGCTTTACTAATAAATTCTAGTTGACATATGTATAAATATCATTTAATGATTAAAAACAATAACGATCTGCATTAAAACCAGTAAATTGCTTTTTATTTAGGGATCATTTTACCGTCATTGATCTTTTCCAATAAATCTTCTTTATATGTTGTATATAGGCCAATTTCACCTCTTTAGAGGCCCAACGTACGGCAGGGGTTCCATTTCCTTATGGGAGATTTCGGTAAAGGTGGATATCGGATAAAATTTACGTTTATCGAACCACGCCTAGATATGCATAACCAATAAGGAACCATTATGGGTTATAGAAGAGAATACCGAAAACTAGTGCTACGTCTATAAAGAACAACATATTCACAACGCTTAAAGTCTTTATTTTTAATGATACAGTTACTTAAACCTAATACAATTGTGAGATACTTATAACAACACAGCAGCGTTTTAAATTTTCTTCTTCTTTAAAATATGTATTTAAACTCATCCTTCCCAAAATTTCATGTTTTACTACACTATTTTACATATTGCTAATACGCAGCTTCATCATTTTTGTTTTACTATATAATACTCCAAATCGAGTTTTATTGCTTTTACTTGCTTTATTAACGTCTCCAACCTCTTCTTTCGCTCCTCCACACTTACTGGTTTTTCTGTACTTTCTACCTTACATACTACTACTTTCATCATTGCTGCTAATCAAGAGTATACTGTGCAACAACAAAACACACACACACACACACACACACACACACACACACACACACACACACACACACACACACACACACACACACACACACACACACACACACACACACATGGGACTTTTAAACCCTAACAATCAGGGTTTCCAACACTACTTTATTCCAGCTTTTTCAAACATAATCATCCTTCTTCTCAAAAGCGGTGTAGAATTCATTATTTTCTCGGGGTCAGAATTGCACCCCTAGACGATAAGCCCATTGGAAAAGCTACCCTTTAGCCCACAAAGTATGGGATTTATAGAAATTACCACCTATCAGTACTACCCCAAAGTAGGTGATTAGCTTTTTCTATAATATAAAACTACTTTCAGATTGTACTTGAACCTTCCACGAATTGGGATTTCTAACCCCTCATGACCAGATGTTTAGGTTTTGATCTAGTTCAGTTTAGCCTGTGTTGAGAAACAGCCATCGGTTTTGGGAAACGGTTATCTGTATTTGAGAAACACCCTGGATGACTATTGTATGAGCCCACATCTTTTATTACAATTTAGTCAATAACCATGATATTAGCCTATCATTCTTCTTGTTTCCATGACTCGTTTAGAATTGGTCCTGCAGGTTTCGACTACATTTCGATCGGACGATGTCGGGTAAGATCGTGTAGGACATATGGTCTTGAAAATTTCTTGGAGACCACACTCATTTTTCCTATTCAGAGTCAACTCAAAGAAATTGTGGACCATATCCAAATTACAACTCGTCGAATTGCACAAACCTCAAGAAAGATCATGGATCAATATTGACGATTTAGTTTATAATATATAGTTATAGGAATTGTTTGTAACTTTCAGATGAATTAAAACCACATAAAAAATTATAATTGTATTTTATTTTTTTATTTTTTTAAAATATTACATCATTTTATATAGTAAACCTAAAGTATTTCTATAATCGTTTAAACTACGGATTGCCACATTCCTGAATCTGGTCACATGTCCATCCCAAGCAGGAATTTGTTTCACCTTTCTAAATGTTATCCAAAACCCAATTTGTGGTGCTCCTCATTTTCCCATGGTTGAAACTTATATGTAATGTTTGTTCTAATAATCTTTAATTAAAATAGCGAGGTACTTGTAATTAGCATATGCTGCTGTCTCGATACATTCACTTATAGAAAGTGTCTTTATAAACAATATATTGTACGCTAACATTTGTACACACACAATGAATCACCTAATAACTTGTATATGTACATTTTAAGGTAAATTCATGTCATCTAAAATCCTATCTATATCATTAAAGGTTAACGAACCTTTATCGGTACACAATTTCGTAAAACTTTTAACAGTATTGTCTAAGCTAATTTTCTATCAAATAATATATTAATAATTACTTCATTTGCACACTTTGAGTTTACACCAGCTAAAACACTCATCCGGAATATGTTGCAATATATTCAATATAAATGTATAGCTTTCTGGGAGGCAAAGAACGCTTCAGGTACTTTCTGTAGATTTGATCACTACTACAGTTCTTCCTGCTCATTGTTTACTGAAAGTTGTACCCCAGGGTCTAGTATCAGTGAAATCAAAATTGACTAAGCGTTTATCGTCATAAGGATTGAGTATGACTTTATTTTGTTTAATGGTAAACACATCATGTTTCTTTGATCTTATGAGATGTTGATAGCGCCTTATTACGCCACCATCAAACAGAACCTGTTTATAATCATTAATCGTGATCTGCCTCACACTTGCTTGCGTAGAACCCTTTGATTTTTACAACCTTTTCATCAACCGCGTAAGCATACATTTTCGCGCGAAGTCCTACAAATTCAACCATAATTTTGCCATGATTTTCATCTTTCATTAAGCCAGGGACCTTTTATTTACTAATGGAGTCCAAAGATGTTGTCGGGACTATAATCAGATGTATCGAATTTATCAATGTCCTCTTTAATACATTCATAGATATCGGGAACCGAAAAGGCATTATGAGACTATCCGTATCCGTGTACAAGAGCTTAGCACTATGGAACTTGGGAGCTGTAACCGTAATGAAAATTATATAAAAAGTTTTGAAACGTCTAAAACACTGAATCCTGCATATATAGGTTTATTGAAATATACTTCAAGCTTATTCATTTGAATGATGAGCATATCATTGTCAAATATTGTACAACTATGAAAATTTGGTTTTGATATGTAAGCACGAGCACCATAGCGACCCTCCCATTTCGTTACTAGCCGTATGTCCTTATGCTTACGTACATTTTCCATCAGCTTCCGAAAACACTATTAATCATTAATTTATAGAAATTTTATCGAATTCATTTTGAGATTGCTGACATGACTGTATTTAAATCTATGTATTTTTTAACCACGGGGACTGTTTAAAACGTAATATACGGTGTACTTTTACCAACTTCAATCCATATTTTAAATATACTTTTAAATTTCTGTAATGAATTACATAATTATGTTTTGGATACAATTAAGAGTAATTTTTTCATTTTGGAATCAGGCGTGGTGGAACCATATGTTCGGGTGCAGCGGTAGATCACTGTGACTCTCATGTAATTCTATAGGATAGTCTAAATCACACTCGACTATATACCAATTTCCGAATCATCAGGATGGTTTATTAAATCTAAACTTTCAAAATTAGCTTCATCAACAAAAGAAAAATCGCCAAATGGTAGAAATTCTGACATGGCGGCTCCATATAAATTATTCACGTCGTAGTACATTAAATACACTTTCGGAGGTGGGATCAAATTTTTCCCCATGTACTTATTGTTAGCTTTAGCATACCGATTTGAACATTGAGCTACACCACCTCTAATCCTCTCTCAATAAACATTAGCATATCAATGTCTGTAAATAATTCTAACTTTACTTGTGTAATTTTAAGCATAGCATCGAATGCTAAACCGGAGCTGTATAATAGTGCAGAGGATCAAGCTCGTAAGTTATACAAGTTTGCAAAGTATACTAAAAATTGAAAGTCGCAAAATAGCAGTTTCAAATCCTTAAAATATAACGATTTATCATTTTTCACCACCAAGGGCGAGACCTTGAACGAAATTCAATCGTCTATATAAATATAACTTTAAGAGCTGTCTCTTAATTTATCCAGTATAATTCTTAGGAAAAACTTTGCAATACTGAAAATTCTACCATTTAACTACGGAAATAATTTTTATACTCCAAATTGACAATTTTAATATTCAAATCTAAATCAATAAATCAAATTAATTTTGGCTTCATTACCTTCGTAAGAAAATTTTTTTGTTTAGTACAGGAAATCAAACGACTACAATTCTTAATATAAATGAGATCATAACCGATAAATTATGGAACAAATGGAATTGAATTTTGTTTGTTACATACTGCTGCAAATCTCAAATATTTGGTCTCTAACTTTATATAATGTAAATGGTTTCGACAAATGGAAAATCGGACTTTCAAATTCTAACTGAACTACTATAAAGTCCTTGAATTTACAAATTTGATTAATATGGTATCCCAATGGCAATACTTTAAGCTTCATTAAAAAATTAATGAATCCTTTACCTTATAAGACTAAATGCAGATATATAGGAATCATATATGAAACTTCAAATGTAAGGAAATGCTGAAATGTTTTTAATTGAAAATGTATTACTTCGTATACCATTCACACTTTCTAAACATCACCATTTCTCAATCGCATTAAATACAAATTGGCCCTTTTCTGAACAAATTTTGAAACTGTAAATTTTATTTTTCATTCGTAGGACCTTTACAATAATTTTAAGTTTGACATATGTTGTTTTAGTGAAATGATCTAACGAATGTTCAAGATCGTTAACAAATAAATTTCGTTGAAATTCATTGTTTTGAAATAAGCTCTATTTAAATCTGTTATGTATAGTTTATCGCGGCTGATCAAGTTTAAAGATTTATGGGTTCTTTACGCTTGTTATCATCAAATGGTGCAATTTTACCTTTTCAGTAATTATTAGTTGTTAGTTCTCAAATTTTTAATCATCCACTTGATGAATTGAACAACTTCAAAAGTCTAAAATGGTAACTTTACCTTTCGTATGGGGTTAATCGAAAATGGCCAGGAAGCAAAACTCATCGTTATTTTTAACATTAAAAGCGTCTTTACTTTATTAGCGTGGAACTTTACATAGTTGACAACCGCTCTAAATGGGACATAGCTATTAATATTTACTTTTAAATGTAAGATTATTACTGCCCAACCGAATCTTTGGAAAATCTTAATTTTATCCGTAACTTTCATACACTTTTCTTGTACCAGACACTTATTGGTTAAATATAATAACGCAATTTTTTGTGGCAAAATCTTCAACTCAATACTATGATTTTGGGGTTCATGAAATTACACCTAAACCACATTTACCTTTACATAATTGCCTTAACATTAATTTCACCTTACGTGCAAAACTATTATATGTTTAGAAAATAAGGTCTTAATCTACATATTGATTATAATTCCTTTAAACCTACCATTTAAACATGATCTAGGTACCAACTAATTTATCCATACCTTTTTATTACAATTCCACTACCAACCTTCTCTGAAGCTTCTTTAACGTCTCAATCTAACCCTATTGAGCAATGCTAAATTGTTTCAAGCTTACAGCTTTCATGCTATAATAAATTTTATTTTAATTATATCTTGCAATACTTATATTGGTTTAACTACGGATTGCCTGCAAATTCCTTTTTTTTCAATTAAGGAACAATCCTTGTTAAATTAACCATTTCAATACACTTGATACTATAGCTAGAATATTAGACACTAACAATGAATTGTAAAAATGTCTTCACAACGGTTTAGTACATTTAAAAATATATGCAAAACTGGTATATTGTTCTTTACGTTTAACAAATTGTCTTCTTTCAATAAATTTTATTAGGATTGTAAAATTGTCATACTGTGTTATAAAGTTCTTTTACTTTAGGAATTTGTTGTTTACGATTGAATTATCATGACGTGGCTGTTCTTTACACTTATATGAGATAAACGGTAAGGAGATAAGTTCGTACCTTTTCATAATAGATACAATGAATCGTCTTTGTTTTTTACTTGAAAATTTAACATAAATTGAAAGCGTTTTTTCTTATTTCCTAGAATTGAGATTACAATTTATTTTATAACTACCAGAAGAATGAATCACTTTGTTCTTTTACCTTGAAAATTGTAAGCATAGACTTTGAAGCGTTGACAATGGATCGCCTTTATTCTTGATTTCCTAGAATTGAGATAACAATTTATTTCTAACTGAACAATGAATCGTCTTTGTTATCAGAGGTGTGACCTTGTAAGCATAGACTTTAAATCGTTGACAATGGATCGTCTTTATTCTCGAAGAGAATTTAGATAACAATCTATTTTTATAAATCAACGAGAACAATAGATCGTCTTTGTTCTTTCATGTGCCTTGAAAACGTAAACTTTGAAGCGTTGACAATAGACCGCCTTTGTTTTGATTTCCTAGAATTGAGATAACAATCTATTTCTTATAACTCGACCAGAACAATGAATCGCTTTTGTTCTCTCATGTGGCCTTGAAAATTGTAAACATAGACTTTGAACAATGCATCGTCTTTGTTATTGATTTCCTAGAATTTCAGAAGCTATGACTCAGCCAAACAATGAATCACCTTTGTTATCAGAGGTGTGACCTTATAAGCATAGACTTTGAACAATGGGTCCCTTGTTATTGATTCTCAGAATTGAGATGTGGTCGTATGGAAACGGTTGCGAAACAGCTACCTGTTTTGGGAAACGGACCCCTGTTTTAGGAAACGGCTACCTGTTTTAGGAAACGGCTACCTGTTTTTAGGAAACGGCTACCTGTTTAGGAACGGCACCTGTTTAGAGCACTTGAGGGGCGTGGCTTTGAAACATGCACCTCAGGGCTCTTGATTTCTAGAATTGAGATAACAATCTATTTTAAAATAACTGAATAATGGATCGTCTTTGTTATCAGAGGTGTGACCTTATAAGCATAAACTTTAAATCGTTGATAATGGATTGCCTTTGTTCTTGAAAGAGATGTCTTTAGATAACAATCTATTTTATAAATCAACCAGAGCAATGAATCGTCTTTGTTCATTTACCTTGAAAATTATAAGCATAGACTTTGAACAATACATTATTCATGATTTCTCAGAATTGAGATAACAATTTATTTTATAACTCGACCAGAAGAATGAATCGCTTTTGTTCTTTTACCTTGAAAATTGTAAGCATAGACTTTGAACAATGCATCGCCTTTGTTATTGATTTCCTAGAATTGAGATAACAATCTATTTTAGAATAACGGAACTTGAAAGCATAGACTTTGAACAATGCATCGTCTTTGTTCTTGATTTCCTAGAATTTCAGAATGACTCAACCAAAACAATAGATCGTCTTTGTTCTCTCATGCGGCCTTGAAAGCATAGACTTTAAACAATGGGCCCCTTTATTTCTCAGAATAGGGCGTGGACTTGAAACATGCATAGACTTGCTTGAGACGAGGGCAATGACCTTCAGGACTATAATGACCTTGAAGGGGGACCTAGAAAGCTTACCAAAGAATAGGGCGTGGCCTTGAAACATGCATAGACTTGCTTGAGAGCGAGAATGACCTTCAGGACTATAATGACCTTGAAGGACCTAGAAGAGGCTTACCACTAACCTTGAAGAGAGTTACACACCTGTGGTCTTCAGCTACTTGAAATAGGCAATGTTACCGACCTTGAATTCTAGTAACTTTTCTGGTGACTTTTTCCTAGATCTGGTGACAAATCTAGTGACAAAAGTGAGTCAGGATCTGTATAGCTATACTACTATTAACTTTAAATAAAATTTGGGTTCATTATCAGAACTCGCACAGGCTCGTGTACGCTTCAGCATCAATCCACATTCCACACAACATATTTCTATTCTTAATTGTGTTTCATCTTGGGGAATATTTTACTTTTTATATTGTAATGCTATTATTGATATACCTTTTTGACAACATTACCTTGAGAATTCTAAATTATATATGTACCGCTTCATCAGATGAAATTGGGAACTTATCTACATTAGCAATTACTTTTGCTAACGAGTATTTTTCATAATCTTGTAGTAAAAAAAAACTGCATAAAAAAACTTAAAATGATTTATTTAATTAAAAAATACAAAGTACTACTTTATTTTTAAAATAACTTAGGTTTTGTTTTGGGTATTATTCCATTATCAACTATATTAGTCATGGAAAGAAGTAGATACTTGTTTACATTTAAACAAATTTAAGATTATTCTTTTTATGTACTTCATTTAAATCTTTCTACACAAACTTGTTTAGTTTTAAATAGTAAAGGTCGGCAACAAAAAACACCATCATTGGGAAACTAATTTTGTATGTTTAGCCAGTTTTAGTTTTTTTTTTTGAACAGGAACTTCACAGATAAAACTTTTCAGACACTTTACACATTCGTACTGATGAAACAGTAAATAGATTCTACGACGAGCTTTCTACAAGAACTTTTTTTCTTTTTTTGTTGAAGAAAATGAAATTTCCAATTTTGTATTTGTACCTCTTTCTTTAAAGGTGTGTGTGGTGTGTGTGGTGGTGTGGTGTGTGTCGTTCGTGACTTGGTGTGGCTGTGGGTGAGTGGTGTGATGTGGTGTGGTGTGTGTGTGTGTGTGTGGTGTGTGTGTGTGTGTGTGTGTGTGTGTTTATGTGATGTGTGTGTTGTGTGTGTGTGTGTGTATGTGTGTGTGTGTGTGTGTGTGTGTGTGTGTGTGTGTGATGTGTATGTGTGAGTGTGTGGAGTGTGTGTGAGTGTGATGTGTGTAGTGTGAGTGTCGTGGTGTTGTGCGTGCGTGTGTGTGTGTGTGTGTGCTGTGTGTGTATATATATATATATATATATATATATATATATATATATATATATATATATATATATATATATATATATATATATATATATATATATATATACATACAGTGTCCATTGTTTTCGAGTGCTATGATCTCGCTTATCTTTAGGGATAAGCAGTCGGCATGATCTGTTTATTGTATTGTGTGCAGATTTGTTAAGTATGAGTGGACATATTGAAATTAGGATTTAAAATTTACTCAAAAGCGTGACCACCTGTCATTTGTCATCAAAACTGAATTCCGGATTTTTTCAACTTTATGTCAATTTAGTCGAAAAGTCCGTTGTTTTCGAGTGCCTAGATGGGGATCTCGCTTATCTTTAGGGATAAGCAGTCGGCATGATCTGCTTATTGTATCATGGCAGTCGGTTAAATTAAGGTAATATTGCGCATTTTTATGTTGACCAATAATCTGAACGAAAATTAGACCTATCATCTTTTGTTTTTAAATTATTGTAATAAAAATGAAAATTTTGGTTTTGTTTTCATTTTTTAAGCAAAATCCATTAAAGCTAGCCGTTTTTGACTAAAACATTGTGAAGGAACTTTATCACAAGGAGTCTAAATTTGTCATCGGTATTTCCATGGCACCCTAGACGCAAAAGATACAACATCCAACTTTGTTTTTTCTTAAGGACGACATTTTGGAGTTTTGCATTTTTAAATCAATTTTTTTTTTGAATACAATGATCACACATAACTGTTCTTTTGTGTAATTCACGTTTGTGTTGTTCTTGCCTCGAAAATACCTTTTGATATGCTGCGAATTTATATGCTCCGCATCGAAATGCAGTAGTTACTGCGGAAACGTATTTGCAGCGTTATCTACACCGAGTTAAGGGTTTTTCATTTTATGGATAGAAATTTGTGTGAATATGGTTCGTTTAATAAACCTAGACAAAATTATGGCGGTAGGCCCAATGAACATGAACAGAAAAGCTTACAAGCGGTGAAAATTCACATGATTTTTATAACGAACACCTAAACACTAAGTATGAATTTTTTCTTTAGGTATAAGACTATCCTTCTGTCTCAACAAGGAAAGTTGCAGATCAGTTACACTTATCACACCAAGTTGGAGATCACTCAAAAAACATAAGTATCGGCCTTACGCAATCCATGTTTCGCAAGTTCTTCATCCAGGAGACTGTGGTGTACGTATAACTTTTTCGTCTCTGAAGAATGAGTTACAGAACAATCAAAATTTCCTTGATAACGTCATATACTCTGATGAGTGCAAGTTCACTAATGCAGGGATGTTTAAACGGCATTAATGGTTAGTTGAAAACCAACAGTAGTTTCAGAAACGGCGACAGCGATACAGAAACAGGTCCATTCATCTATGAACAAAATTTAAATGCCGATCGTACCTCAATTTTTATAGGACTTTTTTAACCGATTTTATGGACAATAATGCTCTTCGGCGTTTAAATGCAATCTGGTTCCAGCAAGATGGCGCGCCGCCGCATAATGCTAGGAGGGTTAAGGAATACTTGTCGGAAATGTTTCCTAATCGAGTTATTGTTAATAACCGTGACGTACACTGGCCAGTATGGTCGCCTGATTTGTCACCTCTAGATTTGTAGTTACCAGCTGATCTGAATGAACTTCGGGGAAGAATGATTACCACAGTTAGACATGGCATCATGAGAAGAGGGATGTCTCAAGAGCAATAGCTAATCTAAGAAAGTGGAGGGTGGCCAATTTCAATAGTTGCTGTACTTTTTTTTTCATTTTTTCTTCTTGTGTTTTTTATTTTTTTTTAATAATAATAATTATTTTCTTTAGAAACTTTATAATGGCAGTTGTAAAATAATGGCGGAACTGTCCAATTTTTCGTTAAAACAACCGAAAGTTGTTATCTTTAAGGGAAAACTGTTATATATGATACATTTTTGTATTTAGAAAAAAAAACTTGATACAAACATGCAAAAATCCAAAATAGTGTCCGCAAAAACAAACTTGGATGTTGTATCTTTTGCGTCCAGGGTGCCATGGAAATTACGATGACAGATTTAGATTCCTTGTGAAAAAGTGCTTTCCCAATGTTTTAGTTAAGGTCTAACTTTAATGGTTTTTGCTTAAAAAAAAACAAACGAAAACCAAAATTTTCAATTTTTTGTAATAATTCAGAAACAAAAGATGACAGATCTAATTTTCTTTCAGATTATTATTCAACATAACAATGCGCAACTTTGTCCTAATTTAACCGACTGTTTAGGATAAGTGAGATCCCCATGCAGGCACTTGAAAAACGGACACCCTGTGTGTGTGTGTGTGTGTGTGTGTGTGTGTGTGTGTGTGTGTGTTATATATATATATATATATATATATATATATATATATATATATATATATATATCTATATATCTATATATATATATATATATATATATATATATATATATATATCTGTCATTATTGTAAATCAGTCTTATTATAAAACAACTAGGAGTTACTCAAATAATTAAGAATGCCACAATTTGACCGGTAATTTTGGGCGCATTATAATACGCATACTTCTTGTTAGTCGAATTATTAAAATAAACGCGCGCGATTGTTTTGGAATCCGTAGTATTATAATACGACTGATGGTATTCCAGGCGAATTGTAATCGTTGTTGATTAGGTGTTTTATTTTTGTGTAAAATTTGGTCAAAATACTGGTATTTCTAATACGAGTGCTGATTTACACAATGTGTTTGTATATAAAGATAATTATTGCGGAGAACTAGAAAAGTTTTATAACGCGGTAAGAAAACCATAAACATAACCTCAAAGTATTAAAAACTTGTGTTCGTCCGACACTTATAAGTATTTTTATTTCAGAACACGGAAAAAGTAGCAAAAATCTATGGACATTATTACAAATAAGAGAGGTAAGCGACATTTTAAGTAGTTGTCGTGAAGCAAACGACAGAGGAATTAGAAGAAATAATGAGCAACTGCATTTCTCACGTATTTACGAAACTATGGAAATTGGTGGGACAAGAAAAGGTACCAAAAAGAACGTCTAAGGGAAATGACAAATTGCCTATGAGGAGTTTTATAACAAATTAGTTGAAATTCATAGAAGTATTGGTTATTGAGGCTGCGATAAGATGTTAAAGACTTTGAAATATAAGTATGCAAATATATGTTAAGTGCTGTACAACCTGTGCAGAAAAAAAGCAACTTCCTAGAAAGTCAAACCTATTTTAACAAATGATTTTAATTATTGAGGACAAGTTGACCTGATTGATAGATTTTCAGTTAGTGGTTAATGAACTTACCAAGATCATCTTACCAAATTTATTCATATAAGAGTGCAAAGGATGTATGCGAAGAACTTCTATAATTTTTCTTCGAATTTGGAGCAAGAATCACTTTGCAGAGCGATATTGGCAGAGAATTTATCAATCACATTATTCAAGGAATGGTCGCTAAATGGTCTACTTGCCCGCGACACCCGCAAAGTCAAGGATGTGTTGAAAGGTCAAGAGAAAACGTGGCTAAACGCTTGGTTAAAATACAATAACTAAAAAAATTGGTCACTTGGTTGTTATCTCGTACAATTGCAAGAAAATTCTTCCTATCACAGGACCATGAAACGTTCTCCATATAAAGCTTTATTTAGGGTGGATTTCCAAGCCGGTTTGTTTTCTACTAATTTACCGTCTGAAATTGTTAGAACTATAAACATAGAAGACGATTTAGAAACAATTTTAAGTAACTCTTCATTTGAAGGTTTTTCTGGAGATGCTGCAGTAGTATCACGAAACATCTAATGGATTACACGATGCCACAGCTAGCCCACAAATAGACGCTACTCACAACCACAATGAAGACGAGTATTCTACTAACGTTTATAAAGAAATTGAATCCACGGTGACCGACTTAAATGATACTGATGCCAGCGTGATACTTGACTATGAATTAGATATTCATTAAAATATTATAGACGATTTAGAGGTCAAGCATGGAGTAAAAATAGTTTATATTGGTGATATTACTGCAAAGGAACTAGCGAAACAACACATTGCTGTAGTTTTTACTCAAAAATGTATAGGATGTTATCAAAATAACTCAAGTGCATTATTTTCCGCAAGTGAACCAGGGTGGAAGTGTAATTTATGCAAAAATGAAGAAAAAGTGAAGAACTAACGGAAAGGATGTGACGTGGATCAAAAACGAGCTGCGGGAAAAATGGTGGAAACTAGCAATAAAAAATTAAGACCTCTTGATATTGGCCAAAACATTGAATTAAAGTTGGTAAAGTATATAGAGGACCACTGGATCACAAAGATGTATTAGCAATACGACCAAGTTGGTAGCACATGGCTTGCTAAATCAATGGTTTTTGATCGATCAAATTACTGACTTCTAAACTAATTAAATAATTAATTTTCCACAAAGAAAAACAATTTCCTTAAGAGACACTTCAAGATGATTTTCAAAATTTGAAGGATAGGGATTTAAAAAGTGTTCTTGCAAACCAAGCAAGGCACAGTTCCATAGCAACAAATGTTTGTCTTGAAACTCATATGAAATATACTATAAAATATCGTAAAGGCGGACCTTGCTGTGATAAATAATATACATCTATAATTTGCATTTTAAATAGTTTAAGCTGTGCAAATAATGAAACTGTTAAGTACAATTTGCCTGGAATACCGTCAATCGTATTATAATACCATAGATTTCATCTAGGCGAATTTTAAAACAAGTTTATTTTAACAATACGACAGGCGTACTGTAATGCGTCTAAAATGATATTATTTGAGTATTATAATAAGACTGATTTTACAATAAGCCTACAACATAAAGTCTAAGCTGGCGTCGCTGGGGGCTTGTATCACATAGCTCAGTTGGTAGAGCAGTACTCTAGCAAAGTGCATGTAGGTTCAAATAAATACCGCTCGAGATAATCGTTTTCTTGATGTATTTAAAAAACATCTTAATTACATAATTTGCATGTAAACAAACATCCATACGTTCGTTAAAAACATATATATACATATATATATATATATATATATATATATATATATATATATATATATATATATATATATATATATATATATAGTGAGTTCTTTTTTCATTATTTGTATGGGGAGCTCGGAAACCGTAAGAGTTACACATATGCTTAAATGGGCAAAGGCTTGCTTCTCTAGAACGTATATCCAGCTTTGGTTGATTAAAGAAAATGAATTGCTTACTAGGTATTTGTAAAAAAGTAAAGTTCTCCAAAACCGTTTCAGCGCTTTAATTCGTTTATTTCTAAAGATAGATCAAAATTGTTTGAATACAATTTGTAGATAATTTTTTGTTGAATAACGTCACCGTACTAGTTTTTTTAATTTTGCTTAGCATTTTGAAGGTATGAAACAAAGTTGCATTTTTTTAAATGGAAGTTGGCTATGACATATTTTAATAGTACATTTTTTTCTGATCGTAATGATGTAAAGGTTGTATCACTTATTTTAATAAATAAAAGCACAATACACGTTTTTCTATTATTAGATTTAACAAAAATCATATCTTGCCATGGAAAACAAAAGTAGAGCAACTGAAACGTTGTTGATCTCCATCTTTCACAATTCGTTCGTTAGTGTAATTGTTATCGGTTTTGTGAGTGTGGACTTGCTTTAGGAAATTAATTATGGTGTACTTCAAAATTAAAAAACCAGTACGGTGACGTTATTCGGCACAAAATTATCTACAAACTGTATTTAAATAATTTTTGTATATCTTTAGAAATACACGAATTAAAGCGCTGAAACGATTTTGGAGAATTTAACTGTTTTACAAATAGGTATGTAGCCATGCATTTTCTTAAATCAACAGAAGCGTATCTGGATTAGACTTCTAAAGAAGTAAATATTTCCCCATTTAAGCAAATGTGTAACTCGTAACTAGTTTCCGCGATCCCCATACAAATAATGATGAAAAAAAAAACTCACTGTACATATATATATATATATATATATATATATATATATATATATATATATATATATTTAGTTCGTATCATTGTGGCGGTATTTTTAGATAGGAGCCTTCATATGAAGAGACTGCTGCGCTAGCGTAGTAGTACACATTTACTAATGTGCGGTTTTTAACTCGCTAGAAACAAATCAAAACTTAGAGTTGTTAGAATACGATAAATTATATTGGCAAAAAAGAATAAGGTTTCCATAGTTTTCATAATCGCCCTAAAGGTTAAGTTTTGTGGGTTGCATAGTCATACACAAAAATCTAATTATTAGTAATATGAACTCAATAAGTACAATTTTTGGAAATTATATGTAATTTTAGACTCTCTACAAACTACTTAGCCTTTAAAAATTTTGATAAATTGCCTTTGCTTTACCACAAAGCTCACCAGCGTGTATTATACACAGGGTCGCTGTTAAAGATTGAACCAAAACTCTAGTACTTAAACGGTTAACATACAAAACTCAAAATTTCCGAATTGAAACTAAATGTATTTGCACAAAAAACTTTTTTTTTAATTAAAAAATGTTAAGCATTGATTTTTTTTAAATAGCAACATAGGTAATGTGATATACCAATTGAAAGGGTTTAACGCCCTGATTACAAAAATGTATCACACGTGAGGTCTAAACACAACCGAAAGAGCAGTACAAACGTTTTCTAATAGGAAGTGTTGCAGACCGTGAATGTGAGACAAGACGTCAATATAACAATTTTGTGTTACGTAGATGTTATGATTATTTTATTTATAAGTTCATTTTGTTTATAAATTTATCGTGAAACAGTTACGTAGATGTTGTTTATTTTAATTATAAATTTGTTTTGTTTATAAATTATATTTTGATAAATGTAAAGTAACATAGGGTTTACATTAAATTGTTATATTGCATAATTCTCGACACGAAGTTGTTGTGTCACATTCACGGGATCCTACGGTTCCTATTAGAAAAACGTAATGTCCTTTCTGTTGTGTTTTGACCCCATGTGTGATACATTTTTGTAATCAGGGTGTTTCAAATGGTAATTTATGCACAAATACATTTAGTTTCAATTCCGAAATTTTGAGTTTTGTATGTTGAACCGTTTAAGCACTAGACCTTTGGTTCCAGCTTTAACAGCGACCCTGTGCTTATGTATACCTATGATCAAATTAGAAAAAAAAAAGTTTAATTTTGAGTTTTTGGCTTCGTCATCTTATCAATAGTGTATTAGTTTGCCATTGTATTTTCCCATGTAGGAAAATTTCAGTTTTTCTTGAGTCTCGAAATACTTGTTGGTTTTAAATCCCAAAATTAGTTTTCAAACTCCCAATTAAGGCGTTTGCATGTCATCTATAACGAATTTATAAATGGAATAGGAATCAATTATTACGTGCACTGTAATAGAAACGTTGCTAACATCTATAGAAAAGAAAGAATATGTCCAATACAAATACGTCTTTATTTATATTTAATATATTCCACTAGATATATATAGAATATTCCTATAATATATATTTATATGGGTGTATGATAAAATAAATTAAGTAATAATATGGTATAGCAACATTTATTATATGTATTTAGTTATTAGAAAGATAATAATATCAAGTAGAGAATATATATTTCCGAAAAACGTGTACTCGTACAAAATACTGCTACATAAACATACGCTACGTATATGTGTCAATCATTAAAATATTAAATGGGGAGGTTAACTCGATTAGTATAAATGCTCGTACACTGCATTCACTTTTAAATCTTATCGACATCCTCACAATTAACAATCTATAAATGTACACAAAATATTGCGAACGTTTTTACTATCTAATTTACCCTAACTTTTACTAGATAGCTCTTTCGAAATATTTTGGTACTGTCATTTTTTTTATAAGAATATACACACCATGAACACTCATATAAATATTTCACATCGAGAACACGTTCAGTGGAACTCTGAATATCGTACGAAAATAAGTATATCGAATAATAAAAATATTTTCTGTAAAAATATTGATTTCGATTAGGTATACATTAAGCAAATTTTTTTAAAACTGTAACAAATTCAAAACTGTACATTAAATCGCGACCAAAAATAATATTAATACATTATCTGCAAGTTAAAAATTAAAGCGAAATTTATAATTACATTTTTTGGTAATTTCTAGTACCTGTAGAAAGATTATCGTGACGCACATTAAAACATTGAATAATATGAAAATATACGAATTTCACTTCAAGATATCATAGGACCATTAAAATTTTAAGTAATTGGTGTGATAACATGGTGCGCATTATTTCTAACTTATTAAAAAAAATAGGTAACAGTACATATTTTTATCACTATTATATTATAAAATAGAAGATGCATTGCTTATAAAACGGTTAACACCTCATTAGTAGTACAATTATTTTACTTATAATTTTACCACAAATTCGGTATAAAATTTTGTAAAATATAACGAACTATTGAGGATGAAATAAGAATAAAAGTTTTAATTTATTGGTCACCAGAATTATATTACTCTTATATTGTGAAGGTACACACGGTTGGAAGGGTTACGTCTTATTCAGCACTATCTAATAAAACGATTAGATGCGATCACTGAAAAATTAGTTAGCGCTGTTAATACTGCACCCTGTCACGTGTTACCTCTAGTAAAGTTAGTAACTTTGTATTTTGGCACCAGAATATTAGTAATAATGCAACTTTTTAGAATGACTAATTATCGATGTACGATGCGAATGATCCCCAATATTACTACAAATTTCTTAAAATGTATAATGTAGAACAGAATCATCATTTATGAACACCCAGTATATTATTTTACATATCTTTTCCATTTTAATCATGACGATATGTTATAAAAATACATTTCCTAAAATTTTTGTCGTGTTAAGTACATCTTTCAGCTTATAACCAATTCTCTAATTGTTCTAAAATTTAATTATAATAAAATAATATACTTTATTCATATAATATTCTGTTCGGCCGTCAATGTGCAACTTTTATAAACTAATGAGTATAAAAATCCATATTCTTTAAAAAAAAGCAACATGATTAGGTATAACTTATACAAAAGCATAACTAGCTTTGGCTTCTTTTCTACAAATATATTTAAATAGTATACGTATTATTCATATAGGTTTTTTTATATATATTTTATTGATTCATTTTCCATTTCTTGAAAAATTGTAAAAATATGCACACTTAAATAGGTTTTTATAATCTTATTTTTTTTTTTGTTTTTTCTTTTGACTTTACAGCTGTTGGTACATAGTAAACTAGGTTAATAGGAAAAAATTTATAAATAAACAACTCTTATTTATAAGGAGAGGGGAATTTGTGTCAACGTTTCCTTTCCAAAATAACACTTAAGTCAGTCTTACGAATCACAGTGAAAATTTGATATGATCAATTATTGTGCTAAGTTACTATTTTTCACATTACCGCAGTGTCGTTATTCTGCGGCGGATTTCATGGTTATATGCAATATGGAATGTGGGGATGTAACACAATATATTTAAAGAATAATTATATACATCAATTCCTCTTAGAAATTCTTTAAACAGTCACAAAGGAGGAAATAATTTTATATCATTCGATGATAATCATTAGTAATGTCCAACAGCGATAAAGCATTTGTTTAACACAATTCTTACAAAATGACAAATTCTAACCATAATATATATAGTACGTCCAGACAACTCGCACACATTTAATAGTAATAATAATATAGAAATACTTTCAACATTTTACAGCTAACTATTTAATTTATAAATGCTGAGCGGGTGACTAGCCTGAGTCGAAAGTAACCTCCTGTTACGTTTTTTTTTTAATGAGTTATTCTATTCTACTTGTATAACCCATAGTAGATAAATAGATAACACTACATTATTATATTGAAATTTATTCGTTATTTTATTGCTTTCAGTTACGTTAAGACATAATGTCGTAAATCGTTTGAAATTCAAGGGGCTGTTTGCCAAGTAATTTGAATCGTTTCTTACTCATTTCGGATCTTTTTTCTAGATGGTAATTAATTACAACCCGTTGAAATCACGTAACAGTGGATCTTACGACCCTAAGCAACTGTCTTATAGGAGGCTACAAAAAGATATAATATATCTTATAAATTCTTCATTTACATCATAATATACAGTGCTTTTCCTAGTAACATCTATATGTATTTTGTTAGACTATTTCAAAAATTACTTTTGTATATATTAAATATGAAATATAGATTAGTTATTACTTAAGTATCATAGTTAGGCCTGTATATTACGTGTTTAAAAATATAATAATATACAGAGTGATTTGCAATGTGTGTCGCAGTCAATTTGTGAACAATGAAGCTGCTTGGTTTAGCAGCATTCAAATGCAGTGAAATTATTAGATATATCGATTTATTGCAGCATTATGTTTTGTTTGGAAATATATGGTTCAATATAGTATTGTCTCTAAGTTATTTACTATGTAGAACCAATTCTTCCCAATCAAATTTGTTCCAAATTTAAATAGACACAATACACATCAAAAAACACACATAAGAAAATGTTAATTCAACTATCTAAATTTAGATTATTAAAATTCGCTTATATAAATGTTAACATTGTTTAACCAAATTTTGTTATATAAAATGTTGCGTGATTTCCGGGCAGGAAGACTTTATTAATAAATCGGTTGCCATAGCACCTCCTCAAAGTCGTGCCCTTTAGGAATGGTGTTAACGTTCAGTCGTTCTAGAAAGAAATCTTCAATATTTTCGTTTTTTCTACCTCTACCAATTTAAACAACCGTTCAATTTATTGCAAATTGAAATGTTAGTACCATTAAAAGTATTAATATTCAGACACCCCGACTATTAATTCGGCGACATTTACTTAACTTATTAACAGCAATGGATAAAAACCAGCAATTTATTGTCGACATTAAAAAAAAAGGTTTTTTCTATTTAAAGTACAGTGGTTGAGGTAGATAAAACTATGGAAGGATTGAATTTTCTTTCGTGTAATCTTATTGCCTACTAAAATAACACCACTCTGGATCTCACAAGCAGCCATTATTGGCCATTTTGAGCAGAATTTTTTAATCCACGCTAAAGTTCACCTGATTAATTATTATT
The DNA here is from genome assembly GCA_036346205.1 of Vesta saturnalis. Lineage (NCBI taxonomy): Eukaryota > Metazoa > Arthropoda > Insecta > Coleoptera > Lampyridae > Vesta > Vesta saturnalis. The sequence continues at coordinate 547,771 of JARFJB010001647.1, forward strand.
TATTAGTAGCTACGCCTACATCACGCGATTATATGATTATAATTGTTATTAAAATATAAAACGCGATTTTTCTACATATACATGAAGTGCGTTGTGCGCTACTCAAAAGTCTACAGTAGCTATCTAACATGCAGATGAAAATGCGTGACACCAAATGACAAAAAATGAACACAGCTCATGCGGGGAACACAACGAAAGGCGGTATACATAATAAAAATAAGGAAAACAAAAAAATAACAAAAAAAAATATATAAATCAAAAAAAAATTTATTCGCATATTTGGTAAATTAATTTATAAGAGTCAATTAATATCTTAATTAATATTTACTATGTAATTTCATAATATGCCCAAGACATAAATGTGAATAAGTCTTACATACATGGTCAATCATTACATAAATTAATACCACATTTATACCTGGGCAAATGCATCTGTTGGTCTGTATTGAAGTAAGCGTTGACCAAACCTAGCAACTTGATGTTAATTTTTAAAATTTCTAATCGAAAACGTACTTATATATTTAATCGTCAAAAACGAATAAAAAAATACAAAATTACAAAAAGAAATCACCACAAGATTTGTTTATAATTAAAATATCAATATAAATATATAATAATTAATCAAAAACTCTAATTAAACTATGTATTTCAAACAGTCATGCACACACAAACTGTGAACACATACTGACTGCACGCATTGTACTAACATTCATTATTAAATATCTTCACAAAAATAGGTAAAAAAATAAAATAATAATTAATATGTTATTAATAGCTATATAAAACAACAACCTATATACAGTATACGTATAAACAAACTAAGTCATCGGGGAGACCCGCAATAAGCGACTGACAAATCCCGTTTGCCTTTTTTATATGTATGCAGTCATAATATATTAATTTAATTTATAACAGTAACGTTATAATAAAAAAAAAATAAATAAAATATTTCTCTTTTTATAAGTGTGTATACTGTGGGTTCCTAATTTAAATAAAAAACTAGCAACAAATAGTTTCGTAATACTAAGCATTTTGTTCATTACACTTTACACCGCCTGTAAATCAATAGGTACTTTTTCCTAGCACATTAGAAACAAAATGAAAATTATCATTTCTAGGTAAACACAGTATACCAAAGCAATACTACTAATAATACCTAATATCAATATAATTACTAAGTAGTAGGTAGTAACAAACGGTTTATGTCAGCCGAAAGTACTACAGTGTACTAAATGTGCATGATTAATGATAAAAATGCAGATAACTAAAAACTAATAGTGCTTAGGAATCGGGTAAGTTATTGTTAAAAGCTTATGTAGATGTAAATACTGAGACGTTGAAAGGGCCAACGTGTTTGAGTTTTACCGTAGAAAAAATAGCGACATGCTTTTATGGCTGTGAATATGTGATAATTGGCAAAAGCGTAATTAATGCTGACTGACAGATATAGAATTACATATAAATAATTTTATATATTCTTAACTTATAAGCTATAAGAAATATAAGAATTATATATTATCACATCACACGACACAACAGAACAATAGCAACAATGAGTGGTCTCACAATTAACTAACAATAAGGGATATGTATATTATTATTAGTATATACATCAGTCAGCATTAACATGGCTTGTGGCAGTATTAATCACAGCCGAGATATTCATACCTAACATTCATAAAATCTGTTTCTCTAATTAATATTAAGTTGCGCTATGAAATTTTGCCAAATGACTGCGAACTACTATAAAAAGCTTTTATACTCTTCCATTATCAATATTAATTATTTTATTTTTTTAGTCTATCAAAAAACTAACAACTGCACTATACTTTCATTAAAATTTAATACTAAATAAGTTTTGCTTGTACAAAGTTGCAATCTAATACTTTAAAAAAATCAGTCCAAAAATTGCGCATGAAAAAATATTTTCATGCAAATTATGAACTATATTAGAAACATTTAATAATATATACCGACATAACTCGACTGTGACTATTGGCGAAGAAATATAGAATCTGCATTTAGACGTTTTTTGAGAGCTGAGAAACACACACATACAACTGTGTTATGCCAACCAGTTTCGATTAATAATTAATAATTTATCTAAACTTACTTAAATTATAATCAGATTCAGACTTTAACACCATGACAATAACGTGATGAATTTACAAAAATATAAAAGTAACGAAAATATGTAACGGTTTATTCTTATAAAACAATATTAACCTAATGTGTCACATTATGTCTTTTATGGGTTTATATGAAGACGATTCTACCGCAAGCGCATACACATAAAAATACAAAGTAAACTCGATTGCGAATCTAATACTATAATAGTAATAAAAGAATAAGGTTACAATTAACAAAAGTAACATGCAAACTGGCAAAATGACGACTACGTCACTGGTACGATTCGCGCCGTCCCGATCGCACATTTTTAACATTAAAAATAAACATTCTAAACAATGATTGAAACAACAAAAATATAGTTCGTAATTCTAGTAGGTATTCGTTGTGGACCATGAAATCAAAACGGCACGACTCGCACCACGTATAAAAAATATATAGCGCGCGGTATCCCGGGGAATGTGGATGGCGGCGCAGTGAGGATAATATTCGAGGGAGATCGATCGATTAACAGCTGGAGCAACACTTTAAGGATTAAGCGAATAAATACGAATGGTCTGCTGGGCCCGTAATGAACATACTGGACAGTGACCATCGGTACCTTCGCGACAGATTATACGATTGGCACAGTCCATACAAAAGAAATTGTGACCACAAGGTACTAACGCGTGGGTAACTTTTGCTTCACTACACACTAAGCACTTCGCTGAACTTAAAAGAGAATCTGCAGGACTGGTGCTATTAGATGGTGACGGGCGCGCTGGTGCTGGCTGATATGACCATATATTTGAAAGAGCTGTAGAACTATCAAAACTAGGAGAATCACCTAAACCTTCGTCTCGGTCATTAGAACCCCAAATTGCTCCTAAATCAGCGCGACCACCTGAGCTCGAAGAGCTACTTGAGCAAGAACCCGAGCTGGAAAATGCACCAGAGCTACCAGTGGAAGATGTCATGTTACTAAAGGCATCGTTACTAGAAGGTTCAATATAATTAAAAATTGAGTTTAATCCAGTCTTATAAAGCGATGCTAAAATATCTGTTGATTCATCTAAGTTTCCAAGTCCATTAAGTCCGTTTAAAGATGCTCCATTTCCCGTTCGTAATGCAATATGCGCTTCGATTTCTCTACGCGCACTTTCCACATTTTCAGGCATACCCGTTACCTCAAACACCGGTTCTTTATCACGACTGGGTGTCACAATATACGTATGCGTTTGATGTTGAATGCGCTTAATAGTTGCTCCCTTTGGTCCAACTACTAAACCCACAACTCGATATGGTACACGCACTTGAATGGTTATTTGCCCCGGTACATTAGCAGGTGGACCGGGTGGTGCACCGTTTAAACCACCTATGAGATTACTTTTACGCGATGCACGAATTTGAGAAAAGTGCTCAGCCGCTGATAATATTTCGCGTTTTGCTTTTCCAACATCCTCTTTTCGACCTGTAACCACAAAAACGGGTTCTTCTCCTCGTACAGGCGTTTTGATGTAAGTGTTGGTCTTTGCTCGAAGCGCTTTAATCTTACAACCTGTAACAATAAAAAAATACGTTAATATGTAATTTAACTTATAAAAAATAAATAAAATTAAGAATCATATGTTATTAACATGCATACGAAAATATTTAGTAAGGTTGCAGTAAAAAACGTCGATTTAAATAGGTTAAGTGGTAAAATTAGCGGTCTTCGCCAGACGATGCACTGCCGTCGGCGTAGTAGAGACGCCCTTCAACCTGCCGACAGGTCACTTACATTTACCATGTGCGCGGGCGATCAATTGACCACCAGACTGCATGCAGTAGTAGAGCATACAGTTGGTCATTCTTCGACGACAGCCCAAGTTTTTATCAAGTTGCAGTTTACGAATTATTTATTATTCAATCGATAGAAAGAAGTATGGGTGGAGAGATTAAAAGTTGAATTAGTAACATAAAATATGTTACCTTGTTTTCTATTTCTTTATTTGTATACGTGTTCCAGAACGTTTATTGGACTTAATAAATAAAAGGCCGCGGGTGCGATGGCCAGGTATATGCAGAAGCTAACCTTGGTTCGGAAAAGTAGAATCGCAACAACGGCTAGCAGGTTACCTGGGAATTTATTAGTGTCGGTTTTCTATATAAATTAAAAAAGAATCCTTGTGAACCAATGGTAATATTAAAAGAACCGTAAAAGAGGTATTCTTTTAAAATTAGTCCCTAAACTATTTAAGAGATCTAACGGTAATACGAACGAAGGTTGAAAACGAATAACTGTCATTAAATAAACATTTTTTCCAATTTTGAGTTTTTCGTTTAATTAAGAAAATCGCAAATAAATGTTTGGCTTTATTACGAACACAATTGTTAAACTGATTAAAATTGTACGATTCAATTGACATCAAAGTGATTGAATGTTGACGTTTTCTTTGTAACTCCAGACCAGGATATTTATATATTTCATCATCATAAAGACTCTTGTTGCTTTGATCAGTGTTAATAGTGTATCCGAAGCTCTTGAAAGAGGCAATACATTAATATTATGGTATACGGCGCAACCCTCAAACACAGACGCCAAACGTGAGTAGTTTTTCAATCAAACAACGTTACGACGATATAATTACTTGTATTCTATATTTATTAGATATATATATATATATATATATATATATATATATATATATATATATATATATACGTATAACTACATATTATTTAAGCACACGTTCAATGTTTTGGTAATATTACGCGTATCGACAACTTGCTGTGTTTAAAGCATACATTAAAAGCACACCTTAACCTGTTGCTTTGTTGCAATTCTTAATTTAAGATCGTTTAAGTGCTGGTCTTAAAATTTCACCATCATCATTCACATTTCGTCAAGTTTAGATTTTTTAACAATAGCAAATTCATATTACCTAAGTCAGCGGAATCCAAAGATACGTTGTTAATACGCAATTATTGCTATTCACATAAAATAGTGTATCAGTCACAAATAACATAATTTATAGAAGTGTATGCCTTTAAAAAAACACTATTGCCAAAAGATTAGCCGAAAAAATTGTTTTTCTAAGACCTCAATAATGCTTATTGCCAGTATACATTTAATCATATGTAAACCTGTAGTCGCAGTGTAATTTCGGTTTGTTGATATTTAAAAGTGATTATTTACATAAAAGTACAGGGCGTCTTTAAAAAAAAAGACTAATGCTAAAAGATTCGCCGAAAAAAATGGTTTTTTTGTAAAAAGATATATATTTAATCATGCATAATCTGTAGTCGCAGTATAATTTAGAATCTAGAAATTCGGTCTCTGTTGATATTTAAAATTGATTATTTACATATAAGTTACAAGGTGTCTTTAAAAAAAACACTACTGCTAAAAGATTCGCCGAAACAATTGGTTTTTCTCAAGAGTTGTCGGGGGATAAAGTAAGACTTAGATCGGTACAAAAAGCCTATTTTTAGAGCAGCTGTTTTTGTAGCTGACAACCCATGATAGATTTGAAGGTACAGTCATTCCCAACATAGTAATAGAGTCTGAAAACTTACGATCTGGGCCATTCATACTTACAACACGAAACGATCGATCTTTTTTGGCGGACACAAGGCATTATTAGCATTAAATTTAATTAGATTATTGCTTCCCTATTCGAGAATACGTTGAATGTCTTTGTTGATTGAAATTGTCATCTTAGCTTCAAAGTCTTGATATGAGATGAAGTACAATGAAGAGTGCTATCGTCAGCAAAGCAATGGGCCGGGTTAGTTGTAGAAAATATAAGATCATTTATGTATAGCAGAAAGTGTAAGCGCTATAACTGATCCCTGTGGCACGCCCGTGTTAATGCCAACTTCTTTTGAAAAAAGCCATCGACTACGACACATATTCGTCTTTTATCAAGGAAACTAGTAACACAGTTGATGAGCGTATAATTTATATCATGTGGGTAATCGTTGCTTAGTGTTGTTTGTAAAAACATTTCCTTTCGAAAACATAACGTAGGTACATTTAATGTGTAGTTTGGCACACACAATGCAACAGGGTAGAAGTATTTTTTAACCCACCATTACCAAATGAGAAAATGTTTGAGTAACTTTAATAAGGTACATTAAGGGCCGAAACACATTTAAAACTGGCAGTCCGAGTACGAGGCAGATCACGTACTGCAAAAACTTCGGGCATCGAATTACGAGTGTGTTGTAGGAAAATTTGGATGACACGATACAAATAATTCCATGGACAGGAGGTATAGTTCAAACATCAACAGCAGTTTTCAGTTTATGCGCGGGCAGGTATTATCAACGCCTTGGATCTTTTGCGATTTATGGTCAGACTTATCATACCTTACCAGCTTTGCTCGAAACTGCTTCGATAAATGTCACAAGACACATAATGGTACGGTAGCCCATTCCAGTCATACCACGCTCATTCTTTTACGCAGTATGTACAAAAAGATACAATAGTAGTGGTAGACCGGTATCGTGAACTATACGGTCACCTGATTTAAATACGATCCTCTAAAATCTACAGTGTATCCACCACTAGTTAAAGATATTGATAATCTTCGGCAAAAAGTAGGACGAAGCAACAATTTTTGAGCACGTTCATTATCCGACTAGCTTGGATGTGTTTTTAACTGCCCGTGGAAATCATTTTGAACATTTGCAATTAATTTTTTAATTTAATGGCTCAGTTTCCATTATATTTGCGAATAAAGCGATTAGGTGTGCCGCAATAACGAACCATTTCAAGAAGTCTGTTTATATACTTTCTCCTTTGTTTAGTCATACAGGCAGAGTGCAGAGTCACCTCTCAATATTTGTTACACAGGTTTTTTTAAAAAATGTTTGTATGCGTATTACCACTAGTAATTAAGAATTTGTATCTGTTCAGATCGTATTTTAATAAGAACTCTATTCTACACAATTATACAGGATAGAGCGATTGCAATCATGTTTACCCGTATATGATGAAAACAAATCTATTTTAGATGTTATTTTATAGTTTCACAAACAATTTTTATTCCTAAACTAAAAGTTTTGTAAACTATTACAGCTTACATTTTTTGTTTATTGCCTCTGCAATAGGGTTGTGTATTTCATACCTAGAAGTCCTTTAAAAAAGGCTCTACCTTAAGTGTATAAAAGATCATAGACGGCCTAGACAAGTAGACAAAATAAATGCAAATAAACGAATGGTTTGTTCACAAAAGCACTCTAAAATTAATTGATGCGTCGAAGAGCAGAAGACACAAAATAAAAAAAATGCTTTGACCACAACAAAACAAGCAACACGCAAGTAAGTAGTTCATCATAGAGCTCTTCATAATTTATGGTCGTAGTTTTAATTAATGTTATGTTTCTAAATATTAACTAACATTTCATTTATGTAGGTATGTAATTCAATTTATTAATTTATTTTGTTGTCATTTTTTACCATGGTCGCGTCCACTCGGGTTAAAAAATTGGAGAAACAGAATGTACTACGTCGGTGTTGACTTAATTTGGCCTTAGCTGCTCATTATACGTTATTTTAAACTACAATAGAAAGGCTTGAAACTCAACACGGGTAAAAATTTGCACTTTAAAAATCTACTTAATTGACCTTGTAATGGAGAGAAATACAAATGCGCGTGCGTAACCTCCAACGCAAGAAAAAATCTGGAGTATCTCCACTCAACATTCCCGTATTACGTACAAAGTATGTATGCGTAAAAGTACCAGCGGATTTATATAATTACATAATAAAAATATCTGGTGTGGAACATAACACGACCTTCCAACATACAAACGGGAAATTTTTTTAGGATAATTATGCAACCTCTAAAGTTCGTTACGAAAATAGTCAACATTGCAAAAACAAAAACAATAATCTATGTCAAATAGACGTTTAAAACTTCACGACAGACACAGGTTAATAGACATCTAAGCGCTAACTTAAATAATTAAAGGAAATTAAATAATTTTGATTATAATTTTTTTAGGGTAACTTTTATACGTTCATAACGAAAACAGACAACATTGTAAAAACAAAAACAATAATCAGTCAGAATGACGTTTAAAACTTCATGTCTGAGATTAATAGACATATAAAAAACATATTAATTAAAAAAAAACCAAAGCCGCCCGCTTCTATAAGATATCAATAATAAAGTTTAACCATTTCATTGATATTTAATTAATTTTTACACTTTCCTGCGTTATATTAAGAAACTAGAAAGGTTATGTAAAATTAAATTTTCTGTAAAAAATATGTGGACGCTTTGTCTTGTAAAATTCATCGTTATTCAGGGATTGAACAAATTTGAACTAATACTTAAATTCTACCTTAGGAATTTTTTTGCCACTAAATTACGCGTCGTATCACAAAATTGAATAGAACATAATTAATCGGTATTTTTATATCTTTGAAATATGCAGCTTTTTAAGAAATATTAGATAAATACCAAAAACTGCCCCTGGCCACCCCCCCCCCTCTCCGCCGCTGGATTTCTCCTAAAATCTAATAAGCCCCAAGCCAAATGAAAACAAGCTGAAATACGAAATTTTAAGTACTAAGTGTTTTCGTTCTGGAGTTATATTTACACACACACAGACACACATCCAGACATCATGGCTGGTTTTAGTGAAACTTGGCCAAAAGTTGTAAAATGAGCTAATAAGCCGATTTAGCTATTGTGAGTAGATAATAGTTTAAAAAAAATTGATTTCCTTGTCGGGGGTTAGACTCCTTACTTGCATTACCAGTCCGATCCATTTGATCCTTTTACGAGGGATGTACAGTATTTGTTGTCCCTAGCATAGATGGCTTTGAATGCCCCTAGTAACCGGACTTGTTTTATTATTCTATTCACAAACTGCCAAATTTAGTCGAGCTTTAATAGTGTCAAAGTTGTCCAAGCTGAAAGTAGTGGTTCCACAAAGATTTTGGGAAATAGAAAAGTGAGCTTCATGCTGTCATCAAGTAACTACAAAAAAAAGGTTTAGCACCTAAAGAAATTCATACAGATATAGTTGGCGTGTTTGGAGATTCTGCCCCTTCCTATCGAGTAGTAAAAAATTTTAATCTTGAGCGTTCAAATGTGGCATAACAACCTGCGAACATGTAAAAGGTGCTAGTCGGCCGCATTCTGCGTGTACTCAAGAAAACATTGATTTTGTGAATGATCAGAGCAGATCGTCGATTGACGACAAGACGTGTAGCGGAGATAACAGGCCTTTCTAATGGTACGATTGGAACCATAATAAATCAGCAAAATGGATAGCCCGAATGTTGACGCCCGAACAAAAGCGTTTGAGACCCACTTCTTCAATGGTCAATTTAGTCTTGTTTAACCGTAATCCTAAATGTTTCATCAATTGCTATGCTACGGTTGATGAAACTTGGGTTCCTCACTACAATCTCGAGTGCAAACAACAAAGTATGGAGTGGCGTCATCCAGGATCTCACACTCCACGCAAATTTCGTGTACAGACTTCAGCGGACAAGATAATGGCTACAGTTTTTTTGGATGCCGAAGGAATTTTACTCGTAGATTTTTGGAATGTGCCCACATAATCACTGGTCAATATTATGCAGCATTAGTTACAAAACTTCGTTATTGCATTAAAGAACAAAGAAGACGAAAACTGTCACACGAAATTCTTTCATCAAGACAACGCCCCAGTTCATAAGAGCCTTATTTCCATGAATGCAATTCGTGGCGCTGGGTTTGAAGTTATGGAGCATCAACCCTACTCCCCTGACTTAGCTCCCTTCCAAAGCTAAAAGAGTCTCCGGGGAACGATATTTGAGAGCGATGACGCACTTATGGCAGCAATGCAGGACTTCTTCTGTGATAGTTTTTCAAGAAAAGTGTTGCTATGCTTGAACATAGGTGGAATAAGTGTCTTCACGTTCAAGGGGATCGCGTTGACAAATAATGTTGTATTCTGTGCTAGAGACATTAAATACTGTACATCCCTCGTATATTTAGCGTATATTGTTAGCATATTATTAAATTGTTAAAAGCTTTTAATTTTTACCATTTTGATTCATTTTTGGGTCCATAATCAAGCTGAAACTGCGTATATATACTTTTTTCACAATTTTTATTGATACTGCAACATCCCAGTCGATAATCTTGGTTAAATGTTTCAATTTATATAAAAACAGACGGCATGCCAAAAATGTTCAAACTGGATACAGGGACTTTCAAAACGTTAAAATTTCCAGGTCGAATTTTTTCATAATCGAATGAACGTTTTAAGAATTCTAATTTGCACTTCACACAGTATTTTTTCTGTGCCTAATCATAAGCGATTCTAAGATATCTATGCAAAGTATCAATAGCAGAATAATAGCGTTACGTGTAATGTTGGAGAACAGTGCAAACTGCAAGCGCATTGTCTGAATGCATCTTCATAGTTAGTCTAAGAAATGTTGCATATAAAAAATAGTTACTTTTTCCCAACAAACTTTCACAATTACCATGCACAATTAACATACGTATGTTTTGAGTTTGAACGTTTTTATTTGTTTTATACAAACGTAAACGTTTAGATAACAATTATAGTTATCGTCCTCAGTGTGATAAAAAACAAGGCAGACTGGTCCCGCTTCTGCTGGTCCAGGTACTACCTGAAGAGGACCGTACGAAGAATCGGCTGATGGAGTACATGGCTCGTCTACGTGTCTCCACTGAAGACTTGAGGCGGAGACCAGGCATCGGTCAGTATCACGGGTGCCAGGGATTCCGTCACGCACAGCATTGCTGTAGAGCGGCGGCACGCTGTGTCAAGTGTGCAAGACACCACCACCCCAGTGATTGCACCAAACCCCGTACGGACCGGGCAAGGTGTGTAAACTGTGGTGGTCATCATCCGGCCAACTTCAGGGCTTGTCCGAGGTACCCACGTCTCCCGCAGCGGAAGAAGTCCGAAGCTCCACCATAACGTCTCCCGTAGCGGAAGAAGATCGAAGATCCACGTCAACAACGACGGAAGAGAACACCGACCCAGCAGCACCCTCTCTAGTCCGAAGTTACGCCAAAGCGACGACGAGCGGCAGTGAGATGGCTGAAGTAGCGGATGCGGTGAAAGCCGCAGATGTAAAAAAAGCCCGTTTCACCCACCCACTTTAGAATTCGAATTTGAAACAAGAAACAAACAAACCACTAGACAAACCGAAAACACGGAATCCCGAAGACGACGCCTTCGCTCTCGTCATAAGAATTGTAAAAGCCCTACGAGCCGAAAGGAACGAGTAAACACGCAGCAACCAATTCTAGCGGCCCACTCAACCTACGGGAGGGGATTAAGACACGGAGATGATCCGACGCAGCAAAAAAAAAAACAGGTCTAGCACACAAACAAACATAACCCACTTCGAAGAAGGTATAAAGGGACAGGTTCCGCGAATGCCATAAATAATTACTGTTCACTCCACTCCGAACGTCGATAATTCAAGACGCTCAACCTTGCGCATTCAGTGTGGGTTTATTCTAATAATACATGTTATTATGTCAATATACGGTTCAGTGGTTTGTAAAATAAGACCCAGTAAAGAACTATAGGTAAGTAACGAAAAAAACATGGAGTTCTTCGTGTTTGTTTACATGTCCGCCGACAAAATGTTACTAGATTTAATTAAATGCTATGAAGATATTACTAATGTATTGGTACATTATACAGATATTTATCACACTAATCTGGGGCAGCGCGTAACCGTAAGCTATTCCTGGAGTACTAACATTGAGATAATCAGTACTGAAAAACAAAGTGAGTAAACGCGTCCTGTTCGAAAATAAAGATTAACAACACATTAATGATCCTACCACATTTTTTATTGTTCTCACGTAGTAATTGTATGTCGAGCAGTTAGTGAATCTGAGGCTATACACTATGCAAGGTAATCAGCCTTGCGGATGTTCGACTTAAAGCGGTAGATGGTTTGCCTACCTGCCAAATAGTTCAACTTTAATTTTAAGTGTAGCTCACTGTTTCGTCACTCACATGCGTGGAGCAGGAGAGGAGAGGGTTGTAATTGAAATGAGGATAGCAGTTTTACAGCTCATAAAATAGCTTGTAATTTTCCCGTAAAGATACCGAGCTACTAGCGTATTGGTGACACGACCTGCTTAACATTCGGGAGGTAATGGGTTCGATTCCCGTTACCGTCTACATTGTATGAGGTTTTTTCAGGGGGTTTGCCTCATACACATGTAGCGGCATGGTGACTGCGTATATGCACTCCATGTGCGGCTACTTAGGCGAATGCTGGGGTAGTATTGTCACCCTCAGAACCCTAACTGCGTTCCTTCCCATCCTATCCTGACCACAATCATCCTTAATCGCACCATGTATATATACGTAATGTATGTATGTATGCAGGGAATCCATGATTGTGGCTGAAAGAGCTCGGAAAGCTCGAGAAGCCCGCACTCCCCCTTGGGGAGGGAATGAAATACGTGACCTTTTCCTTTTTTCCCGTAAAGATTGGTACAATATTTTGATGAATTAACTAAAGGGTCAAATAGCGACAAAATATAAGTTTTACTGCTTCGTGAATAAAATTACACAGTTTACACAATCAGGCAAGATATACGTGAAAAACTGTAAATCCGAATTTTAAATAAGTACTCTCTCCTCACATCTAGGCGTCAACAGAATATTTAAAATAAATTAAAGAATACATTTTAAATATAATAGACCGTATGTCTGTCTTAATTATGCGAACCTGTATTATCTCAACAAATTGTATTATAGTCGTTCTACTGAATCGAATAATCCATTAAACACGTGTATTTATTTTACGTATACAACCCAACCTAATGATATCTATGTAACCTATAGGTGTAATTCCCTATATACTGAAAGTGGGTCGAAACATTATATAAAGTGTAGTCTTTGTATCGTATTTGCGCAACGGAAGTCTTTTTTCTATATATAATTTGTATGATATAAAAACTGCGTATTTACTTTTTATTTTTATCCAACAAAATTTAAAAAAATTACATCTTACACTTAAGAGGCTTTGTCGATTCATTGAAAGGCTGATCTCTAAATAAAAGTGGATATTGAGAGCTGTTTAAAGAAGTACAAGAGCTTTAAAACTTATCAAACACCACCTTTACCTCGGAACTTTCGAAGCTTCGACTAAAAATAGACTAATATTTCGACTGAAGTTGCCAGATTTTTAACTATTCAAGAGTTAGTGACTTCTAACAATTTTTAGTTTTAATGGAAAGAAACAAAACACAGCTGTCAAAACAGTCTCTTACATTGTGTAATAATTTGATTTTAATGGCGTTTACCACAGAAAAATGTTAATATAGTATATAAGATGAGTGTCCTCAACGAGACAAGGCAATGTGATCAAAAATAAAACTAGACAAAGTATATTTTAACATATGTACTTAGGCTCAGCCAAAATCATGGATTTATTATTACTAATCTCTTTATGAATACGAAATATCCTTTAAATTAATTTAAAAGCTTGATAGGCTTTAGTTTGCAATAGGACGTTGTTAAATCGGTCTAATTTTAAAATAGTCGTCTTGCACCACAAACACCAGGTGCTAAAATACTCTAACTTAAAAACCACTCATAAGCGACTTATAAGTAGATACCGGAAAATCGAAAGGTTTATTTACTTCTATTTAATTTTATGTAATATATTAATTAATTAGAAGTAAGGCTAATTAAAATAATCTTATTCTATATAAGGTACACATACAGCATTAGTATTGATTCGCAAACAAACTATATTACAATAAATGAGGGTCGTGATCAAATCCTCTCTCCCACATATGAGTCAGGATATCAAACGCATCCTGTACACTTGCGACTAATTAACACCGCAACTGGATAACCATTTTATCTATCTAACCGGTATGCTTTGCCACTTTTTAAACGAAGTTATATTAACGTAATTAGACGATTAAATTACTTTGCAAACTTTCCAAATCAATTATAAAAATGTAATTGCTATTATTCAAATACGAGGGCAGCGAGCTTGACGGTATGTTTATTCCTGGGATTCTGCAGCCAATGACACAACCAACGAGAAGAATGCAATATAGAACTTAAATATAGTATCAGAGGCTGACCTCCGCTGCGTATGTCTGCCAGTTGACGTTACTAATAACAGTAGCCCTTGTAGTTTTTCTATATCATGTATTCTACATATTTAAAACTAAATGTTATATACATTTTCTTTACTTATTTTAAACGTACCAAATTTAACAATACTCAATTATGAGTAAAACGTTAATAAATAATAATAAATTAAGCGCGACTATTGTATACGGCACCATTCAAACGTTTTTAAGGTTATAAATTTGATATTTACATTATAGTTCATTTGAGGTTGATATTTTTAACAATAAAATAATTGAGCGGAAGTGGACCCAACTTGGGAGCTTCAAATAGAACCCTGAATCTTTTTTCAATAATTCAATAGAACCTAAAATTGCCTTTTCAGTCCCATATCGCTCGCGGCCTTTCTTTTCAAACAGGCGATAGTGCCAATTTTCCAAATTCAATATGGCGGCGCAATGACGACCTTTTATCCAGCAATTTAATAACGATTATAATAATCATTTTGAATGGTTGTTAAAGGAAACTTTTTACTTCACCTTTTAAACAATAAATTATTTCCACTTATGTTCATTATTTTTTTTCATTTTTGACTAATTTGTCCACTACTTTCAGCAGTGAACTGAAGTACAGTAAAATTGTCTGTAAGATTTCTTAAAAATTGAATAGAAAATAGATTGTTAAATCTCAATCTTGGACCTTTTAGAATCAAAATGAGAGTTGCTGTAGTGAATCGGGGGAGGAAGAGGGAACACAGACCAACTAATCTAATTAATCGAAAGAGTATTAACAAACTGGAAAGTTTGCACCAACTAACAGGATTCTAATTTCACCATTAGAATCTGATCGAAATTTAGCACCTCTATAAATGACAAACAACTAGGTACATATTAACAAAATTGTCTTTGCACAAGTAATGAAATTACACAAAACATATTTAGTTAATTAATAAATTTCTTATTTAGATTCTAAATTTAAATAAAAAAATCGTCTACAGAACAACAAATTCGATATTAATCTACACCCTTTAAAATAATTAACAAAAAAATCTTAGATTAGGTTCTAAAATAAACATTTCTCTTCTTAAAACTAATCTATGCATGGTTTTAAATTATGCATAAAATAATTATTTAAAAAAACGAGTTAAGACTCGTTCTAACATTTCAATATAGTCCTACCAGTTCGAAAAAATCATTTACTGCCCATTATAGAGGTACCAATTCAATAAAATAGTAAAACTTTAAAAGGTTGAATACTTTTAAAAAATTAAATTGTCTAACAAAACATTAAGTTAGGTGAATGTATTTTGAAATCTACCTCCTATGCAATGTAGTTTTATTATAGTCGAGATTAACTAGATCTTTAGTAAATCAACTGTTTTGGAAATGACATTCCAAAACACCCTCTAAGACTGAAGGCTAACGATGAAGAATGCCCTAATAAAAAGAAACACATTTAATTAAATTATAATATCGCTTCAAAATTGTGAAAAATCTTATAATGCACGCAATTAAAAATCATTTTTCATAACTTCTTAAAAACTATAATTGTTATGATACATTGAAAATGTAAAGTCTAAAAATTTAATTTTAACTAAAAATGTTAAATCATTGCAATGCTGTGATGACTAACATATTTACTTGGTAAAACATTTACTTCAAGGTCTAAGAAAAACGCATCAAAAAATAGACATACAAAAAAATAAAATTGATGTGCCGTTTTGCCCCAGATGTGCCGTTTTGCCCCAGTTTAATTTGTAAATGCCAAAATCTATTTAACCGTAGGTTTTCTTCTTGCCTATTAATACCCTTGGTCCTGTGAAAAGGTGTACATTGGAACCACAAAACGAACGTAGCTTTGACATTAGAAGTAAAGAATATATGAAATTTTGAATTAAGGTAACCACAAAAATCTGCAGCGGCAGAACGTGCCTTGAAGTATATTCATTTTACTAATATGGAAAATTTAACAAAGCAAACTGATTACTAAGTTCGTTTATAACGGGAAGCTATTGAGATATATGCACATCCAAAAAACAAGAAAAAGCAAGAAGAAAATCTACAGTTACATCGATTTTAGCATCTTGAATTAAAAACTGTTGGAATGGTACATCTTAATTGAAACTTTGGTATCTTTTTTGTTTACTGTTTTTCCTACACCTTGAAATAAATGCTTTACCATTATTTACCAATTTTGGTGTGGTAATACACGATCATTGAACCTACATTCTAAAAATATTTAGGTACATACAGGGTGATTGACAAAAATATGCCAACCCAAATCAGTTTTGTTTAATGGAACACCCTGTATATTTTTGTATTTTTGGATTCACTGTTACATTTAGAATAAAATGTATAGAAATTTGTATCTGTACCACTAACCGTTCTGCAGATATCGTCACTTTAGTACCAAAATAAGAGTTAACTTTGGAACCACGATGCGAGCGTTGTCACCACGATTTTGTAAATCTGTTTATACCACCGACTGTTAATAATAGTATATTAACAAACAAAATTTTTCGAAAACATAAAACCATAAGGAATGATTAACTTATGCGGAATGTAATTTTTCTCAATTTTTTCATATGCAACACCCTGTACATTTTTTCACATTTCGATTCCTCGTGAAAAGTAGATACTACTTAATAATAAGTTTCATAGCCTTGAGATATTGACGCTTTTACGTAAAAATATTCTAAAATACAAATTTACTATGACAATAGAATTCAACAAAACAAATCAGATAGGCTAGCCGCTCGTAATAAAGAGGAACAATTGCATGTACTGTTTTGACGTTTGTATAATCATTAAAATATTGTTCCATTAGTTTGTGTGTTTTTGGATTGTCGTTTTGTCAATTTTTGTATAAAATGAATTTTTCCAACGCAGAAATTGTCGATATGATCTTTATTTACGGCGAAGCTTACAGAAATGCATTGCTGGCTACCTGTTTGTACTGTGAACGAAACCCAGAGAGAAGACAGCCGCGGAAAGAATCGTTTATGAATGTAGCTGAGAGATTTCTAAATTCTGGAAGTGTGTGTTATCCCAAGCGCGCAAAAACAAGTCCAAATGAAGAAATTGAGTTTCAAGTTATGGCATCTCCTATAGAAAATCCGCAGATTAATACCAGAAAGCTAACTACACACCTAGGGCTAATTAGAAATATAGTTCGCAGTTTTATTTAAAGAAACAAATTGCATCCTTATCAAATCGAGCAACTTCAAGCTTTTAGTGAAATAGATTTTCAAAACCGTGAATCTTTCTGCCAATAGGTAATTACTAAAGTAAATGAAGAACCAAATTTTGTTAATAACATTCTATTTACGGATGAGGCAAATTTTCACAATAATGGCAATATTAATCATCAGTATTCAGATACTAATCCACACATCTTAAGAGTTGTTAATCACCAGCATCGATGGTCAGTTAATGTGGGGTGGTATAATCAATTTTAATGTGGTTGGTCCTTTTTTGTTTGATGGGAGTCTTACTGGAGAAAGATATTTACAGTTTTTGGAAAATGATTTACCCGAGCTTTTGGAAAATATCGAGGTAGATAATATTCGTACGATGTGGTTTCAACTGGATGGTGCCCCTCCACACTATGCAATCGACGTTAGGCAATATCTCGATAGAAATTATCCGATGAGGTGGGTAGGACGGGGTGGTGTGCAAAACTGGCCAGCCAGATCACCGGATCTTACGCCCCTTGATTTCTTCCTGTGGGGCTACGTTAAAGAAAACGTTTACCAACAACCTCTCACCACAAGCGAAGATATGAAAAATAGAATTAGAGCTGCGTTACAATCCATTTCGCCTCTAATGTTGTTGCGAGTGAATCTTTCGTTTACCGAGCGAATTGCAAAGTGTTTAACTAGGCGAATTTATGGTTTTATTCGTTTATGTTTACTTGTTCAACTTATTTTTAGATGTAGAGAATTATTTTGTTCTTTAGTTATTAATTAAGTTTTCCTATCAGTTAAACAATTTATTTGCCATTCCTATTTTCTTATTTGCTCTGAATTTTGTTTTATTCGTTCTTCTGTATGTCAATTTTCAAATAAAGCGTCAATATCTCAAGAAGGGCCCGTCTTATGGCTATGAAACCTATTATCAGTTAGTATCTACTTTTCACGGGGAATAAAAATGTTAAAAAATATACAGGATGTTGCATTTGAAAAAATTGAGGAAAATTACATTTCGCATAAGTTAATCATTCTGCATAGTTTTACATGTTTTCGAAAAATTTCCCAGTTTGCTTGTTGTGGTTACAAAGTTAACTCTATTTTGGTACTAAAGTGACGATATCTGCAGAACGGTTGTTGATACAGATACAGGTTTCTATACTTTTATTCTAAATGTAACAGTGAATCCAAAAATGCACAAATATACAGGGTGTTCCATTAAAAAAAATACAGGTTTGGGTTGGCATATTTTTGCCAATCCTAAATATTTTTAGAGTGTAGTTCCATGATCGTGTATTACCACACCAAAATTGGTTTTGATATCTCTAATAGTTAAGGAGAAATCCTCCGCTCACGCAGTAGATACCCACCCAGTATACACCTTGTTTTCAGTCTATATATTTTTCAGGGGTTATGAAAAATTGTTCTTAGGTCTTTAATGAATGATTTTACTGAATTTTTACTTGATAATTCTACATATTTGTTTGTGAACGCTTTTACCACCTTTAAATAGTTTTTCGCAACTGCACTGATGTGGTTTTTTCCCTTTTTAATCGTTAGCCTTTGTCCGTAGAAGTTCTGGAATGTCATTTTCGACTTTAATATTTAATTTATTAAAAAATTTACGTAATCTGTACTAAAATGAAATTACATTCCATGCGTGGCTTTGAAATACATTTATTTAAATGTTATAGCAGGTTTACCCAAAAATTTGTTTGACAACTTAATTTTTTTAAATTGTCATTTACTATAACCGCAGTTGTTATAGAAACATTTGAACTTGTGAAAAAAAAAAAAATACAACCCAAAAGTATCGTAATCATCGCTCATCGTTTCTTTCCTTTGGTGTTGTCTTCTTAATTTTTTAATGAAATGATAATCTTACCAACGAAGGTGGTATTCTACTGAAATGAAATTAATATTGTCATAATATTTCATAGTCTCAGTCAAATAACCAAAAATTGGAATTGGACATTTTTAAACAAACGTTTTGTAAAAAATTAAAAAAAAAAACAAAAATAAAATGAGCAGAAAACCTATTTTAATTTAATGTGGACATATGTTTTTAATTCAATATTTCATAAAGTAGCGTATCGTGCAAGAGATCGCATATTTTTAAATTTGGATTTATTAAAAATTCTTTGTGTGATCTTCTTTATTGCGACAGTAAGCAGTTGTTTCGTATTGTCCTTGTGAAACTAAAAGTTAAGCAACATAAGTAATGAAGTTTATTTATTTGTTTGAATTTACACTATTTTATTGAATTGGTACATCTACATGAACTCTAAACGACTTATTGGAAATATTAGGGGTGTCTTAAATTTTCAGAATAAATTTTAACCCATTTTTTTAAACAAGCGATTTTATGCAACTGCAACAATTAAATAACTTAGACTTAAGCATCTAAAGGTGTATTAATTTTAAGAAGTCATATCTCAAAGAGAAGTGTTTTTTTTTCTTAATTAATTTAAAGCGAGTAGAGTTGAGACAGAGAATGTTGATTTGTAGATAGAGTTAATTAAGTAATTATATTTTTTATAATTTCACTATACGTACAAACTTTTTTGGTTGTTAGATTGGTTGCCCCCATGCTTTTGATGCCAAAATCTATTTGGGAAATCTTGAAAAATAACTTTACTCTACTTCATTGCACAATTGAAATAGTGAACAAATCAGTCCAAAATAAACGGAAATAAGTTGGAAATGAAAGAATAATGCATATAAGCGGGAATAAGTGACATTCTGTTTGATTCTACAATTCCTTTGAAGCAGATGAGGACAATCTCATTGTTTATTCGGTGTTTTTGACTCATATAAACACAAGCCTTTTTATCATTTTTATTTTATTTTCGGGAAATTTCAGAAATTGAAACATAATTTTTGGACTTCCGACATGATCAAGAGTACGAAAAATTAGGTCACTCAATTTTGTAGGTCTGTCATTGTCTTTATTGTCGTTATCTGTAACTATTTTCTCCCTTCTTAACCTTAACCGTTGTATCAAAGATGAAAATGTTCAAAGAATATTAGTAGAACAGAGTATTTAAAAAATGTTCGCTAATGTTACTCAGAATTTTATACACTTTTGTGAATTGAGATTTTGTAAAAAAAATTGTTTTATTTTACTTTATAGCTGAACATCTCTTAAGCTAATAAAACAGTTAAGAACAAAATCTTGTTTACAATTTGAGACGTAAATATATGAACAATCTGAATAATAATTATTTCTAGCAAGATATTTTCATATATAGAGGGTGACCAAACAAATATTGTTTTTCAAATTTTGAGAGCCGAATATTTCTGAAGCTATTGGGGATAACCAAACGTCTTTTTATTCAAACGTTGGAAAAGTGACAACTTTCCTCCTGAAATGAAAAAATTTGCATTTTATGAGGCTTGCATATTTAAACCGTAGAAATATAATAATTACATGATTAACAGTAAATATGTCCATTAAGACGACTAAAAAAATTCTGACATAACTATCAATTATACAATATTGTGCACATAATACAACAGCAATTGACTTGTTTTGTGATTTTATAGCGTTTGATAACAAAGTGGTGTACAATTGTTTAGATTAAAAATGACTGTGTGGCTCACACCGACTTTGCCTCTTTTTGTTAGACAAAAAATATAAGCTTCGTCTCACAAAATGTCATTTTTGCTCTACTAGTTATTTACTACCCCATATAACCATATAAAACATTAACATATCTAAAATGTATGACTGTGCCTGGATTAAGTACTGGATAAGATCCTTGGCTCAATTTTTTTCATATTACTAATGTACTTCTTGTTATTCGTAACATATTTTATAATTCTTAATGAACTATTTCCGTTTCAGTTCCTTTCTTAGAATAGCTAATTCAAAGATCGAAGTAGGATTGTTCCAACATCGATTGACAGTGAATTGTCTACACCGATACTTTTTTTTAATTAGTAGAACTCGTGGAATTTTCGCCAATATGGGAAAAGAATATGCAGTCATCTACAACTCGATACGCCAGGGAATGCTTCACAAACGATACCTACATCTCCGTAAACGGTTTAAGCAGAAAATTGAGCAATACTGTTTATTTTAGAGACACAACGACAAACCAACTATACACTTAAAAATTGAGAACTGTTATTACATTAATGTAAACGTAGCAGAAAAAATTGCAGTACACTTCCCCATATTAAAAAGCTATCTTCCAAATGCAGTTAAAATCATTAAATTTTAAGGTACATTTCATTTAGTATTTATATTATGTGCTGTTCGTGTAGCAAATTCTAAAGCGAATAAAGCGTTTGCAATGTGTCGTCTGGAGCTTGGCCAAGAAAATGACATTTCTACCCGGGTGTATTCAAAGAACCTTACAGTGAACTGAAGAAAATGCGAATGTAATGTTATTTTTCTTTTTCAATTGTATTTTCATACACATTTAATTAAAGAAAATATCTTGAATACTTTATAAAGCAATAAAGTTCACACACAGTACTCATTTAAAAAAAAATTCGCATTAACAAATAAAAATATGTAAAGCAAATATTTAATGAAAAATAGAAGTTGCGAAATTTGTTTAGGTGAAGTGAAATTCACATTTTAAAGTAATAAATACGTGCGCTCCTACTAGATAAAACATAAAAACGATAATATTATTATATAGTATGTGGTACTAAAAGAATAGTTGGGGGATGCCACCCCTTTACTTATTTGATCTATGATTAATGCAACGATTTAAAACAAACAACCCTGTTTTACAACATGCTGGGTTACATTTTTACATTGCGGTTTTAGTTTTCTGAATAGCTTTTCCGACCATGTACATATTAGAGATTTAGTGTACGTCAAGGATGTTACAAACATTTTTTTTGTACCTTAGGGCAGTAAATTCCTTATCAAAGAGTCAAATCCGCCAACTCGAAATACATTTCTGCCGTCGATTATTTGATTCGATTCATTAAAAAATGAGTGAATAAAAAATACATACATATTAGATTTAAATTATAATTTTTTTTAAAGTCAAATCAAATTGTCTGTTAAATTTTTTTTTATTTTGTATTATTAAAATCAATAATATGAAAATGTAAAATTTCGCGATTTAAAATCCATAACTGCAAATAACTTTTTGGATTTTTTAAATCGCGTATTTGCAGATAAATTACACAAAATTTATACTATTATAAGTTTTTGTTATGAACGAATAAGTTCAAAGGTAAATATGTAATTAAAAATTATTATTAATTTTATTAAATACATAAATAAAAAGTTCAAATCCTACTCGAGGTAAACTTTTTATTTATGTATTTAATAAAATTAGTAATAATTTTTAATTACAAAATTTATACGTTTCGTTAACAATCAGGTACAATTACCATTACCACTGACCGCGATAACTGTAATTATTATCCAAACCTTGTATAAATGATCTGCAAATGCACAATTTTAAAAACCTAAAAAAGATAAGCATTTGTAATTAAAATAGTTAT
This sequence comes from Vesta saturnalis, assembly GCA_036346205.1. Lineage (NCBI taxonomy): Eukaryota > Metazoa > Arthropoda > Insecta > Coleoptera > Lampyridae > Vesta > Vesta saturnalis. The sequence goes on from JARFJB010001647.1 coordinate 570,626, forward strand.
ATGTGTAAATCCGAATTATTGTGTATTCCAAATTAGCATAACGGCTGACGCGTTTAATACACAACTTTCTTGAAGTTATTTATAATTACTCCGTAACCGCTACATCGATTCCACCAAATTTTTGTAGATTTAACACTTATCCCAAATCTGGAATGCAAACACTATTCAAGTTTTTGAGTTATTGCAGCCGAAATAAAAATCAAATCTATACCTCTTACTCCTTACCCTGTGCAGCTAAGCAGAACACCACATATCACTGCGGTCCCTTTCTCGGGAAAGTTAAAAATTCTTATTCTTTAGGTACCTACAAGGTATATTGTTTGTGAATCAGACCAAAGATTTCATCTATTTTTGTACTGTCTATAAAAATCAAGTACCGAAAGGGATTCATGGCATTATTTTTACAAAAAATTGTTTAAATAAAAAATTTTTTTTTGTAAAAAAAAATTCCCAACCATCAATCCCTTAAATGATTTTTTTTTCTTTTTTTTCTAAATAACTTTACATACTGTTAATAAAACCTAGAAAAATTAACAAAACGATGTTAGCAAAATTCAAACTCTCCAAGGATAGGAGTTACGAAGAGAACCCGGTTGGAGCTTATGACTCTACCCTCTACTTCTCGGAACGGTTGCAATGTTTACATATACCATGACAACATTTATGAAATATTCGAGTTTACACAAATCTTTTTCTACCAAACGTAGTTTTTAATATATTTATAAGATAAACTAAAAACAGAATTGAAAGTAATTTATTCAAGGAGCAACTTAAAAGAATGGTGATTAGAACATAATTTCATAGTTGATTAAAAACTGTTTAATAATTATTAAACAGTACTATGAGTCGTTATAATTGATTAATATATAAAAAATCATTTTTACCTTAATAATAAACTGAATTACTTTATTGTGAATACTAGGGATGCGTAAATTTTTTTTTGTTTCTTCAGACAACACTACCAAAGTAAATAGTGACTTGGATAAATATGAATCGTTATTTTTGCCTTCATTTCCTTCACAGAACACTTATTTTTCTACCAACACATTTTTATTCGACCGCACTGTGTATAATTCCCACTGGGTTATTTTGTATCATTATTTTATATTTCCAGATAGAACGTAATGAGGAATTTTGGAAAAGTTTGGTGCTAAAATTGTCTAATTTTTACTTACAAGCCATGTTGCCGGAAATTTAAAAAAATAAGTAATTTTTTATGTTTTTGCTGGCTTTGTCAACAAATGAACACAACAAACCACTTGCCGGCTTTTTTTTTTTTGGTCCACGTGGACATGATTGGGAAGTGCCAACAGCTAACTGGATTTTGAGCGCAAACCACAGGCCGTCTAGAAGTAATACATCTATCACGATATGACTTATCCTTTTCCGTCTTCTTACTGCAACACAAAAACAGTGCACCGCCCTCTTTCGTTGTTAAGTCATAGTCTACCGTTCGAAAGGCTATTTGTGACAAATGGAACGCAACGAAATACACACAATCTTCTCGAAGAATACTTTCGAATGACGCCCAATTGCGATACAGTGTCCGTTACAAACATAGTAGATCTGGTAGGTCACCAGACAGTCTCAAGGTAAAAATGAAAAGGGTACGTATTATACATTTAATTGGTATATTACCAACTGGCGAAAATAAATTTGAGAAAGGTTGAATCATGCATCCTGTGACTGCACGTACGTCAACATTCATCTTTGACTTTTACAAAAATTTAAAGGAGCGTAATATTAGTTTGTCAAATCCACATCGGTTATTATGTGGAAAGTTAAAAATTCTTATTATTTAGGTACAAGGTATAGCTTTTGTGAATCAGACCAAATATGTATTCCAAGACGCGGGTAGATTATAGCAAATATGTGAAATAACTATTTACACAATTCAACTATTTGTCACTTAATAGTTTTAACATGCGGCGAATCCAATGGTATTTCATTTAACGTATAGCTAAACAGGAAACTGGAAACTTCTTTAATATTATTTATGACAATTGGGAATCGGTAGAGGGCAACGAAACACACACAATCTCCCCGAATACTTTCGAATGACCTCCATATTGCAATAGTGTCCGTTACAAACACAGTCGATCTCGTAGAGGTCACCACCCAGTCCTAAGGTAAAAACGGCGTATTATATTTTTAATTGGTATATTACCAATTGGCGTAAACCAATTTGAGAAAGATCGAAACATGTATCCTGTGACTGCACGTAGGTAAATTGATCTTTGACTTTCGCAAAAAATTAAAGGAGCGTAATATTAGTTTGTCAGATCCACATCGGCATGTTGGTACCTAATATAACAAACTATTCAATTGAGTATTTAGAAGCATATATTTGAGCGAACAAACCAACGAATGGTTGGTGCACAGCTAGCATAACTATATTTTACTATGAAATATTCGAAATCACGTCCACCCGCTTCTTGAGGATAACCCAACTTATGAACACATTCTGTTAAAGACACAGCAAATTGACCTCTAGAGTAATTTTAATTCAATTTTGTAGCTCGTGTACAAACGACGGTTTGTGTACATAAACATAGAAATAGTGATTATCGGTTCTACTCTACCAAGACACACAGTGAACTAAAAACTGGCGAACAAGACGTGCATATGTTGAGGTGCGCCATCTTGCTGAAACAGAACCTTGTCACCTACTGGGTTGGAATTATTATTTGCCAAAATTTCTAAAACGAATAGCGGTTCATTTTTCAAAACTTCCTCCAGTGAGGGTTCTGTCTACTTCATAATCTACAATGTTGACATGCATAGGAAAGAAATAGTATAACAAATAAAGGCCTGGATTGCGGCTACATAGATTCTGCATAATTTCAGATACGGCGATATGAGTTCCTGCAGTAGATGTATTTTTAATTACTATCATACTAAGTATCGATCGATAAACAAACTTCTGTTTCTGATGTGCAAATTAAGATACGCTGCAATCCACAAAAAAAAAAATTTCACGTTTCTGTTTTTAAGACGCCCAACATTTGGAATGTGACTGGCTTGCACAGTTTTCTCTCCTGGATTTCACTAACGGTGGATCGACTGATGGGTCCATCTTTATACTTTACCTTAAAACAAACAACATCTCCAAAAGTTAACATTTCTAAGCGCGCGGGTCAATGAGTCCTAATTGTTAAAACATTTCATAATTATAAATGCTAATCTTTTGGGTTTAATCGTATATTTAAGTACTAGTCATAGCCTTTCATACGTTGCGAAAGTAACTGCACATTGGAGCTATCGTCGACAATAAGTAGTGAAACATTTGATTAGGCAATCAAACAAATGTATAAAAAGTTTTTGAATTTTTAAATAGAACATCGTGTATAGTGTTCATATTTCTGTTTCTGTTGTATAGTAGAAAATACATAATATCCAATAGTCAAGTTCATTTGAGGTTTTCGTCGTAACAAACTGTAAGCCACTTACAATAAAATGCAACCAATCAAAGAATTCTCTTCAAGGCTAAAAATTGCCAAAAGTTGTTTTTCTTCGTTTGTTTATAGTTATTGGTTTTGTAATACAAAATTGCATTGGTTGTCTTTCAATTGAACCTAGTTAAACGAAGCTACTACGTGCAACGATAAAAAAAATTGTTTTACAAATACCATGGATTTCGAATTCGAATATGAATAAATAAAATAAAATTGTACAGTATTTGTGGTTAAATTGAAAACTTACCCTATCTCCCCTCCCCCTTTTATTTTCTATTTTACACAAATCAGGCACACAATACAGGATGATTTAATCGGACTGTATAGTTTCATAGAGTTGACCACCGTTTGAGGCGTACAGTGTACAAAATCCTTCTTTATTTTCTAATTTTATTGGGAAAACGGTGAAAACTATTTGATAGATGGACAACCATAAAATATTTTGGGTTTTCATTTTAAGGTAAAAAATGCACAAAATATTTATACACAGAAGAATAAAATTATTCATCCAAACCATATATTGGAAAGATGTATTTCATTAACCTTTACAGATGAGCAATTTGGCAGAAGTAACAGACGTCAAACGCGACGTTTATCACAATCAATGTGACGAATTCGCATAACATAGTATACCGTTATATGTATTGTCTTTAGCTTTTTTGGGTAGTCCCATATTTAATAGTACCTACAAATATTCTAGAAAATTCCACAATTTGCATTATTATTTCTCTACGTGTTTCAATACATGTATCATTATGAAGAGAAAATATATAAGTAAAATCACAAATAAATCATTATAATGGGCAAACTGAACGTCTGTTAGTCATGAATATAATTTATCTTATAAATCCATTAATCAACCTGTTCGTTCATTAATCTGTTTAAGTTCATAAATTTCCAATGCTTATAAAATATTTGATTTTCCTTATTTATAATATAAAAAAATTAATGCCTTTTTTTGAAATCATAAAGTGATTATTTATTAATAAATGTATGACATAATTTTATTTTGCTATGTTTATACTTCCGAAGTGTGTGACCAACATAAACAGAGTTACAGGGTGTACCATTTAATTTATACACATCCGACATAATGTCATTAGTTGGATCTTTTGAATTAGATAAATATGTAAGGGCATTGGTGCTGTTCTTTTGTAATGTCAGCGATTCTTTCTGATATTTTTCCAAAATATGAAATTGATATGTATTTATTTTCTATTGCTTCTCTGTTAACTGGATAAACGATTAGTATTCTTGTTTTTCAACTAAAGTATCCACTATATGTGAAATGTAACCAAATGTTTCATAAATAATATGTCTGTGTTTAAATTTGTTTGGTTTAATGGTAATGACATTGGCGACAGTTCTCTATATACTAATGGTGTATTTGCATCTAATCATATGGTGAATCGTCGTTAGGAATTGTAATGTTTGTATATATAGGTTTCTGAATATGGAGAACTTAAAAGCTGCTGAAGTATCATTATCATAACGAGACTCGAAATGTTTTATACAAAAATTTATTTACCCATAGAGACATTAGCTAAAGTTGGCGAAATTGAACTGCCCACAGGTAAATAAATCAACTTCAAACACCAAAATTGACAAAATCCACAAACCCAATTTGCTCATTAGACCAGTAATTTCTTACCTCCATGCACAGAATAATACCTTAGAAAATAAACTGAACCACATAATAACTAAAAATTTAAAATAAAATATATTATTATCTAGATGGAAAGACCTTTTTCTTCTGATTACAAAAATGTATGGTTTGTCTATATTATCTTTAGTAGTTTTTCTTCAATTCACGTCCAAAGTTTGAAATTTTAAACCATTTAATTAAAAATTTTGAAAATCGTCACATACTTGAAAATACACATCGGTGTTCAGTGATCATCAGTTGGGGTAACAATGAGAATCTAGGTTGCCATGAACCGCCTGGAATGCTCCTTTTGTTACTTAAGGGCTGCTGTCAAAATAAAAATGGTATATTTAGATGAAGAAAAGGCCAACATAATTAGACTTTATTATATCAATTTAAATACAATTCAGTTAGTTCAACAACAATCCCATGCATTATATCCAGGGAGAAGAATACCATCGCCAAATACTATAAGATATATTGTTAGAAAATTTGAGGGTACCCAAAATTTAAAAAGAAAAAAGAGACATTTCATAAGAAATCAACAACAAGAACAAGAAATTTTATTGTATTTTCAAGGTAAAAGTTTTGATTCTTATCCCGGTATTTTTGCCGGTACAAAATTTAACTGAGGAACACAAGATATTAAGAACCGAATTTTGTCGCGAGATCTTAAATAACATTCAGCAAGATTTAATAAAAAAAATAAACATTACTATGCGACTGAAAATCCGAAAAAATACCAGGCAGTAAAAATTCAGGGTAGAAGAACCCTACATGTTGGGTGTGGAATGCTAAGGGGCAAGATTGTTGGGCCCATTTTCTTTGACGGAAACCTCAACGGTCGACGATATTTAAATTTTCTTCAAAATGAAATCGAAAACTTATTAAAAGAGCTTCCTTTGCTTATTTGTAATGAAATATAATGGCATCAAGATGGCACATAACGTAAATGAGGTAACAGATTTTTTTAACCAAATATATCCAATTTGGATTGGTAGAAATGGGGTTATACGATGGCCACCTAACAGCCCTGACTTGAACACATTAGATATCTTTTTATGGGGATATTTAAAAAATAAGGTTTATTATGAGAGGACTGTAAGTTTAGTGGAATTACGTGAAAAAAATGAAACCCAAACACATGATTTAAATAACAACCATAGGAACGCTCTTAGGCAAACAATAGACAGAAAAATTATAAGAAACGTTCAAAATTGTTTTAATAATAATGGAGGATATATTGAAAATTTAGACTAAGAATATATTTTGTTTTAAATTTGCATTTTTATTTATTTGTTACTTCGTTGCCTGAATATTTAAAAATTATTGTTATTGTTAAAAATGTTATTATTGATAGGTCGTTAATTAATTAATTAAAAATAAATAAACTTTAAATAAGGTATTTTTTATTTATTTATTTTTTTTTTTACATTTGTTGCTCAAGGTGCAATTAATATTGACAGAACAAAAGAAACAATCAAAGCAGTTAATGGCAACCTAGATTCTTATTGTTACCCCAACTGATAATCATTGAACACCGGTGTAAATTTCAAGGCTGTGCTGATTTTCAAAATTTTTAATTAAATTGTTTAAAATTTCAAACTTTGGACGTGAATTGAAGAATAACTACTAAAGATAATATAGGCAAATCATATATTTTTGTAATCAGGAGAAAAAAGTCTTTTCATCTAGATAATAATATACAGGGCGTTCCATTAAAAAACTCAACGTTGTGCCAATTTGACAAATTTAGAAAAACATTTTTTTTATTTTTATAAAAAGAAAAACGAAATAAGAGGTTAAACGATAAAAACTCTGCATTTAAAGTTTTTTTCTATCTCTTATGGGTAAAGCTGTAGGTAGGGTGCAAAATATAATCGGACACCCTGTACGTATCTAAAATGTATTTACCAAAATTCAGCTACACTTTCATCCTCTTTTCCGCACCAAAAACTGCGTTGTTACATTTTACTGATAAGAATAGTTAACAAAAAATACGATAGAATCAAATTCAACATTATGTTGAAAAAAAAATGGTAGTCAACACAGGGTAAGCAGATGCTGCTCTAATATTGTGTAAACTCCCCTACAGATAGATGTATATTTAATTATATTCTACCCAATACTGCGCAGACCTAATGCTACAGTCTTCATACACGGGTTTACGGTATTATAAATACAAGATGGTAAAAGGCCCGGTTTAAAATTGAGATACATCCTTAAAAATCTAAATCAATTTAAACAATTACTAATTTACTAATCAACAGAATTCGAACAAATTTATTTCAAAAAGGAAAACACAGCTAATGGTACCAATTAAGAAAATCTGTTATGAAAATAATACAGAAATTTAATCAATTTGCGCGCGTTACAAACGACGGTTTGTGTACATAAACCATAGAAATAGTGATTATCGGTACTACTCTACCAAGACACACAGTGATGCTAAACTGGCGAACAAGATGTGTGCATATGTTTAGATATTGCCATCTTGCTCAGAACCTTGTCACGCTACTGGTTGGAATCTATTATTTGCCAAAATTTCGTAAAACGAATAGCGGTTCATTTTCAAAAATTCCTCCAGTGCAGGGTTCTGTCTACTTCATAATCTACAATGTTGACATGCATAGGAAAGAAATAGTATAACAAATAAAGGCATGGATTCGAGGCTTACATAGAATTCTGCATCACCATTCAGATACGGCGATATGAGTTCCAAAAGTAGATGTAATTATTAATTACTATCATATCTAAGCATAACAGATCGATAAACAAACTTCTGAATTCTGATGTGCAAATAAAGATACGCTGCAATCCACAAAATAAATTTCACGTTAATGTTTAAGACGCCCAACATTTGGAATGTGACTGGCTTGCACAGTTTTCTCCTGGATTTCACTAACGGTGGATCGACTGATGGGTCCATCTTTAGACTTTACCTGTAAAACAAACATACATCTCCGGAAAGTCAGAGCATTTGTGTCAAAAGATGCCCAGGCGTCAGGTAGACGGCCTAATGTGGGTAAAACACTGTCATAATTATAAATGCTAATCTTATGGGTGTTAATCGTATGTTTAAGTACTAGAAAGATAAGCCTTGTCATACATTGAAAGTAACTGCACACTTGGAGCTATCGTCGACAATAAGTAGTGAAACATTTGATTAGGCAATCAAACAAATGCTATAAAAAGTTTTGAAATTTTCAATATAGAACATCGTAATATAGTGTTCATATTTCTGTTTCTGTTGTACTAGTAGAAAATACATAATATCCAATAGTCAAGTTCAGTTTGAGGTTTCGGTAACAAACTGTAAGCCACTTACATATAAATGCAACCAATCAAAGAATTCTCTTCAAGGCTTAGAATTGCCAAAAGTTGTTTTCCTCGTTTGTTTATAGTTATTGGTTTTGTAAACAAATTGCATTGGTTGTATTTCAATTGAACCTAGTTAAACGAAGGACTACGTGCATTACGATAAAAAATTGTTTTACAAATACCATGGATTTTAGGGAATTCGAATAATGAATAAATAAAATAAAATTGTACAGTATTTGTGGTTAAATTGAAAACTTACCCTATCTCTCCTTATTTTCTATTTTACACAAATCAGGCACACAATACAGGATGATTTAATCGGACTGTATACACGCACATAAGTCTAAATTAATAACTGCAACGAAATTATTGATTGCGTTAAAACCAAAAAGGGGTGAAAATAAACAAGGGTTTTCCCGCTGAAAATGAACTAAATAAATTAATACAACGCCAATCACCATTTACAAACATCGGCTAGCTCGAAAATAATTCATTAAATAGGAAACTGTCGGTCAAGGAAAACTTAGAAACTATTATTACTCTTCCTCTCACACAAAACGTTCCACTATGAATTAATAATAACTACTTAACAACACAAACATAATGGTATAAACCCTTAGCAGTTAAAGAATATCGTCCATTTTTCGATATTTATCCCAATGGTTTTAAGTCGCTTTATAGAAAGCTCATTAATAAGTTCGTCCCACTGCTGGGAATAAACACAACTGACAGCACTGTTAAATGTACTTAAAAATGAATACAACAAATATTTTATAACAGATGCATATAATCCGTGCCTCACCGTATCAACCTTTTTTTTTTTAGTTTTCAAAAATCGGAAACAAAATTATTAATTCAAATAACTTTTAACATGAATTACGAAAGGGACGCTTTTAGAAAAAAATTCTGAAGCCATGTTCCAGATTGCTCAGTCGAAATATTAATATTTTACTTTTTCTTTAATTTGCTCCCCAAACGTGAGATTGATAGCATCGACTGCAGAGGTCATTAGCCCCTTACACTTGCAAAAAAATACAGATCTGGCGGTTTTTTTAGGCCGTCCAGCCGAAATAGAATCCAGAACAGGTTGGAGTAGTTTTAATATATGGTTATAAGAAATTGCATACAAATAAATCCAGTATAACGTTTGGTTTCGGAGTAATTTCACACTAGAATTATTACGATCTAGTTCTGTATGCTTTTGTAAGAACATTCATTACATTTCTCTTGAATCATATGAATCTCAATTTTTGCGTTAGATTAAAAATTTTTTAATTTTGAACAGAAACTCATACTATTTTAAATTGCTCAATTTTAATCAGAGAAGAATGATTCTAGATCAACGCTCAACAAATTTTATCAAAAGCAATTTTGGAATACAGTAGTTCCAAATACTCAGGTAAGTTGTCTAATTATACGTTTTTTGAGTTATGGACATAGTTCGAGCTTTCCGTGTAATAGGATACTTTCTCAAGTGTACAATGTATCGTGAGGTACATTGATTAAATGAGATCAATGGCGCCTAACATATTCTGCAGTATAACTACTTTAAAAGCCGGTTTGTTGTAAATATACCATATTTTTAAAATTATAAAAGGTAGTATAATGCGTTATTAACGTTGCATGCCAGGGGCAATTTACTTATGAATAAATTTTTCTTGCATAATACGAAAAAATATACTTAAATAAATAAATTAATCAGTTCAAAATTGCATAGACTCATTTATGCCGTAAAACACGTATCCGAACAGTATAATTTTGACCAACAAACAAGGAACCAGAACTTTATTTTATATACAAAACAAGTGGAACAATAAATTCAATATTTCAAAGTATTCAATAAATTCTATCATCTGAGTTTACAGTGTTTAAGTTAAAATTTTAGCTCACTAAGATATAATCAACTTGAAAATAATCAGTGCATATTTATATTGACTTTCGGAGTGTAGAGGAATATTCCGATACTAATAATTTCGTTCACATTCTCGATTTTGCATTACACGCATTTTACTTAATATCAATAACAAAAATGTTTCTTGAACTGGAAATCCTGAATTTGAATTGTTCGGCAGAAAGTATACTGTTGCAAACGGAAGATTTATTTATGAAATTTTTTTACATCACTCATTAGTCATTACATTTGTAGAATTCTTATTAAATAGTAAACAGGAGATACATCTAAAAACGGTTTGTTTATAAATTATTCAAATGTTTCAAAAAAATGTTTGTACAATATAATTTCCTCGTTCAAATATACGGTTTTCATATCGTGCCCATTTTGATTAGTTTCATGAAATTGCATTTGGTGTTATACATTGTCCTGAATACGTTTTTGAACGTGATTGCACAGTTTTACTTTAATTTCAAATGAAATTTGCTTTTAATTTGTTAATGCAAAATTAATGAACAGTTACATTTGTACAAAAAGTTGAATTATATTAACTAGGTGAGATAAGTTTCTGTTCGACTTTCAAAACCTAAGGGCGCCGCTGAAGAAGGAAGCATCTGTTTTCTCTTTAAACTTTATAAAAAAAAAAGAGCAATGTGGAAGGGTACTTTCAAAGACAACAACATAAACGATATACCAGTCACAAGGCGGCAAAAATGGCATAAACTTAGTTTCTTTAAAATTGTATTACATTGTGTTACTAATCTTTCGTAACTTATATAACAAGGAAGAAAATTAAATGCTAATTAGGAAAAGCTTTTAAAACCGGAAGTATCTAAGCATTGTCGCTATAGAAACTGGTGCAACGCAGTGGGGGTTGCAGACGTCACATGACAGGGTGCAGCACGTCCTCACCCCGCTATGACCGCAAGCGAAAACCCGGACGACCGCCGCGACGCAGCCGTCGACCCCGGTAGTTCACGTTCAATAGAAGTCATTGCCATCGTCCTGCGCCACTTCCGATATATACTGCTATTCACCCTGTGCGTATGTATCGCAGGGTAGGAACAAAGTATTATCTACGCACGGGCGTGGCTTATCCTAAATTTTATTTTAAATTCAAACAGATAATATTATAATACATAACGAAAATTCAATAATCCAAAATTACTTCAAACAAAATCATTAAATAGATTTTGAATTTTATGCGCCAAACCAAGGGAAATGACCTTTAAACGGAACGAAATAAACTCCGAAGTTTTTGCCAACAAATTCATAATTTCATTTAGAATACTTCGCCAAAAAAATACACAAACATACAGCTTAATGACAAACTAACATCAAGCTAATGTAATACACATTAACAAAATAAATTTTTTTGTACTTTACCTAACACTTATTAGTAAAAAAATTTTAGTCGTAGAATCTAATTAATGAAAACTTTAAATACTTTAATCATGAAATTACACTATGCCATACAGAAATTACACACTTTATTTGTAACATTACAAAAAATAATTTCAATGCATTTTATACCATCCCCTTTCATTCATAACTATTTTATAGCACTTTATTACTAATTTTTGCGTATTTCACAAGTTTTCGTTTATTATCAAGCTTTGGCAGTGTAATTTGTAGTATAAGTAATATTTCATACGACAAGCGTTTTTTGGAATTACTTGAAAATATGCAGACAATATTACCTGAACAAATGTACAAAAAATAACATTAATTAATTACAAACAGTTCATAGCATTCAATTATATCAATAGATTAAATATTATTTTTATGATAGCGAATAGTTGGTTGTAAAATAAGCATAGATTTAAATATAGATACATTTGACTTATTTTTCGGTGAAGTATAATGTGTACTTACTAAATATTAAGTATTTATACTAGTAAAACCAGTAATAATAATAATAAATACATGTATTAAACTTAAACGTCATAGCACAAACACTACCCATTAAACCCCCTCCCCCAAATGTAGGAACACCAATAAAAAATTGTGCATACCTATTCAGTTAGATCTTTTAAACTTATAGTTGAGTTTTTTAAATCGTTCACAATAACAACCCTTCAAAAAGAAAAGTTAAAAATCAAATTTTAAGTACGCTTGAACAATGAGGTGAGAATGGCAAAATAAAACAAGATTAAATCTGATAAAACAAATATATTTATGAAATGAAATAAGCCTTACAAAAAGAAGTGTAAATTAAGGATTATACTTACATTCATTTTTTTAATGAAGTAATTTTACTAATGAGTGCACACGTGTCCTCCTCATTTTACGTAATAAGGCCAGTACATTAAAATCGAAACGATTATGACAGTATAACTAAACTGTATAGCAATAGAAAATGTTAATCTCCACATAAAAACGTATGAATGAGACACTCTTTTGGACGTAGCAACACTTGAGCACGTGTAAAGAAAAGAACTGAAAATAAATTTAACAATGACGTTAATTCCTTTTTATTCGCCTAAAGTTGTTTAGCTGTTTAACACACCGTACTATAGATTAAATAGTCATTTACGTTTAAAAGCAACTACCGAAGAAGGAAAAAAAAGAAATCAAAAGCCGATTATTTTACCCGCCAATAACAAAGTTTGTAAAATAACAAATATTCAAAATGTATAAAAAATTCAAAACCAGACATTTGATAAAAGTAGTAGAGAATCCTAATGATTAATCCTAATGATTCAGTTTAAATCGTGGTTCAAAGACCCTTGTGATAATAGAACAAGAGGTAAATAATTGTCAAGCTATACGATCAATCGGGATTACACGCCATTGATTACAATGTAACTAGTTGGAGGTCAATTTAATTTCAGATTAAATTTCTGTATTATCAAAGATATGAAGTAGCTGCTACTCTGTGAAATTCTATAACGGATTTTCATGACACTATTCTTAAAACTCATCATCAACAATTTTAAAACAATTATACTCTCTTTTTTGTTACAGACATTACGTAATACTGCTTTAAAACAAAAAATTACATATTATACAACAATTTTCTTTCAAACTAGCAAGTAACTTTGTATTTCCTATTCATGTGCAAATTTCAATGCCGAGATCCTTTTGCTACACTATTTTGCACAAAAATAACTGAGAAAACGCAGTCTGCTACAATTTAAAAAATAATGATTTATGAAAAATTACGAAGCAAGTGATTGACACTTACATAAACCTTACTATACGACTGAAAACATTACATGTTGGCAAGATTTTTTTGTGCAAGTAACCTAGAAAATCTGGAAAATTCGTAATCTTTTTTTAAGATTTAATGCTGGCTTAAAAAATGCAAATACAGACCTTCACGGTTTGAACTCCTAATTAAGAAGTTTTGCGAAGTTTTATTTTAGTAAAAAATGGCTGAAACTTTAATAAATCAAATATTATTCAACCAAACGCAAAATCAGAACACTAACAAACGATATCACAACGAAAAAACAAATTTAATAAAATTCAATCATATAATGTCGGCACAAGGCTGTGGAAAACTTAGAAATAATAAAAGCATTCAGAACTTAATGTTTCACATACCTATTACTATAGTAAAATCATAATTTAAAAAAATACAAATTTTCCGTTACTACCTAAAGACTGTAATTGCTATGATACAGTTAAAACAGAATGTGTACATTTAATCTTAATGTCTTATTGTATACGTAAAATCATTGCAATGAATGTTGTGGGAACTAAACATTTAATTGTTAAAGCATTTACTTTAAGGTCTAGGAAAAACAACACGAAACACACTCGACAAAATTTAAAATTAAAATTAAGACGTACCATTCTGCCTATTTTTATTACAAGATGCCAAAATCTACTCAATCGGAGATTTTATTGTCTGTTAAAGTTATTTGGACGTTTACATATGTCACTAGCGAAAACAGTAATGGATCTGTTTCCATATTTTTGAATTATTTACGGCGTGCTCAGCTACTGTAGACTTCTCCGATTGATTCAATTTACAAGATCTCATGTTTTTTACGTCAAGTATCAAGGTTTTTTTATAGTTTCAATGAACACAAGAACCAGACAACTTATGCACTCCGAAAGCTACCAGTGGATTTGAAACATCGCAAGACGATCTTAAATGTTCTTTAATCTTTCTTCTAGATTTGAAACGAGGGGCAAACCGCAGTTAATTATTAAAATAGCATAGTGGTGTTATATATTTTTAAAAAGCACAAAAAAAGTAATTTAAAAATGTCATAGCCAACTATGGTTTCCACATAAAAAAATACATCTTTATGTCACTAACGGATTCTACTTAAAAAAGTGCCTTGAGAATGTTTTTACAGTTTGTCGATACATTTAGAAATAAAAAAGTTATTCAAGTTGTTCAAAATCGCCATTTTTTCAATTTTGGCTAATTGCGCAATAACGGTCAGAGATATCTTGATTATGACTATTGGATCATAATTAACACCAAAATCGAGCACAAGGACCCCAAATTACTTTTTGTCAATATGTAATAGAAAGAAAACATCGAAAATGAACTACTACTCTGTAAATACAACAAAAATGCAAAAATATTTGGGAACGTCATAGTTGATTCATTTAGCTCCGTCAAATTCTGGAGTATTACAATATCTGTTAGTAATGAATACGAATAAGGTGGTTACATTCGATCTAGAAAATGATTAATATATTTTTTTTGTTCTAATTTTGGTGTTGATTAAAAATTCAGCATTTGACAAAATGGTGAATTGGCTAAATTATTATTTTGTATTCAAAATATCATTTTTCTCTAGACTTTACACGTTCCAACAACTATTGCACTTCTGTAAGATAAGAAACATTTTAACATTTCTTTTATGGAACTGTCATAATATGAGTTTGATAAATAGACAGTTTCAAGTGTATGTATTTTTCCATACTTAGGATCTGCATATCTAAATACACAACTTGTCAGATCTCACCTTCTATATTTGATATAAGATTTACATAAATGAGATATGCCTTTAAATAAAATTTAAAAAAAAAAAATGAATAGTACCAATTTTCTGCCAATAAAGTAAAAAAATTGCACTTCTTGTTAGTTTTCCTAAGCTTATTTGTTTATACCGTGAGAATCCAAAGTAGCCCTGAAAACACTTCTGCCCAAAAATGCGATTTCTGAAAAAAGCTGGATGTTGCTATATAAAACAATGTACACGATGTTTCACATAAAAACCAAATTTTTTTGTCGTTTCCGATAAAAGTACAATTTGGTTGTTGCAACCTAAAAGCTGCCTTATAAAAAACCATACTTAAAACCTTTACTGTAATACTAATATCAATTCTTTTTTAACCTTAGAATATTAAAACTACAACAGCTTATGCTTTGTTTTTCATCCACCTTATGTGCCTTTTGGGCTAGGTTCTTTAATATAGCAGTTTTTTAATTTCATTTTAGCGATAGTGCCAGGTTTTTATACATTACAGCGCTTAAAGCTTTTTGTCTTAGTTTTTTTGTAACCAGTTGTGTTCCGTGGTACTGAAAGCTCACCCTTGTTCATGTCTATTTTAAGTTAAGATATTGTGTTTCTCATACATGTTATTTGCATAATGTCTTCTTCATTTCTTCATATGCATTATGCGATTTATAATTTTTGAGTTTAGGTTCTACGAAAAATTGAAACGGAAAATATGGCGGCGAAGTTAAAATAAATGCCGTTAATATCACATTCGTTTATAATGTCTAGCGCCAGTCAGATTATATTAACGTAATATCTTGGTAAATCCTTTTGGACAATCCGAGAAAATAAAAACTAGAAAAAAAAAAGAAAGTGAAAACGCGAGAAGTTGTCCTTTTATTACCTCAGAAAATTAGATGAAGATAACAAGACCTATGTGAAATTAATACCAGAGTTTATTAAAAAAATGTTTGTTAATATGCATTCGATTGTGCTTCGTTTGTACTCGATTGTACCAACGCAAATTTAGCAACTAACTCATAAAATAGAAAATTGTAGCAATAAAAATAACAGTCGATACAAACGTATCGAAAAGCGATACAAACGAATTCCAATGAAATGACATATTTACCTTTTAGAAGAAATTTAAATATTCCGTATTTCCACCCTCATAATAGTACATACGAAACAGAAAGCGGTACAAACCGTTGTACAAACGATTAGGTTTTCAGAATTCGAATATCTTAAAAAATGACATATTTACCCTTTAGGTGAAATTTTAATATTCCGTATTTCCACCCCCAAACAAAAGAAACGGAAAGTGGTACAAACGGGTTAGTGATGTAAAGCGATTAAAAATCGAGGAAATATTCCAACGGAATTTTATGTACATATTCCCAAAAATCATAAGTTCCCGGGAATTTATATTATACACGCAAAATAACTCAAACATACCTGTTTTGTTACTCTAGGTTAGAGACACTTTTTAAATAACAGTTGTACAGGGTGGCGCACCATATACGCGTCGGTCGTTTAAAGCGGAACTGTAATAATTTGTTCAATACAGTCATATACATGGGCCTTTATGTGCACATTTGAAAATTACATTGGTATATACAGGGTGTGTCAGCAATAAGATACATATCAAACATATGACTTTTTAAACTGAACATCCTATATTTTTCCTCATTTTTGAATTCTATAGACTAAAAAAAGTTTAGTTACTGTTATGGTTCCTTTACCTAGAACTTACCGTTCTCGAAATATTTCAATTTTTATAAAAATACAGACTCAAAATCAAATGCCCCGTACGCCCAATAGATTACAAATTTTCATTCGCAGCTACCATAAGAATAAGGTTTAAATGACATGAAAATACTGCAAAAATATTATACAGGGCGTTATAAAATTTACTTTCAACTTGATAAACTTTTATATCAAATAAATCTTTTATCTTAAATAGAACACCCTGTATTTGATAGCCCAGTTCGATGGGGATATAAGTTGGCTTTCAATCTGTATTAGGGTTCCCTATATCTATCTATCATAGTTCCTCTGTAAAAGATCATTTTCTCTTTCACATAACATTACGTCCATTCCTGTATTAAAATTAAGCAAAAAAAAAAACAGGTGGTTGGGAAAACAAAATGTTAACATTTATTGCCCGTTACAAAATAAATTACAAATGTCCGCGACTAATACAAAAACTGGAAGCAAAAAATTAACCCTAAGTTATTGAAGTTTTATTGAGTACTCAAAATGACGACCGTCGTTTTCAATACATAAACGAACCCTTTTTTCAAAAGAATGTCTGACTTTTCTTAACATGTGTGGAGTAACTGTGTGGAAAGCTGCTCTTATTCTTCCTCTCATGTCTTCAGGTGTCGTTGGCGAAGTCTCATAAACAATATCCTTAACATATCCCCATAGAAAGAAATCTACACATGTTAAATCCGTGGACCTTGGCGGCCAATTTACTGCGCCCACTCTTCCTCTCCATTTATTAGGAAAACGTCTGTTTAGTTCCCGTCGCACATTCACGTGATAATGTGCAGGAGCACCACCCAACTGCATCCACATCCTGTGCCTGATATCGAGAGGAACGTTTTCCAATATCTCTGGGAATATTTGTCGGATAAATCTTCGAAACATTTCACCATTCAGATTGCCGTTGAAAAAATAAGGGCCTATTGCACGAGACTCCAACATTCCTCCCCATACATTGACAGACCATCTATTTTGGCGATCAAGCGTACGAAAAAGATATGGGTTATTGTCACTATAATAATGAAAGTTATGCCTGCTCACTAAGCCATTATTATGAAAAGTGGATTCATCGGAGAAAAATATGAAGTCGAAAAAGTTATCGTCTTCGCCCATTTTGCCAAAACCCGCAGACAGAAGTCTCTTTCATAGTGAATTTTGTATTTTTTTTTTTTATAATTCGGCCGATGCTTCATCTACTCATTCCCGTCTGATTGGCTAAAGTACGTTGACTTACGTGAGGATTTTCTATTATATTTCCAATATACTGCAAATTCATTATCTTCCATCACCAAGAATGGGTTTTCCCCTGTTAATTTTGGGATAAGCCACACTTCCTGTTATTCGAAACACTTGGAGTAATTTTTCGAATGAACGTTTGTCCGAATGACTTCGAGCTGGATATTTTTGGGAGTAAACCCTCGATGCCAATAGACAGTTCTCTTGACACTCTTCGAGTACTAATATCGTATCAACACGCTCTTCTGCGTATAAATTTTCATTTTTAAATTTCAAATTTGTTTACAACGTCCCTCTAATCAACTAACGCAAGTCAAACTGGCATTTGTAATTTATTTTGTAACGGGCAATAAATGTTAACATTTTGTTTTCCCAGCCACCTTTTTTTAATACAGGAATGGACGTAATGTTATGTGAAATAGAAAATGATCTTTTACAGAGCAACTATGCTCGATAGGTATAGGGAACGCTAATACAAATTGAAAGCCAACTTATATCCCCATCGAACTGTGCTATCAAATACAGGGTATTCTATTTAAAATAAAAAAGTTATTTGACATAAAAGTTTATCACGTTTAAAGTAAATTGTATAACGCCCTGTATAATATTGTTGCAGTATTTTCATGTCATTTTAAACCTTAATCTTATGGTAAAACAGTCATTTCAACTGCGAATTTAAATTTGTAATCTACTGGGCGTACGTGACATTTGATTTTGAGTCTGTATTTTTTAAAAAATTGAAATATTTCGAGAACGGTAAGTTTTAGGTATAGGAACCATAACAGTAACTAAACTTCCTCCAGTCTCTAGAATTCAAAAATGAGAAAAGATACAGGATTTCAATTTAAAGTCATATGTTTGATAAGTATCTTATTGTTGACACACCCTGTATATACCAAAGTAATTTTAAAATGTGCACATAAAGACCCTATATATAACTTATTGAAATATTTTCACAAATTATTACATTTCCGCTTTAAACGATCGACGCGTATATGGTGCGCCACCCTGTATATAATAATGGTTACGATAAATAATTAAAAAAACTCAAGTTCGTAAAATCAAGTATAATTAAAAAATTACCCAGAAAAATACCAAATAAGGACATGTCATAGAACTATTCACTGTCATCTAAGTATCAGATCTTCAATATCCTCTTCTTTCTCCTCATCGTCACTAGAAGAAAGGATGCTGATGTCCGCGTCCTCATTGACCACATTGTCGCCGTCGTCGTCCTCATCTACTTCAAGACTCATCATCTAAAATCTCCTCTTCCTTCCCATCTTCCGGATCATACGGATCACTTTGTGGGTGTTGAGTTATGCCGCTATGAGTTTGGGCTGCTGACAACTCACTTTTTGTTCTTCTTCTTCTGAGGTTGGAGGTTCATAAGTTTTCAGTTGTGCGATAGATAAGTTACTTTAGCTGCTCGCTCTGATCACAGGCGATTCCTCTTCTTCGAGTGCATCCACGAGAATGTACTAAAGGTACGTTCTGTGGCAGCAGTAATGACAGGAGCGCCTAATATTCTGATGGCCACATCTGCCAAGTCGCAAGTTTCTTTTAACCTTCTCCACCACAACAAAGGTTTAATAACTTGCCATAAATAACAGCTTATTTTTTAAGTTTTTAGTGCATGCTTGTTTGGTCCTTTTTTTACTGCATCAAACTTTAGTTATGAGGTTGGTCTAAGGTCCTGATTTCCTGACGTATTCTTACCTTTGAAAGTAAGTAGAAATTACATCATCATAGGCATAGGAAAGCGTAATACTTCCCAAACATGATGTTTTGTTGGTAACTGTGTATTATCAACTTGGACCAATTTTAAGGAGTTTTATAAATTCCCACTTTCGGACAAAATTTCCGGGCCAGGGAAATATTCCCATTTTATAAGTTCCTTCCCACTGGGAATATTTCCGGCTCACATCACTAAAACGGGTACAAACGATTAGGAAGCAGCACCCGCTTTCAGAATTCGAATATCTTAAAAAATTTACCCCTTAGGGAAAATTTAAATATTCTGTATTTCCACCCCCATAAGGGTACAAACGAAATAAAAAGTGTACAAACGAGTACAAACGAAGCACAATCGAATGTATATAAAAAAATACGAGTGCTAATTTCACATAGATCAACACAACACCAAAAACATTTGTAAGTTGAAAAGTACATTGAGTGCGCCATATCGGAAAAACGCTTCCTGAATCAACAACTAAAAGGAAACTGATTTATCACAGGGACAACAAAGGCTTATCTATTGATACCACTGAACTGTACTTATACTGGAACGCGCACTGGCGGTCTCTGCCATAGAAACGCCGCGAGGCGAGAGAGATAGCGCGCAAGGGCCACTCCTGTCCTTTTCATAACGCTTTTCGCACGCGCTGCGCAGATAGCGTTAAAGTACGTTACTCAAAAACAGACTAACCAAAATGTATCTTTCAAATCGGCAATTATCATTTACTTATTAATTATTGATTTTTATTATACTACTTATTGTTTGTTGCACTTATGCACCGACTTATATAATTGTTGTCATCACGCTTGTTTTTTACGCTTATATTTTTTATACATATTTACAAATTGATTACCAATTTTTATACATACCGATAATGTAGAATGTATTATGTGAACACGTGTAACTAGGTTTAATTTATAAAATTTACTTTACATCTTTTATGGTTAATAAAAATCCGCATACCACTCATTATACCTCGAAATTATTTTTATAGTTCATTATTTTTGTAAAATAACAGAGTATAACAGTAGGTAAAATGAGTTTCAATGTATATTTGTGAATGCCCATGTTATTAACAAATTATCATTAAAAAATTCATCATCTATGTATTCAACACAGCAAATCCTTTTCAAACGTTGCGACATGACAATCGACTGCTCTACGCATGTGCGTACACTCGAGAGTAGGACATATATGTCCCTTGAAGCTCTCTCTCTCTCTCTTGGATCGGGCTGGCAGACGGAGTGTGCGTTCCAGTATAAGTACCGTTCAGTGATTAATACTCATGTATTGTGATCCTATTTATTCAATTATTTTATATACCTGTGTCGATAGATATCTATCAGTATTGATTCAAAGGCGTCCCTTGTCGAATACCAAAAAAATTTGAATTTAGTTAGAAGTGTAGTAATATATTTGGCCAAGTATTGTTCTTTTTGTTGAGTTGAGTAAATGTATCGATTGAATATGTTATGATCTTCCATGTAATAGTCCCCTGTATATTTTGCGTTTATTTTAGAAACGTAACGGCTTCAGAAGAGGAAACCATCTAAAGAAGAGAAGCTGATTGAACAAGGTATGTTCGAAACAAAAAGGACCATCGTAAAAAGAAAGAAATGAGAGCAAATGGGTGTCTCAAAATGTCTGAAGAAAAAACAGAAAAATGTTAGAAAGTTCGCTAAAGATATGACTCACTGAGAAGCAAAATATGTGTAAGGGAAAATACGCCAGATTTTATTGTATCTAACGACCAATCTCATCAACACATTCGTTCTACCGCTGAAAGACGTAAAAAGAAAAACACCATCGCCAAAAGGTTGAGACATAAATTGATGTAGAAAATTCAAACCTGAAAAAAACTGTAGGTATAAAAAACCCAATTAAGGGTTAGAAAAGAAAGAAATCAAACGAAAGTTACAAAAAACGGTGAATACTCCAGTATCTATAAAAGATCTAGTATCAGGGAAGGTGGTATGGCGAGTGTTAAAGAGTTAAAGCAAAAACACCTTGTGAACAGTTTAGAAAAAGCAAACTCTGAAATGAATGTTTGGCGGCTCTTGTAAATTTTTACGAAGATGACTGTAATAGTAGCCTGGTGCCGGAAGAAAGAATCTGTGGCTAAAGAAAACATGCGAAAACAATAAAGGTACATGCTTGACTCTCGTCAATCGCTCTATATAATAGATACGCGCAACACAAAAATTTCAATTTATCCACTTCTGTCTTGGAGTTGTTATATCAAACTATAATAGCTAACAGAAGCTGCTGTTGTGACCGTTATAATAAGTTATGTTTGTCTTGGGAATGTCTAAAGTATATGAACAAAACTCCTGCATACAGATATACATTTTGACGTCTAACTACCAATAAAAAACAACTAGAAGGAATAAGTCAGAAACAAAATCTCCTAGACCCGGATTCTTAAAATATACTACGGAACCATTTACTGTGTATTCGCGTGAAATAGACTAAGAGCTTAGGAAATTCTTTAGTCATGAAAGCTATATTGTGCATCAGTTCTCTGCTATAAAAAGTAAAAATCCGTATTTTTCGGAATTTTTTCTACAAAGTACAGACAAGAAATACAAGACTTCCACTTTGGTGGTCCGCGCATGCACATCCACATGTTGGAGAATTGAAACCAGTTTGAAAACCTAAACTGAATTGACACCTAAATAAGGTAACGACACGTTTAGTTAATCTAATTATCTTCTGCTAATAACTCGCATAATACTGTTCTTGTCTATCTTTACAAATATAAATACCACATATAGAATGCCATCTCACCTCACGCGAGAATGATGATCCGTTACATTGTCTTAAAGTTTTGACAAGGGCATGGATATCCTATTTTCGACGAAGAAAACTTTTGGAAATAACGAATATTCTGGATTTGGTTGGTTTACAAATGTAGACGTTTTACACAAATCTTTTTTTGTAATTCAGTAGTACTGCGTTATTAAAAAAAAAATATTTTTTTAAAATTTAGTTATGTTTTACAGTGCAAAATCTTTCCAATCGGGGAATTTTGGCATGGTAATGTTACACATTCGGTAAACACTGACAATACATTTTGTTACAGGTACTCGAAAAACAATGCATAGGGTTACCGGAACTAGGAAATACAAAATCTATTCGATGAGAATATGGTAAAAGCCGCGGAGGAAGTAAAACGTGGTAAATCATGCAAATCTGTGGTTTGGCACAGATTCGAAGTACTCTTGTGGATCACGTTAAAGGCTACAAATGCAACAGAACGTCCTACAGTTCTGACAGCAGAGGAAGAATTGTTAGTGGATGTTGGTTTAGTTAGCAGGCTGGCGTCAAGGATTTGACATATTGCAAATAAAACAGTGTGTGCATCTTCGCAGACTGGATAGGCCCAATCCATTTAAAAATGGAGCACCAGGGAAGTTTGAACGTTAGAAATATGTGATAAAACGCAGTTGTCCAGAACGGACGCAAAATAGGGCCACAGCTGGCACTCCTAAGGTGAGAAGATTATGACCAAATCAGAACTTCAAGCATATATAATTGCGATAACACCGCCTACCGAACTTCTGTGGGAAAGAGGTAGCCGAAACCCTGCCAAATTAGTTGGAAGTGTGACAAGAGCTTCGTATACGGTCTCAATATGCTGTAATGTAATTGAAGATTATCTTTCAATGTTCATTAATTAATAAAAGATTGCATCTTTATTAAAACTCGGGAATCCAAAGGATTCTTGCTATAGCTGTTCTCCTTCAGGGTGGACGGAATCTCCCCAGATTTTTATAAACTCGTTAATCTCACCTAAAAACAACAAGGAACTACATCACTAATTTTTCCAAAACGTGAGTGGACGTTCCCAGTACTTCTACTTCAATGAGCGATCGCGAGGAGTCTGATACACCTTCAAGAGTTTCTTAACCTATTTAAAAAAAAAACAGGAATTTCAATAAAATAAGCGTTGGACAGTTCAGTGTTAACTATACGTAAGTCTAAACAAAATAAAAACGCCGAGAAAGGGAAAAGAAGGAAATTTGCCGAGTTGGACTATGGTTTGAAGCGAAGAAAAGTTCACAATCAAAAGTGTAAACAAATTAGTGTAAACTGCAAGTAAAACAAAAAAAAAGTAAGAAAAAATTTGATTAATTTTGAAGATTTGGAAGTTTAAAGATATGAGTGGATTAAAGAAATAGTGAAGGTCCTATTGTTTTTTTTAGGAGTTGGAGGCCAAAACAAATGAGCAAATGAAAAAAATCATTAAAAATAACGAAATAGTAAAAGATAGCAAGTGATAGTGGTGTTATTAGTTATGATTCAGATGCTTCTGAAAACATATCAGTTACATTTAAATGTAGGCAAAACAAGTAAAAAAAAAAGATACTGCGAGTTAGAAGAAGTTAGAATAGACGAACATAATTATTATTCTACACCTATATATTGCAATGCTTAAATTCATTTTTGTAAAATTGTATTTCAATAGGGAAGGAACATCATCAGTGCATGGTAGGACATAGCTGCATATTTCCTAAATATCTTCTTAATGCAATTGGTGGTACAGATAATGAAACTACTGGTGTACGAAATGATGATAACAGTGGTATCTATATAGATGCATAGCCCTACTGTTTCGAGAACTTCCATTCCTATTTCTGTAGGTTCAGAAAGAAACCACCTCTGAGTTAAAAGTTTTAAGAGATTTGAAAAAAAAAATATTATGAAGATGGGTTAGAGTTAAAAAAACTTGAACCGTTTTAAAAAAGAACCGAACAAATAATACAGAAATATATAATACATAATTTAAATGTAAAGTTATTGGTTTTTAAAGTATATCACATTTTACTTTAATTTACTATGTTTCTTAGGACTGTCCCCAATACTGAATTAATCAAGGATTTAAAGTTAACAAATGTTAGTGCAAGTGACCATTATGAAAACATTTGGTTGGACAATCTCTAAGAACTTTCCCACTATTCTCATTAGGAAAACTTTCCTCATTTGGATCAGGATTTTCTACAGTAGATCTTCATTACATTTTGTTAAACTTTAAAGAATTATAACATGCTAATATAAAATATAAAAGTTCTCAATTTACAATATAACCGAGGAGAATGTTGTTTAAATAAACCAAAACTATGTTCAATCACACGAAGCACTTAAGGGCTTGTGGCTGGGAACGTGTTAAATGGCCACTGCCTTAGCATGGGACAATAACATGTTTTAAATAAAGGTATACTGAATAAAACAACAAATAATACTTAATAAAACATGTTATTTGTTATAAACAGGGTGGGCGATTATAAGAGCAATCGATAATCGATAAGTGAAAATAATCGATTAATCATATAATCGATTGATCATATAATCGATTAATTAAATAATTGATTAGCCATATATGTAATCGATTATCAAATAATTGATTAATTAAACGTTAATTATTTGGAGAACGTCAGTCTAGAGGAAAATAACACAGCGCATGCATGAAAAATACAATTGGGTAAAAGTTCAATTTATTCATGTATTTATTCCAAATAAAACATAGAACATCGTGAAATATAATCTATGAACTTGGGCTGTATGGGCAGAAATTCTAATGTGGAGTAGTAGGTAAGTTAGAACAATTGATGATCGATTACTGAAAATAATAGATTGTATAGATTAATCGATAGTCAAGTAATCGATTAATAAAATCGATGGATTAATCAAATAATCGATTACTTTCAAAAACTTATCAAAACCTGATTAATCGATTATAATCGAGTAATCAATATGTTTGCCCATCCCTAGTTAGAGGTGTACGTACCATCGCGAACATTCTGGTACCGTGGGCAGACCCCGGCCATCTATACATTTCTTATCTTCATTACAAATACATTGCATATTAACACTGAACATTGCTTTTTTATCTAAATAATCAACTGGATTAATCTTTGGCTTGTCTATTTGAACAGGCGTCCCATTACCACAACATGTAGTAATCGAAAAGTTCAAACGATAAATACAAAAAGTGTACAAACCAATAATCCCCGGAATTTTTTTTTCTTTTGTTCTTTTTGTTGGTTCACATTGGGCCAGCGAAAAAATAATTAGACGGTAATGATAAGCCCAAGTGAACTAGTGAGTTCTTGTATGAGCAAACCTAGTTTAAATTCTTTTTCGAAGTATGGGAGAGTATTATTCTAAAACCCCTTTAGGTAACTTGTTTTATTCTTTGTTTTTGAATAAAGTTTACTCAGTAGAATATGGACTACCACTATCATCACTACTAAATACACCAGTTAGATTCAACATTTGCTTGTTTCATTTTGGAACAATACTCATTTTAGCATCAAAATAAAGTAACAACTAGAAACAACTGTTTCCAATTGTTTTAGTTGTGCACCAAGTTACACGGAGTACACATCCTTCAAACCTGGTATATTAATTAGTGTAAAACAAGTTACACTATACCTACGGTGACCATACGTACTTATTTTAGTAGCACAGTACTTTCTTTTCTGCCAGTGTCCTAAGGTCCTTAACAGAAGCATGAAGTACACTAAAATGTACTTTCTTTTTCTTGAAGATGCAAATATCGCAAATAGGTATACCAAAATATTTATTTTTTATTTAAAAAGAATGCTTATCGGTGATTCACTGATCATGATGCCATAACGACGTTAAGAAGTTGTTGAGAATGTTCGCGTAGTTTGTTTCCCGAACGTTCTAGTCCGCCCTCGATTATCCTAGACGCACAGCCCAGAATGCTCCGCGACTGGAACGTGCGAGAATCGAAGCGAAGTTTAGCGAGCCGCATATAAATAGCGGCAGCGCTCGGACTAAGACTAAACAAGTTCAATTCTACACGAGTTCTACCGTTCGACAGCAAGCGAACATATTATTTGTTAATTGTTTTTGTTGAATGCAGTCGGGTTTTCTGTGCTGGTTTCGCTTACTAAAAAGCAACGTCGTTTGATTTCAATTACCTACTTGTGCATTATTTGCGTAAACATGGCACCGCCTCGAAGAAAGTGTCATTTTAATTTGGAGTTACAGAAAGAATATCCGTTTATGAAAATAAAAAATAAATTGAGTCCGCATATTGTGTACTGTGAAATTTGTAGAAGTGATGTTGATATTTCCAACAGTGGTCGCAGCAATATTAAGGCTCATCTAACCAAGAAAAAGCATACATTAGCTGCAAATACGAAGTCTAAAAGCGCTACACTAAACACTTTTTTCAAAAGTGAAAACTTCAGCTCTGAAAATATGTTAATTGCAGCCAAGGAAGGTACTTTCGCGTATCATACGATCAAGCATCAGCAGAGTTTTAGATCTTTGGATTGCACATCAAAGCTAATAGCGAACATGTTTGAGCCCAAATTTATGGCAGCTCGAACCAAAACTGAAGCCATTGTAAAAAATGTTTTTGCTAAAGAATCCCAGTTGCGATTGGAACTTGATCTACACAAAGCACATTTTGTTAGCATCATGATCGATTCGTCCAACCACAAAGAAATTAAAATAGTACCTTTGTTGGTGAGATACTTTAATTGTGAAAAAGGTATTCAAGTGAAATTACTTCAGTTGCAAGACTTACCTGGTGAAACATCAGAACAGTTAAATAGTTATGTGTTTTGGCGGAATGAAAAGAAAGGGAGTGAACAACCTATTTGCAAAATTGAATGCTTCTCGTGGCAAACCTCTGGTTGGCATTGGTTGTGTTGCACACATTTTGAACAATTGCGTACAAAATGCTACGGACGTCTTACCAATTGACGTTGAGGTTATTGTTGTTAAGTTATTTAAGCATTTCTATATTTATACAGTGAGAGTAAATCAACTTAAACAATTCTGCGACTTTGTTAATGTTGAATACAAAAAGATGTTATCATTTTCTAAAACAAGATTTTTAAGTCTGATGCCCGCAATTGAACGAATTCTACAAATGTACGAACCGTTGAAAGCATACTTTTGTCTATTGAAAATTGTCCAATGATTTTGAAGCAATTTTTTGAGTGTCGCACCAGCGAAATTTGGATGTGGTTTGTACACAACATTGCTTCTATGTTTCACAAAGTCATATTAAAGGTAGAGGGTGACAAAATATGCGCAACAGAGGCCGCTCTAGAGTATTTCGATCTTCAAAATAAGCTTGAAAATCGTTTGAATGAATTATTTTGCCGCTTAAAGTAAGAGAATCCCTTTTACAACTTGACAATTGGGAAGGTAGTTTAAACTATCGAGATGACTTCATCTCACAGGTTAGATTATTTTATTCAAATTGTGTGAGTTACTTGAAGAATTGGAGTACAAATTTAAATGAATTAAGGCTCTTTGAATGGATAAATTTGAGAAACCAAGTTTCATGGAATCAAATTTTGTGTTCATGTGCTGCTTTTAAAGACTACTTGGGTTCGACACTGAATGAGGACGAACTCTTCGATGAAGTTAGTCTATTACAAGCTAAACTGTCAGAAGATAAAATTGCCGAGTGGAACTCGAAAAATATAGCTACCGAAGATCGATGGGTTGAAGTATTTAAATGGAATCAAGGGTCTGGATCAAGTGAAGATTTCAAAATTGTGAGATTTTATGTCAGTTTATTTTTGTCTTCCTGGAACAAGTGCGTCAATTGAGCGACTATTCTCTAATATTAATAACTACTGGAGTGCAGAAAATCGCAAATGAAAATATCGACACTAGAAGCAAGTGTACACAAACTTCGATGAGACTTGCAGTGAAATGTTCCAGTTTTTGAAGACCAGAAAGCAAATTTTGGAATCTATCCTAAGCTCTCAAAAATACGATTGGCACAAAGGTGACCCCACTGATGGCGTTGCAGGCACGTCAAAATAATTAATAACATTACACATTTCTGCCAGAGTATTTTATGTGTTTGTATTTTTTCTAATATAGGAATATAGGTACATATATTATGTATATGCGTGTGTCATTAAAAATTATTTTATTTTTTATTCTCATTTTGATGCTTGGCTATGTCACTCTACATTTAGTTCTTTGATTTGTCCGTTTTTATCTATTCCTAATACAACTTTTTGTTACTTTTTATTTCTGTACTTATTTTTCTGAAAATAAATATGGTCACCCTAACTATACCAGTACGCCAAACAGCAACTTTTACATGCACTACATGATACCAAAACATGTTTTTATGGAAAAATGTACACTAGTGTAAAGTAACGTTTGTCTCTTTTATCTTACAAGTTTATCTATTAAGAAAATATTGATTTTTTTCTTAAAATGTATACTGAGAAAGGTATGGTAAAAAAAATAAGCATGACGCCTCGTAAAACACGTGAGATCTCCTAAATTTGTGTTGATTCCCATCTAAACAGGTAAGTAGGTACCTAAAAATAGAGTTCAAAGTTTCAGTTATTAAAAATAAAGGAATTGATGATTATTAAAACAACTTAGTTTTGAGCCACGCTGTATATAATGGGAATCGCGTTCAAATAACATTTATTACATTAATAAATATAATAAAGGCATAACTGTTTCGTCATTAGCGGTAGGCATATATGGAAGTTTGTCAACGGATATGCAATGCAAAACAGGATGTTTATAAAATTGTTTATTAAATTTAGTAGCCAGCAATCGATGAGATGTGCTAACATAGTTATTATTAGCTCTTTAAGGTGACTAATATGTCTGGTTAATAACATTTTATCAATCCTTTGTGTCTTTCATCGAATTTGGAACCCGAAAAAAATGACTAAAATATAGAGGTTTAGAGTTTCCGATTACCCTTAATTATAAACCACTAATTGGGTTTAAACTACATATACTGAAGTATGATTCAAAACAACAAATTTAAATTTTGCCCCGAAATTCATCAATTCGTGTATTTAATCGTGTCGGTTGAGCTCAAAGCATGAAAAATTAAGTAAAATTTCTTAATCAGTATTTAAAAACTATGGAATTAACATGTAATATGTATGTTGTGACTGCAGGTTCTTTGTTCGCGGGTGAGCATTCCAGCGGCTGCAACCGTCTTTCTCACACTTCCTGTCGTCTCAAGCTAGAGGCCTTGAGACTAACTTAGTTCAACATCCGCGCACGGTGTCAGCCTTAAAAGACTACCATTCGCTGCTGTAGAAGCTGAGTTTCGCTTTTCCTTCATTTCACTTTCATTCATCCTTTGTTTATAGCCATAGCCCCCCGGAAAACACACGCTTAAATATTTTTCTAAAAAATATTTGACATTAACAGACACTAAATAATTAAATATTCAAGAGAGGTATAGATAGGATATCCTTATGGAAATAAAATTCTAAGAATGAATGGTACGCCCACTTTAATAAGTCAATCTAAACCCAAATAGTTAAAACTTTTGACGGAAACTGTAAAAGTAATATCCAGTATGATATCTCAAAGTGTGTGAAACTATTTTATCTTTTTCAAGCTGTAGTTCACTGATAATGAAGCTTACATTAAATAAAAAATTACTACCGGTTTTTGAAGTTCACGTTAGTCATTATTCAAAACTTTGTAATTGTCTCGAAACTGGAACGTATCCAGTTACTAACAAAACGAGTTAAATTATGAATATGGGAAACAAACTCTTTGTGTCCGTTAATATTATTCCTTTATGTTGACGTTAATACGACACAATAAATGATTTTCGTTAAGTTTACAAAGACTACTGCCGAAAATATACAGTTTGTTGGAAATATACATAATTGGTATAAAGTCCATGTCACTTAATGCGAAAATAATGATCAAATTTACAAATTTTATAATTAATTGTGCACCTGCGGCTACTAACACCCTGTATTTTAACCAGAATTACTTATGAAGACAAAGTTAATGAGGCTCCAAATAAAAAAAAATCTGGAAAAAACGTGTTTGAACAATTCCATCCCCCGAAGTTGTTACATCGCGGGTATTAGTATGAAATTATAAGCGTAGGAGCGAGTTCAGCGAACATAAGAATATCGTCATGAAGTAGTATCGTAGGTCATGGTTTCCCAAATGTCCAAGCTTGACTTAGCGCTGTATAGAGAGTATTAAGTAACTTATTAGAATAACATATGACGTTGCACTTGCTATGGATTCTGGGTCAACGACTGCTGGTAGAGAATGAACTAACGTGCGAGCAAAGGCTACTTAACATTTCTTGCGTTAGAAAGTGACAAATAAATACTACCGTGGAATGCAGTTAACCTGCACATTGGGTTACGTCTGAGATTCATGATCCATGAATTATAGTCTGGACGGTGTTAACGCGTATAACATTCGATTACCTTAAATTAACCTACTAATTAACGTCGTTAGTTTATTCGTACTATAAATGGAAAAGTTTGTTATTTTTTTATTAACTAATTAATTATTATTAATACTGGTTACATTCTTTCATAAATCACGTGATAAAGTAAATTCTCTTCAAACTGGTTAAAATATTGTTGAGCAACTTGATTATTTATCCATAAAAGTTTTGTTGGTCAACCCAACGATTTACATCCATCCAATACAAAATAAAAAAGAATATACGTATATTGCGAAGCAATGAAAATTATTGTTTAAAATAGAAATACACTGGTAACGTTCGTCAATGAAAATGTAAGTAAACGTTTTTCCAGAAACAAAACAAAATTCATTAATTTGTTGGATTAGTAAATGCTAAACCTTAAAATTTTTAATGAAGGTTTACTTTCATAATTGTAAATCTATATATGTAAAATACAAAAGTGCAATCTTGCGTGTAAAGAAGCACTTTAGTCATTATTTACAGGTTAAGTCGGTGGATTTTGCTGTAACTGCAAATTAAGTAACAATTTTACGTATTATCATGTTGGCTTGAATCGTATGTCGTATCCTAATGAGAACATATAGTTATGTGAAATTATTGTTTTAAATACTCAAAATAGATCAGTGTCCTTCACACAATTAACCTGAAATTCCATACCATCCAATTTTTAAAAATGGCTTCCAGTTTTATGATACGCCTATTCCCACTAAATTCAATTAACCACGTATTTCAACAATGAATTTTTAAGACACTTAGAAAAATAACGACCCAAGATCTCGAAAAAAACATACGTTTGCGATAAAATTGGTAAGTTTTTGTCAATTTTTTTTTCTAGATGAATACTGTGGACACATTTATAAAAGAGAAACTTAAAACTTATACAAGTGTGGAAATATAACAAACAAGCTATGTATAGTAGGTAATGCATACCAGCGTCACCGAGAAAGGTCCAGGCATTTGTAAAAAAAACCTTCATGAGTTCATGTAATAAATAACCACATATAAAACATTACTGATGTAAGGAACTAGCGTAAAAAATTATGTTATGCTCTGGTCGAAACTTTTAAGGGCGCAATTACGAGAACTTCCCTAATGGTTGAAACAAAGGCCCAAACATTTTTGGAAACTTTTATGCATTATTCATTCAAATTTCCTAAACCTCTCCGTTATAAAATATAACTTTCAAATTCACAAAAGTATAGTTTTACGAAAAAAAAAATTGACAGGAGCGCCGATTGGTGGGTTTTCAGATTTATGAGTCGAAATTACATCAAAACCTGTGCAGGTTTAACTAATTACGAGTGACATCTTATTTTTAATCGAATTTAGCTAACTCCGTGGCTAACTTCACATAGGTTAATTTTTATTTGGCACATAAAACGTAATCAAATGTGTATAAACTATAAATCGCGACCAACTGTGGCAGTTCTGACAAAATCGCGCTTGGGTTTATTTAATAAATTAAATAATAAAAATTCAAAACCTTCCCCTGTTACTTGCATGTTTCGAAAACAGATTCATCTTCAGGCAGCTAAAAATTATTCGACTTACAATTTAAGGTCGTAAATTAACCAAAACTTACTAGGTGATAAAATTGCAGATGATTAATATAAAATGTTAAGTTATCAAGTGTATGCCAAAATAAATCAAGATTAATAATAAAAGGCAAATAAAAAAAAACATTTACAGAAAACTTCCTAACATTAGTAAAGACAAAACAAAATTATTCGAGACAAAGTAAATTGAAGTTTAAATTGGGAACTTCGGGAACGGATGATTTTGTATTTAAATGATGAAATTTCATAATTTCTTTATTTTCTAGTAAATTGAGCTTTAAACTTTTATTACGAAATTAGAAATTAGAATAAAGATGGACAAGACGAGCTGTATTTAAAATGTACTGCGAATGAAGATGTGTCGTTGGGGTTAATAGTGTTTCGTACAAGAATAACGTTTAGACATTCTAATGTTTTCTACCTGTTTTACCTATATCACAAGTCACAACTACCGCAGTTAAACTGAGAAACGCCTGTTATCGGTTTTACCTTTAGTGCTAACTAACAGTGATCTGAAGTTATTTTTTGAAGAAAAAAAAGTAATATTTATATTGTAAGGCTAAAAAGGATTATGGAAAATGTACGAGGCCGGACCAATGTAAGGAGTGAATGTAAAACATTTAATGTCGGAAATACGAGTTACGTGTGGTTACAAAACGTTAATTTGTAAAATAGTTTATTATGTTGTTACTTAACAATGTGGAAAGGATAACCGGGATGTTTCATAAATAATTAATAAATAATTATTGAACATTTATTAGCATATGATCAAGTACTAATTGAATTGAAAGCATACAATTTGTATGCAACATAGTTTAAGTGCAACAAATAATTTAATTTTAAGTTTCGTGAAGTCATATTATGATATGTCCCGATACCAACAGGGAAATGTTATAGAATTTTAAGTACAATATGAGACTTATAAGACCCTTGTTGAATTGACGACGTTTCGCCAAAATTGTATTTGCCATATTCATGTCATTATCTTCACGTAGTAAATTTATTATTACTATCGTTATTCTAAATAAACTGACGACGGCTGCTGTGTACTTATACAGTTGGTGGTTTTCACCTTCTCCAATTTTTTTCTTCCAGTTTTCTTTTTTCTGCGTCGTTGATTTCACTGGCATTTCGGTTTGTTCATGAGCTGGAGCTTCTTTTTATTTAGTACTGATCTTCATGTGTTGGGCAATCTTTGCGTATCATATAGTGTGTTGAGGTAGGTTATGGGTCGCTTTTATATCTCTTCTGTCCAACTTATTATTCTTTTGAATAGACGATCAGCACCGACTATTCTTCGTGTGTCCTCTAGTTTGATATTTACGATTTACTCTGTAAGAAATTAACAAAACCATGGTAAGACCGCTACTGACATATGGATCAGAGTGCCGAGCAGACGCTAGTAAAACCAACTTGAGAGCGATAGTTGGAAAAACAAGGATAGACAGAATACGAAACCAAGAAATTAGGCATCAATGTGATATCATGGACATAGTTTTACATAACATACAAGTAATTTTGAGAATCATTTTATTGCAGATTTTCAGTCATAATCTGAAAACTGAAAGTTCAGAATTCTCTTTTGTTTTCGAAATCTTTCCCAACGATATCGCACACAATCCAACACTATGGTGAATTTTGAAGTTTGTACGTCAAACCATTCCTGAGAAATACGGCTGTGACTGACACCCAATGATGTAAATAAGGTTTGCTTTTTTTCCTTTGAGGTATAGAACCCTAAAAATAGATCCTCATTCGTTCCATGTATAATATCAATTACAACTATTATATCCTTTAGAACTAATCGCATTCAATGCGAAAAGGAGAACAACATCTTTAGCGTACCAGAGTGTATAGTACCAACTAACATTAATATCACATCAGATCAACGAAATATTCTTTATGGATACAAGACCGTTGATTTCGTGAATGTGGAACAGTAACAAACGATATCCCAGTGTGCCACATTTCATGCTTATTCGCCACACCGTTTTCGAAAACGGGACCATAAGAAACAAACTGTAAACATAAAGAAGTGCCAAAACCGATTAAAACCAGTTGTCTTTCTGATTACATTAATCATTGTTTTTATAACAATGTTGCCGTAACTCTTAATCCAAGGTTATATATGAACACTAAAGTGATTAAAACAATGTCAAATAAAAAAAAAACACGAACAGTAAACATAGAGAAATGTAAACAAAAAACGATAAAACACATCAGTTGTCCGCCTGATTTCACAATTGTATATATGGTGATATTTGTGTGCGTCCACTTCTGTTGGACGTTTATCTACTTAGAAGTGTTTGTTTTTATTTTAGGCGGAACCATAAAAGTGAGATGGGAACTTATTAGACTATTGCACTCGGTGCACGCATGTGATAACGCAGTGCTCTAGTAACTCGTGTGTAATACTAGTGTGCCACCTAACATGTTTATCTGAAAATGTTTGAGTATATAAAGTTAAGACATTTTTGAGCAGCAAGCCTCTTATTAAACGACCCTGTATGTACCACTGAGATAGGAGCTGCGGTTTTGCAAAACAGTATAATCGATTTATGAGCTCCCAAAATACGTGCATTTCGAATTCTAAGTCGTAACTCCTACACGTAACAAAAGAGAACTTTGCTCAAGAACTAATAGGGGCGCGTTCGTCGGAAATATGTAAAATAATAAATGGTACTCATTTGATTTAACTAACACTAATTGTTTTAGAGAGTGTACACACATTTCTAAACCAGAATACCCTTTTGTATGTCGTTTTGCAAGTTTATGAGCAATATGGCACAAAGACAAAATCACAACCAAAGTCGTGCAGGTAAATTCGATATTCCGGGTAGAGTTAAAAATTAAATAACAATTAAAACAAGAGTGTTTGCAAGAACTACAGAGGCATAAGTTTACTCAGAGTACCTGGTAAATTATTTGGAAGAGTAAATACTGATTGATAGAGTACTACATAAACTAAGATTTGGGATGTGCAGGGTGGCTTCATGCCAGGGAGAGGATGTGTTGATCAGATGCTTGCCCTTCACCAGGTGATCGAAAAGTGTTTAGATTTAAAAAGGAAGCTGTACTGTGCGTTTGTAGATCTGGAGAAAGCATATGACAAGAGTGAATAGGGAGAAGCTGTGGAAAATATTAAATGAATATGGCGTAAGTAAAAGCCTAAGTGACGGAATAACAGCAGTATGCAAGATAGCCGGGCATGTGTTAGGGTGAGAGAAGGTGTGAGTGAATACTTTAGTATTGAGCAAGAACTGTGACAAGGCTCTGTGATGTCACCGTGGTTGTTCAATGTATACATGGGTAAACGTGTTAGACAAGCACGTACCGATACAAATGGTGTAATGGTTGGTGACGTAAATGTACACGTTCTGGTGTATGCAGATGACATAGTCTTATTAAGTGATAGTACGGATGAGCTACAAACCGGTCTGAGGAAGTTTGATACAGTCTGTGAGAGCATGGACCTAAAGGTAAACGTGAACAAAACTAAGATTGTGGTGTTCAATCGGGAAGGTGAACAGAAGAGTAGAGTATTTACTCTGAAATATGGAATTGTGGAACAAGTGGACGAGTTGGTATATCTGGGTAGAATGTTTGCTGCAGATGGTACAATGGATGACGAGATTGGACGAAGGGCCAAGGCTGGAAGGAAAGTGATTTTAAGTATGTGGACGATAATGAGAAACAAAAGCTGTGAAACGAGCAATCTATAGTAGCGCGTTTGTCCAGTCAGTACTGTATGGAAGTGAGACAAGGATGTCAAAAAAAGCAAGACAGAAAAATAAACGCCGTGCGTGAGTATGAAATTCCTTAGAAGCGCATGGGGTAAAAGGAGAAGGGATAAGATAAAGAATGAGTGTATAATGAAGAAGTGTGGCGAGGAAGACGTTGGCTTGGTCACATTG
Organism: Vesta saturnalis; assembly: GCA_036346205.1. NCBI lineage: Eukaryota > Metazoa > Arthropoda > Insecta > Coleoptera > Lampyridae > Vesta > Vesta saturnalis. The sequence goes on from JARFJB010001647.1 coordinate 607,295, forward strand.
AGAGAATTAATAACGTAAAATTAACGAAGCAAATATATGTGGGTGAGATTAGAGATAAGGCCGGTCTGGTAGGCCGCGTAAAACTTGTAGGGCGTGTGAAGTTAGCACCCCGACAAAGAGTTCCAATAGCTTCCCTTTAAAGAGTTTAGAAGTATTTTATAAAAAATGAAAAATTCCGCTTATTAACGGTTGCAAATTTTTAATTTAAAAAATCGGGTGCTAACTTCACATCGAAAATCGAGGTCCTGTAATTCTGACTAGCTAAATTACTATATTTTGCAAAGTTCTAGAGTTCCTAATATGAATTTTTTTTTTTCATAGAAGTTTTGAGCTCTTTCAGTGTAAATAATCTTTCAATTATTAAATATATATCTTATGAAAATATCTGGTGTGGAACTCCACACGATCATCCAACCTACAAAATGGGAATTAAAAGAATTGAAATAATTTTAACAACGTTCTTCTTGGGATAAGTATGCAATCTCTTTTATAATAAATTCATTACGAAAATAGGTAACATTGTAAAAACAAAAATAATCTGCCAAATAGACGTTTAAAACTTCATGTCAAACAGATGTTAATAGACATCTAGATGCTAACTTAAAAAATTAAAAGAAATTAAATAATTTTAATTATAATTTTTACCTTCCAACCTACATTATACATATGTAGGTATAGCAGGTTAAGCAATCGACCTTTTTTCACTATCGCTAAATCGACTGGTCATTTTACAACTTGTGGCCAAGTTTCGCCAAGGGCCATGATGTTTGGATGCCTGCGTATGTCTGTGTGAAAGTATGTTTGTCCCTATCCACGATAACTCCAGAAAGAAAATACCTACGTACTTAAAATTTTGCATTTAAGCTTATTTTCATTTGGCTTGGAGCTGATTACATTTTGGGAGAAATCCAGTGGCGGGGGCGGGGGGGGTTATTAAGGTCAGTTTTTTTAAATATTTCTAAAACAGCTACATAATATTTCAAAGATATAAACATACCTAAATATAAACATATCGATTAATTATGTTCTATGCAATTTTTTTGATACGACGCGACGTGTAATTTAGCGGCAAAAAAATTCCTAAGGCAGAATTTAACTGTTGGTTCAAATTTTTCCAATATCTGAATAACGATTAATTTTATAAGAAAAAATGTAGACATATTTTTTAAAGAAACTTTAATTCTACATAACTTTTCTTTATAAAGTTTCTTGTTATAATACAAGGTAAGTCTAAAAATTAATTAAATGCGAAAGAAAATGATTAAACTGGATTAGCGATATACACTGTGGGCGGAAAGTAACTCCCTATTGTAAAATGCTTATAACTTTTACATGTATTAAAATATTTTTACGAAACTTGACATACCTTTTTTTTACAGGTGTAGGACTTCATCCATAATGGCACATCGTATCACAGTGAAGGAGAGAGTTCAGGTGGCCTCCCGTTATGAAATCTGGCATTCTGTTGTGAGAGTGCAGAGATGGTGGCGGATAGTCCATGGACCTCGCGCTACACTGGATGCAAAGACTATCAAAAATTGTCATACCAAATTGATGAACACAGGATCTGCGAAGGATATGCGCAGAAGTGGCCGCCCCTCGACATCCAGGACAGATGAAAACGTACAAATGGTGCTGGATATGTTTACCAGAAGTCCACAAAAGTCAACTCGAGAAGCCAGCCGTGAAAGTGGTCTTACCCGCCACACAACCAGAACTGTTCTGAAAAAGGAATTAAGTTTCCGTCCGTGGAAACCACACTACTGCCAAGAGCTATCGATGAAAGACTGTGACCATCGCATGGAGTTTGGTGAGATCATGCTTGGATGGTATGAAGACTGGCCCGAGTTGTTCAAGAACATCATTTGGAGCGACGAAGCAGTTTTTCATGTTGGGGGGTTTGTTAACCGGCACACCTGCCATTACTGAGCACAGCATGATCCGAAGGCCACGATAGAAAAGTCGCAAAGTCGCCCTAAGGTCACAGTGTGGTGTGGCATAACGTACAACAAAGTTGTGGGCCCATTCATTCTTAGAGACACCAGGAATGCAGAACGCTACCTAACCATGTTAAGAAATGACGTTTCGCCTATCATCTCCAACTGGCATAACTTCAATAACCTAATTTTTATGCAAGATGGTGCTCCACCACGCTTTGCACTCAACGTCCGTGACTGGCTTGATGAACAGTTCCCAGGACGTTGGTTGGGTCGCCGTAGTCCGCATGAATGGCCGGCACGTAGCACCGATCTCACTCCGTGTGACTTCTTCCTGTGGGGTTGGGCGAAGGACGAGGTTTACCGCACCAAGCCGAAAACATTGGATGAATTGGAGGATCGCATTCGCCATGTTCTCAATAATGTACCACGGGAGTACCTGCTCAACTCAGTTGAAGCTATCCATAGGAGGTTACAGAATATGCTGGTGCATATGTGGAGTTTTAAGTACAGTGAATGGATTTGTACTATTTTTACCATTGTAACGTTCACTACAAAACTTGTTGTATTACAATACACCAATTATTAAAAAAGTTATTGACAATTTACAATAGGGAGTTACTTTCCGCCCACCCTGTAGATGTGGGCGACTTTGGAATTCTTTTTCAAATGTCTATTAATCTCTATATGACTTGAAGTTTTAAACGTCATTCCGACAAAGATTATTGTTTTCGTTTTTACAGTGTTGCCTGTTTTCGTTATGAACGTATAAAAAAGAGATTTCACAGTTATCCTAAAAAAATTATAATTAATAGTATATTATACATAGTGAGAGAGAGAGATAGATGCTTTATCCTGAGATGCAGTTTGCAGCGCGAGAGCGAACCCCGTGGGCTAAAAAAGATCGAGGGAAAAATAGCATTCTCTCCTGAGATGTATATACTATTTTTTGTAAAAGCGGAACACAAAAACACGAAAAATTAATAAATTTAGTAATAGTTTCGTCAAATCCGTATGTTTTTTGTAATTAGTACCTTGACAACCAGACCTAGTGTCATAAAATTGTTTTCAAAAAAACTGAAAATTGTGAATTTCAATAATTGTGGGCCTGTATCATTTACTGTAAACGCAAATAAATAAGTTAGTTCTTTCGTTCTTGTGTTTTTATTTGTACTCATTATTTGAAACTGTCAAAACATAAAATAAACTTGTTAGGGAGATAATGTGACATATTTGGTCCCTAAGGAGAAAATGTTCCACTTCTGTCACTATTTATTTTGACAACAGAGAAACTTCTACTTCCGCATTCGCAAAAAATTATTTAATTTCTTTTAATTTTTTAAGTTAACATCTAGATGTCCATTAACCTCTGTCTGACAGGAAGTTTTAACTTCGTTTGACATAGATCTTGTTTTTGTTTTTACAATGTTGCTTATGTTCGTAACAAACTTATTGTAAAAGAGGTTGCAAATTATCCTAATAAAAATGTTATTAAACTTATTACTTTTCTTTTAATTTCCATTTTGTATTTTCATAAAATATATATTTAATAATTGAAAAATTATTTTCACTGAAATAGCTCAAAACTTCTATGAAAAAAAAATTATTTTTTAATGATTAAGTCTTTAACTTTGGTGCCAAAATCAATTTTTTTTGTGTATTACATTAAATAAAAATTAGTACTTTTGAACTTATTCGTTCATAATAGAATTTATAATAGTTTAACACATTAATTATTGACCGGATTGCTGGTCGATTTTCAACAGTTCTGATTAGTCTAAAGCAATTCTCCTACAGTTCTAAACATACACAATGTCTTTCCAAAGAGTTCTGATGATAAAATTGATTAGATAATATTTTTAACAATTAGTAAAAAATAGCCCATTTTTCGGATAAATTCATTTTTAAAAAAATTACATAATTAATTTTAGCATCTAAACTGTTTGAAAAGGCATTGTGTATGTTGAACTATTGTAACTTTTCAAAATATTTATCGTAGATACTTAGAAAATGCTATTTTTTAAAGTCGAATCATTCTATAAATATTAATCGGATCGGTTTCGATCATTAGAATTTCTGTCAGAACATTTCGAATACTATCCAAATCTGCTGCGAGAACTATTAGAACCCTTTAAAACATTTTTTGTTAAGATTTTCTTTTTTTAAAAGAACATCAAAAGTTGATTAGAACTATTGCATGTCAAAATTGAATTTTAAAAAATTTTTAATTTTTTTTTAATTTTCAAGAAAAAAAATTTTCATATCAGAAACTCTAGAACTTTGCAAAATATAGTAACTTAGCTAGTCAGAACTACTGGATCTCGATTTTCGATGTAAAGTTGGCACCCAATTTTTCAAATTAAAATTTGGAACCGTTGATGAGCGGAACTCTTTTTATTTTTTATAAAGTACTTCTAAACTCTTTAAACGGAAGCTAGAACTCTAATCAGAACTATTGGAACTCTTTGTCGGGGTGCTAACATCACACGCCCAAACTTGGCTGAATGTAGTACAATGTATGATAAATGAAAGATAAGGAGTTTTTAAAATAAAAGGACAATGTATGAATCTTGCGGAAGCTAGGGAGGTATGCTGAGATCGGAAAGCATGGAGAAAGATTGTGAATGAAAAATAAGTAAGAGACAGGGATTGTTTTGCCTGCTCCGCAAGGAATGGCGTGAAGGTTATGTTATGTTAACATTTGGCTAGTGTCGTTTCAAAAATTTTTACTTTGCAGGAATAAAGAACTAAATGAAACTTTACTGTAACGTAAATTATATCATGCATCTCTAAAAGGAAATAAGTGATATAGCAATCGCACCCAGTACCCCAATAAATCATATTACTATCATAAACACTCAAACTCTTATCATCTTGATCAAATCGGGCCATCTACAAGGTGTAAATTTAACATTTATTAATTTTATCTTTCTAATACTTAAAAACTAACAGTGAACGATTGACATTTCTTCCAAACAAAACAATCGGTAAGTATTACTTTATGTTTGTCTTAGATGATGCAGGTATAAGGTTTTAGGGCTTAGAAAAGATCTCCAGGTAGAATCTGAGGAATTCCGAGAAAGCCCTAACTTGTTAAATAGGACAAAAATACAAATATGGCAACATAAGGGTACGCTGTAAGAAACTTTAAGTTTATGACTTAACAAGTTCACTTTATTATAAAGTACCGAACTCCTAAGTAAAGGCCCTTCAATTGTTAAAGGTATTTGACACGGGTACTAAAACAGGTTTTTAGTAAATCTCTCTTTAAAGTGATTTATTTAAATCAACATTTCAAACATCTGCATAATTTTACCATTTGACTTTGTAAGAGACAATTAGCAAAGGAGTAGAAAATCTAATAATCAAATTATAACTAAATTGTGTATAGGTTAACAAACTTCTTCCCATTCATATTCTCACACACGTAGTCCTTGAAATCATATTAATTTAATACAAAAAGAGTCAAATCATGCATTAATAATATATTAAAATTAAAGATTAAAATAGAAATCAATCCTTTTTTTTTTCAAGTTACAGCAAAGAACAATCGATTTTGAAAGTGTAAAAAGTGAGATTGATTAATGATACCATTTTTAAATTTTAATATCTAGTAACATTAAGCTAACAAACGTTTCGCCACAAAAATTATTTATATAACAAGATTGAAAAGTGATATCTTGTTCTGCTGCTGTGAATGAACCCAGAATAAAATACTTTGTTTTTATTAGTGTTGGGATGTAAGATTTGCATAATTCGTTCACAACTATATAAGTAATTTCAAGCTTAGTACATTAACTAGAAATTCTCCCTAGAAATCAACGTTGTTTATACAATATTGTAACCGTTATCATATCTTATCTTTATAAGTTTAAGCTAACATTGAGATTCTAAGTTTATCCTATTTTCGGGTCGAAAAATTACATAGTATTCTTAGCAAGAAGACCTATAACAAGCTTAATTTTAAAAAGTGTATTTGTAAAAGAGTGTTGTTACTTTAATGGAAGAGCCGTAAATGTTATGCGAATCCACGCTAAGTGTCTTATTTCGAAAATCAGAATTGCAAATAAATGAATTCAAATATTCATCCAGTCGGCTGGTTTTCTAGTAATGTAACCAATAATCTGTTACAAACCAACATTTTGTTAAAAATTTGCCACTCTATGGTTAGTGTACAAGATAAAAACAGATTTGTTATCTTTCTTACACTAACAACTTACAGACAACCAACACAAAAAATAAGATGATAAAACAATTCGTTCTGGTTTACCTTCTAATTGTAGCGAACGTTACTTTAAAAAAGATCCCCTGTTAATACAGAGAGCAGCTGAAAGTGTACTGTGTATTTCCATAAAAATTAAGGGAAGGAAAAATGTCTCGATGTAAAAATCTATTGTAATAGTAAGGTCGCAGAAGTAGGTATACTGCTTATCATCAGGGTACCCGTTGTACCCGCTAAGCAGCCATAACCGGTGGTTGATGGTCGATTCTCCCGACCAGACGGCATCAGGGTGGCAGCTGCGAAACAGACCTCGGGCAAGGGCCTCTCTTTGTGCGGCTTCATATGACGGTCTTCCGGCCAGCTGCCGTCATCAGCCCCAAGCCAAGCAACTTTGACCTCAATAACCCTCCTACTAGGAGGCCACCAACATTTGTTATACTTCTCACAGAAAATAACATATTTTTTTAGGTCATTAACTGCAACATTTGTTACCTAAATAAATCCGAAGGTAACCAGATTTCTCTCGTTACAATTAAAAGAAGGTGGAATTAAAAACCTTCATCTTATTTTGGTAAACACACCCACAACTACCAACCACTACGATGCAAAAGTTATTTTATCGTTGTAGGTAATTTAAATGCTGAACAAAATTAATTGTTACGAGTTTGAATCACGGTCTGTATCGAGGAAAATTATAAGAAACAATTAAATGTAGTAGATTGTAATACACTAATATAAACAGTAAGAGGCAGGCAGTGACACATGACCGCGGAAAGTTTAACGACTAGCATGTCCGGTGGTCAATGGCTGCGCTAGGACAACCTAAGCGTTAACAGGAAGAAGAAAGACACCTCTTATTATTAAATTGCGTCTTAAAAACCATGATATGGGCTAGTTCACCTATATTAAAATTTTCCTTCAAGTCCAAAACGTACATTACTAAAATGTTTACATCATTAAGAATCAAGTTCAAGATCGATTTCGGAATTGTATAAGGCGAAAGTTTCGAATACCACCCAACCTTCCACATATAAGTAAGTATATACTACATGAAGGCTACTTACTATTGTTTCCGCTAATTTACTCGTTAAAAATAATAATACCTAACCTTGATAAGAGACATTTTTTGCCGATGACTCGAGAGGTCAGTATAACTTTTAGCCTTGTAAGCGGTTGCTTATAGAGTCATCTTTTAAGTTTTTCTCTCCAAGTTCAACACTTTCTAACAACAAGGACAACGGGGCTTAATTAGTTAGTTCTCAGGCATGCTCCAATAAATTCTGTAACGTTTACTTAATACGATTGCCTGTAACAAGCGTAGCTCTAAATAATACTATTTTTCTAAAAATATAAGTTCGTCGTATGCTTGAAAACTACATAAATATGTGGTAACTTCCGTACAGGATCCGAAAGTTCCCACCGGTTCAAATAGTTTTTATATAGTGAACTTGGGTCCGGAAACTGAGCACAGGTAAACGCATTCAAAGGAAAAAGTTTGTAGAGGTACATTACAGCCTTGATCGTTTGATTAAATTTTAGAACAACCTCCTTGACGTTATTGTTCTGATGGTATATTCACTATTCAGTCGTTGAAGGTTAACAGTCTGTGTTGAAACCGCTCGGTCTACATAAAAATCGCTATAAATCTTCAAGTACGTACACATGCATCGATTGCTTAAGCGAATTACGTGCTTTTATTTGTTAAAAATATTTTAAATTAAAGAACCTACCGCAGACTTGATCTTATGGGCCAAAACGACATTTACGATTGTTTTATGGTTATTAGTATACATCACAACGATTTGTTTCAGAGTAACCTTACCGAAAACAACTCATATTCATTGACCATCTCTTGATACATTTTTATTTAGTGTATGAAAATATATTAAACAACTGTTACTTAAGTACATTTAAAAAGGAAACAATGCAGGACAAGACACCTACGTATAGATAAGTGTTTTAACTTTCCCTTATTAATTTACTGCACACGGTCAGTATTATTACATAAGTGATTTGATATTTTTTCCATTTAAGTTAGGCAAGCAATAAATATTTCGGCTAAGGTGAACAAATTGATATAATGTTGACATCAATTTTATTACAGGTCAAGTACTGTAAATCTAGGGTTTATATAAAGGATGTACTCATTATATCAACTTACCTACCATTTTTCTATTCTATTATTATATTCAGTTTTAGTCACATTCACATCCTGACATGCCTCCTAGCTATTATGTACGAGATTGACCTCAGTAAAGAAAAAAGTACCTAATAATCCATCAAATTTATTACTATTAATTAAATTAGGAATCCGCGTACGACTATTAACACAACTGATTAGTTAAATTGTGTAATTGTACTCGCCCTGTAGTATATAAGTAGGTGCCAAGAGTGTCAAAACGTTTGCCTTGTAGCAATCAGGTAAAAGCTAGCAATATAATCATGGTATTTAAAAGTAATAAATTTCGCAACATTCGAGTAACAATAATGTCTCTATTTCAATTTTACAATTACATTAATGACCTCGCATGTGAAACCCCCGCAAGTTAACTGATCATTCAATTGTTTTAAGTACAGATTTTAAAAATTTAATAATATAAAATTTGTCTTAATAATGTAGCACTTTTATGTACACGTTCTTTAATTGAGCAACGTGATGTATCTTGTAAATGGAAATGTGGTCAAGCAAGAAACCAACACAGGAATTGGCGTCAAAAATACATTAAAAATTATACATTTAAATAGGTATAAAATGCCCTGAGGTAAAAAAAAAACTAAAACTGCTGAAAAATCTTATTTTTACTTCCACATCCAACGGATGGGAAGTACTGTATTGCTAAAAAAATTTTCTAAAACTTTTATTTGGAACTACTTATCATATTCAATAAGTAAAAACACCATTAGATAGGAAATAAAATTTCTCACAAAATTGTCTGCATTTTTTTCGAAAATTTTGTCATTTTCGAAATATTTCCATTAAACTCAATTTTGGAACCCGTCCACAGGATTTTTGGTATTAGATGGAAAATCAAATTTCTGATCGAAAAGAATTCTTGTAATTTTTTTGTAAAGTTAATCGTTTTCAAGTTATTTACAAAAAACCGATTTCTTGATGTGGAAGTATCGATACAATTTGCAACGGTTTTTCTGTTAATTTTATACAATTCAACTGAAGATTGTTCAGAGCTAAATTATTGCTCTTTTAGAAGAAAAATATGGCTTTCAGAAACACGCTGCAAAGAAATTACACCAGCACCTCTGTAGACTGCGTTAGTGAACATAACAATACTAGATGTCATAGACCATAAAAGGTGGGGGAAGTACATTCAGCCCATTTCGCAAACGGACAATTTTATTTATCTACATAACTTGGTGATACACCTAGATGTACCTAATACAGCAGTCGTGCTAAAACTTGCAATTAGAAATTGGTTTTCTTTCCAATGTAAGTAATTATGTCGGTAAACAAAATAACACTCCAACGCTTTTTGGCGTTTTCTCGAAAATATTGGGCCATCGGTTCGTTAATGCATTGTACATAAACAGAAGAACACGCATTACTGAACATACGTAGGCCTTTGACCAAATTAGAGAAACTCCAACAATTAGAATTAACTGTATTTACAGTACGGGATTAGCACAAACGAAAAGTTTAAAGAATGTCAGAATTGTACTAAAAACGCCAAAATTTATGCGCAATACTTTTCGTGACATACGACGAACTAATAAAACTATCGATTTACGAACAAGTAGAAATTTTAAAATTTTGAAAGTAATATTATACCAATGTCGATATCAAAAATCCCAAAAAAAGTCAATTTCTTTAAATGGCAAGGCGTAATTCTTGTATCATGCTTACTCCGCCTTAGAAATGAGGGACACTTTATGTCAAAACCCCTATACCTAGAATGAATAATTTTCTGGATATTAAAAAAAAGAAAAAACGTAATCGCATTTCACAAAATTTCGAGACTGTTTACGTGTGTTTTGGAAGATAATCAGAGTGGTCATGATTATTTGGCAAACATCAATTAAAGTGCGATTAAAAATGCAGTGGAGTGTCCGTGTTTTTTTATTTTCTCCAAATTTCTCTTGACTTATCCCAAATTTTTTTTTCATTACAGCGTTACACTCCGTAACTAACAAGTAAAAATTAAAATAGTCTTCGCGAGTATAATTATGGTGCCCCTCATATTTAATCGTACTTTCAACTGACCTCATTGCCTTCGAAAACATAAATAAACCGTCTAGAAGTTTTGCAAAATAAAATATTTACAAAACCATCCATAGTAAGCATGTATGTAGGTTTAAACAGACTTTTTTAACGCTGAGCACAAATATTAGAAAAGAATATTAGCTTTTTCGCGATTTTTGATGAGAACTCTGTAATAAGATAGTCACAGTATATTTAGCATCCCTTACATTCCAGCTTCTCCTGCACACTATTCAAACTGCCCTAAACAAATTATATCCTTTTTAAAAATGCCATAGTGTCGTTTATTTTTTACCGATAATTTTAGATAATTTGAAAACCGTTGAAGTTGGACATATATTTTTCCATTTAAATTAAGCAAATTAGAGTCGTCTTCCGCTATAACCGGCTACCATTTTTAATATATTTTAGACACTTGATCCCCATCGACATTAGCCAAACTTCTACTTTTTCGTAAATCGATTGTTTCAATTCGTCGAGGGACATCCTGTATTGACACTGGACACTGAAATATCAAACTATTAATTTGTACTTTGTACTCAAGATAGATGAGAATTGAACAACATGCAAATCTTCGAATGTTTAAAAGTCGAGAAAGGTAAAGTGAACTTGGAAACCATTTACGCAGTCTTTACCAAATATAATTCTTCTTTTTTCTTTTTTAAAAACATTTGTGAAAAACCAAGAGACTCACATCTTTTCCGGCCAGGTTTCGGCGCCAAAGAACAGTTACCATTTTTTATATATTCAATAAATGCAAATAAGACCGGACTGGCGCATAGGTCCAATCTCCATCAGCAGTTCAGTAAGACAAACTGACTGTAGATAATATAATTAACAGAATCTTAAATAACTATATCTCTTATGAAGGTATAGTGTTTGGAGCTGCCGTTACAATTCCGATGCTTATCGGTCAGCAAATGTACTGCAGTATTATTCTGTATGTTGAATAACAAAAAAATTTATGTACATTTTCGCCTTACACTAGGAAATGCAAGTTTGTATATTGGCATTGAAGATGATTACGAACTGAAATCAAATTTTAATAAGTTAATGACGTCGGCGGGAATAAGTATACGATTTTACTTCGTATGTATGGTTTGGTCCACCTTTATGGCACTTAACTTTAATCTTGTTTTGAGAGTGGATCTATTACAATTCATAGGTGAATATATTTTAAACAGGAGGTGTTTGGCGTAATTGGATTAGGTACTACAAAGAAACGATGATGTTTCACTTCTGGATTTGTTTAGCGCTTCATAAATTTTCTGAAGTATACGTGTAAAAGTCAAAGTAATGTGCCATATTTTCTACCCGAAGCCCACATTAGCATACCTAACATTTTAAAAAAATAAGATAAATGAACAAATTCCAAACGATATCTGTTTAAAGCGACACTACACACTACAAGGTATACTAATGTCATAAATCAATGCTTTGTTATTGTTGAATTGTTACGTATAAGGTAAATGAAAGACAAATTAGATTCATGTAATTCTAGTACAAGAAATTAACGTGAGAGTCCTTAAGAAATTTAAACATGAAATGTACAGAGTGAATATCTCGGATTTACCAAATGCTGATCAGAAGAGCAAATTAAAATACTGCCACGATAGTATTTGTATCCTTATGAACAGTTACCGCCAAAAAAAAATTGTTATCAAAATTGAATTCAACACAAATTTTTGGCAGATTTTACAGTTCGCGGCAAATGGGCATTCGGAGACCATTTCAAATCATTGGGGAAGCTGATAAAAGATTCAAAATAATGTTGTAAGTATTTTATAACAATCTATAACGTAAAACCAGCATCAGATATATTAAACACAAACAACTGTATAGTTATTTTCATTGCGCCTAACTTTTAACGATTAAAATTAGAATCACTCAGCTCCAACTATTTTGTACAAATATTCCGTTGGGAATTCCAGAAAAAAAATTTCACGATATTCTAATTACAGAAGAAGAAATTGTTAACAACAATGAGATAGGTTACGAAAAACAATTTCAGCCAAAAAAACTATAAGCCGTTGTGCTAATAGCAAGAAAAAGATTCATTATTTCTGAACAATGATGGCACAAGAAACAATATGGAATCTTGCAGAAAAAATGTTGTAGTCAATTTCTAGTTGTTAGAATGTAATTTTGTATTCAGTTACGGTACTACGTAACTACAAACTATTAACTAAGAGACTGTCTTCGCACTACAATGGTTTTAGTTCTAAGAAGTTAAAGACGAATGTGGTACTAAGACGCGTTAATTTGGGCCAATGAGATGCTCCTTCGCCCTGGCCGATTTTATGATCCAGTCTTGCCATGGGCACAGTGGTTGAAAAGCTCAACATTTTTATTTACTTTCGGTCGCAACGCTTCATTTTTACCTTCCTACCTACATATACATATGTAGGTTATGAATTCGACTTTTTTTTAATTCTCGCCAAATCAAATTATTAGCTCATTTTACAACTTTTTGCCAATTTACGTACCAAGAACGAAATCACCTACGTACTCAAAATTTTGTATTTAAGCTTGTTTTCATTTCCCTTGAACCTGATTAGATTTTTTGGGAGAAATCCAGCGGTCGAGGGGGGTAGGAGACCTTAAAACATATCGATTATGTTCCATGAAATTTTTTGATACGACGCGTAATTTAGCGGCAAAAATTCCTAAGGATAGAATATAAGTGTTAGTTCAATTTTTTTTAATATCTAATTAACGATTAATTTTATAAGAAAAAGTGGAGACATATTTTTTAAACAAAATTTAATTTTATAAAGTTTCTTAATATAACGCAAGGTAAGTCTAAAAATTAATTAAGTATGAATGAAGATGATTAAACTGTATTATTGATAACTTATAGACGCGGGCGGCTTTGGAAGTTTTTTTTAAGTTAACGTATTAATCTCTCATCAAGTTTTAAACGTTATTCTAACAGATTATTGTTTTTGTTTTTACAATGTTGCCTATTTTCGTAATTAACAACCTATTATAAAAGAGGTTTCATAATTATCCTAAAAAAATGTTATTAAAATTATTTCATCTCTTTTAATTTCCATATTGTAGGTTGGATGGTCATGTGGTGTTCCACAGCAGATATTTTGTAATGTTATCATTCAGGTTATGTACGGTGTTTTTGTTCCAAGTTAGTGTTTGTGTAGTATCATCACAGAAAGATACAGTAAGGAACAGCGAGTTTTGATTGCGAAAACGCACGGCCGGAATGGTGAATGTTTCCCAGTGACTGTTCGGAAACTCCGTACGATTCTTGGACATCACAAAGCACCAAATGAATTCGCCGTAAGTTGATCAAAAAATTTGAAGAAACTGATACAATGGTAGACCTCAGATGTCCTGAACACCTTCAAAGTGATCGGAATGAAGCAAATGTTGCTGTGCGTGATTCTGTTACTGGGAGTCCAGGAAAATAATATCGCCGTCATGCACATGTCTTTAACAATAATGCAAAAGATTTGCACTTACCAGCGTACAAAGTTCACTTAATACAGGAACTTAGACAAGCGACCCACGCAAAACGATGGCAATTTGTTCAATGCAAAGGGGAGCGTTTCAAAAAGCACATTATTTTCTTCGGCGGAGTTTACTTATCCAGTCATACTAAATGGAGTTCGTTACTGTACAATGTGTAATAAAAAATAATAAGTGGGTGTATAGGTGTTGTTAATAATTTCACCCCTAATATTATGTATACTCCTAATAACAAATAGAAAATTTTGTGCCTTCAGCTCAGTCGACGATTAAACGGGCCATGTTGATAACAACATGCTGACGCATAACATGCTTTCAAATTTGGTTGTGCAATTAATCTTGATCTTAATACATAATGTCGCAATTTTTTTCGCGAGAAGAAGAATACACACAATCTACGACACTAAAGACATATACGTTTGCATGTTAATAACGAATATTTTGGAATTTGAAACTAATTCTTTTATCCCAAGTTTTATTTAAAGTTATCCACATAAATAATATATGAATACAATCATGAATATAAATTGTATCTTGGTCTGTTATGAGTCGGTGTGGTTTTCGCTTTACGTTTTTGTATAATTCATACATCGATGTGTATAGTTAGGGTTTAATCTGTTTATTAATTATTACCGTTACTTTTATTATCATAATACGGATAGCACACTGCACAGTCTTTAAAGGCAAAAGATAGACCTTAGAAAAAAAGGTCTGAAGTAGCCAAATTTCGAATTCCTTTGTTTTGATAATGCATCCACAACTCATAAGTGAAGATGCATCTTGCAAATGGCAACTAAACATCTTAGAAGGGGAGGTATTAGATGTAATTGAATTAGCTGCAATAAAGAAAGGTATGTTTTTTTGACCAAGGAATAAAAATGATCAAAATCCTACTCATACCTATAAACAATAATTCACCATATACGCATATTATCACGAATTTATAACCTACGCGAATCTGAACCATTTGACAAATGTTAGAAATGATTAAATTTTACCTAAACTACCGCTTGGGATAAAACATCATATGCATCACATGTGTAACATCAATCTAGATACATAGTTTGTTTTTTCATAGCTAATGGAAAACAAAGATTTATTTGTTGCAAACTTTGTTCAAAACCTTCACAAGTACAAGCTTAACACTATGGCAATTCGAATTATTGATATTTCCGATTTGAGGTAAACGTTCTGCCAAAAAGATTAAGAATGATTTCATTTTTTCCTAGAACGTTCTTAAAATCCGGTATTATCCGACCCATTTCGGATTATTGGGATAGAAGTTTGCTGCAGTTTCCCAGAACAAATTTACTCTGATCTATCCATAAATGTATATACGAGGCATGACATTTATTTTGCATAGGTAGACTGTGTTTTATGATATTATGATGAAGATTCTGATCAGGTGAAGTATCTAATACGCAAAGCTGTAACTATTGTGGGATTTGGCTTGAAAGATAATTAATAACCCTTTTATCAATCGTTTGGAACTATCCCGGAATAATCTACATATTGGTCTAATAACGCACAGAATTCATCCTCAAATTCTCTTTAATTTTGAATAATGTGCATGTTACTATTAAAAAGAGTACCATAAATTTGGAGTAATAGGAAAGCCATTCCATCAAAAATCGGTTAAAAAAAAATCAGTAAATTATACAAAGCATTAAAAACATTCGATTCCAATCCACAATAGATACCGCTTACATGCAAATATCTCAAGAGTTAATAAAAAACAAAGGTAAAAAAACAAGTTTTCAGCTAAACGGTTAATTATTTGTGATGTGGTGATCTCAGTGTCCTTTGCAGTGCTGTTTATGAATGCTAAACGGTTACAGATTTTGTAACTTAATTGGAGGAAAAAACTTTGACACGTCGCAAATAGGATTTTGAACCCTTGACTGCCACTTTTGTGACGAGATCGAAGTGAAAATATCAATAGTCGAAATTTAACTAAATAAATGTCATACTTAATTCCTTGTGTGTAAAATGTACATTTAGATAGTATGAAAAATAATTAACATTAACACTTCCGGATAACATCATCAAGACACGACTATGCCTAAAGTTCAGCAAGCGCTAAATGTAAAGCAAAACATTCACATACTCATCCTTATTATAAAAATTAAAGCTAGTTTTATTATTATTTATAATTAAAAATCGCTAAGAATTAACATACTGTGAAGGTCAACAGTTGTTAATGTTGATATTAAAGCGTTGTTGGCCAAGTAGAACAAGTTATTCACCTCATTCGTACATATTTAGAAATTCATAGACTTGATAAAAAATTATAACGCCAACTAAAACAATACTTTTCCGATTAAAAAATTGAAATATTAAAATGTCAAACAGTGGGAATGTGCTGGGCAATTAAATATATAAATCTGAAACAATTACGGTCTGATTTTGCCCAGCCCTAACGAGATGTTGAAACTTCAATCACCTGGGTACAAATAACTGAAACACGTTTATTTTTTGTAAATACCACAAAAGCAGAAATGTCTAGATTTGAATTGCTGTAACCATTTCAGATCTAGTTATTACATCGACCCCTATCACAGATTTGCCATTCTTAATCTTTCCACCTCACGGTTTAATATGGCATATACGTGGGTGCTGTAAGTTACTAAATGTTGTTTTATGTAACTGGAGATAATTTGACGGTCGCAGTATTTAGTAAACGGTTTTATAAGAATGTATATTATTTATGTAATCAATTATAGGCGTGTTATATTACAAACGTAGTAGGACTGGGGGCGATATACACATCAACCATGGAAATTGAAATGAAAACAGAAATAATCAATAGTCTATGAACACAAATTTGCAGTTTGCACAACAATTCATACATTCAAGTTTTTATTTTAACATTCTTTGAATAGTACGAGACCAGCGGCACTGCATTCTTCCTTTTTTTCCGCGTCTGGGCACATTTAGTATAGACAAAATAATATAAAAGAGCTCAAGATCGGGTTGCCCTTGTTGGCGGTCGAGTTTCATCTCGTGTGGGGTCAGACGAGCTTTTGTTACGGCAATTTTGCCAGACGATTGATTCGTTTAACACAGAAGAACCCGGATTATTTGCCTATAACGAACGCAACGAACTTCCACTTCACATACAAAAGCAACGGAAATAGTGTCCTAACTAAACTTCATGCTAAGGGATAAATATTTGTAATAAAAAAAATCCAGCTAAAATTGTCAATATCACTGAAGACAGCTGGTCGTTAGTACACAATTTTCAGCCTACAAACCAAGTAAGTCTATGTCGACCCTGAATTTAGTGTAGGAAGGTCAAGGAATCTACGCATTTGATGTTCTCAACAGTTCATCATCGTCTGGAGTTCAAGAAAAACAATAAAAAACCTTGTTTTCCTCCTTGATTCTATAAAAAGATGTTTATAATTAGTGGACTAATAAAATGGTGACATAATCGGTGTATACACTAAACGCGTTTATAACTTATGTAAATTATTTTGAATAATTATTCTCACTTTAAAAGTCGTTCATCTTATTTATATGATAAATATCAATAATGTTAATTTTCCCACCATTATTAAAATTCTTGTGATGAGTAAGGTGTAAGAATTTTGCGAGGGAATGTTTTGGAAAATATTTCATTAAGCAGCGTTTAATAAATTATGCTAACTATGAGATAACAATAAACAATGACAACGTAAACAAATAATACGGTATATACTCCGTATTGAAGTCAATTTCAAAAGTTTTCTTTGTCTTTTGTGTATTTCTTTCGCATTAATTCACTTTCATCGTCATTATTTTCAATAGGAATTTGGCCAAAATCCCCTTTTCACTTATTTGTTGTATATTTACAACATAATCAATTAGTAATAAAGTATGTTAACCTTCAATACTGCGCACAAAAAGTTGAATGTACGAGGACTTTTTTAAGGAACAACAAAAAACACAAGCTATTGCACTTTAAGTAGGAGTTCACGGTCACTTGCCATACTACAATTCCTTTCATTCAATTCATTTTCATTTGCTAAACGTCATACTGCTAACTACGATTGTAGTGTCTATCATATAATTGTAACGCCATTACAAATCCTGTGTAAATAAACACCACGGAACATTACAGTTTTAATTAACTACACTTGTAAATGATAACATTATTAAAACAGGTAGCCATTTCTTTGTCTTTCCCTACCTCTTAATAGTTTCCTAATACATAAATAAGCACGTTTCACAATCATATCTCGAGTATACGTACTACCTTTAACAGAGCCGGCTATTTATGTCATCATTTCTCATACTTAAACTCTAATACGAAATATATAACCTTATTCGAGAAGTTGGTAATATAGCTGTTTAGCTTACTCACAGAAAGATTATAAAATATGACATTCTTTATTTAACCGAATTAACAAGACCAAATTTAACAAAGAATGTAATAGTTAATAATGCTTCAAAGAACATTCTGAACATTTATCACCAAAATTTAAAAATATGAAGATTACTTTGTTAACGTGACCCATTTTTGCTCGAAATCATAATTAAAAGGGCATAATAAAAAAGTACGACTACTGAGTCTGTCGTCATACACAAATTAGAATTATTGATTTATGTTTCCTTAATTTCCAAATAGTCCTTATTTCTGAGCTTTATGCTTTTGGAATTTTATTTCTCATATTTCATTTTGGTTTTTGTGTTGTGCCATTAGGACTGTTTCGTGGTCAGAAGCTACGTTACGAAGAATTCTGCGAGTTTTGCACAACACAAACTTTCGGAACCGGTATATGTATCAACAGGCCAAATATAGTTTTGCAAAACTAGTTTCTGGACGTTTGATACACAATCTTCTTTGTGTTGGTGTTAATAATTTGTTTAACTGTTTAAAGTTATGTTGGCAGCACTGAACATGTGAAAGCTCTAAGATGTATGACAGCTGTCAGCTAATGTTTTGTGCCAAACTAAAAATGTTAACGTTTTGCCAACCTAAACCTGAAACAATGAGCTTTCGAAATCTAGTGGGCCATGCTGTTGACGTATTAGACGTTTCAATTACCAAGGTTTACAGCAATCATCATTGTTGCTAATTGTTGCATTGATATACGTGCTGTACTGAATTATACTTGAGGATTACGCAACACTGCCCTTACTAACTCAAAATCCTTGAAACGTCATATAAACCACTTTACACTTACTTCAAGTACCAACTTATTTTTTTTGCGAAGGGATTGTCTGTCAATGAATAATACGTATGTCCAACTGACAGTACGGCATAGTTCACATATATACAGGGTGTCCAGAAACTCTACGGATAAACTTTGCGTAGTGATTCTAAACCCAAAAATAAGAAAAAAAGTTCATATAAACCCAGGTCCGGAAACGCTTCGTATAGGACCTACAGGGAGTGAAAAAATTTTATTTTCCTCGGTTTTATGTTAATTTGAAATTTGGGACGCTGTATCAACAAGAGTAACAACAAATGTCATAAATACATTTGTGTATCTAAGCAACAACTTGTCAATTTGTTTTAGTCAAAGCCTGCTAAAATGGCAAGAGATTCAATAGCTGGTTAAATAAATTAAACTGTTCATCAACCCATATCTCGAAAACGGTTGATTTTTCGAGGAAACTAAAATTTTTTCACACCCTGTAGGTCCTAAACGAAGCGTTTTCGGACCTGGGTTTATATGAAATTTTTTTCTTATTTTTGGGTCTAGAATCACTACGCAAAGTTTGTCCGTAGAGTTTCTGGACACCCCGATATATATATATATATATATATATATATATATATATATATATATATATATATATATATTGCTTAAAACCATGGGGGTACGAATTGAGTGGAATGTCAAAACTAAACAAAAGAGAGCAAATGAGAAACTAAAAAACCAGTGGTTGAAGATCTAAATTCTAATATGCAATATAGTAAGAGAGCCCTGGAACCAGTCACTTGCTGGTGCAGTGTCGAGGTCACTTAAGCAACTACGCTGCACCAAAAACTGTGATAGAAGCTCGTCATCCAACTAATTTTCGAAGCAGAAAATTGACAGTACGCCGGTCACTTGAAGGTTATGCAAAAAACCTCTTTAAGTTCAAAATAAAAATGCTTCAAAATAGTGATAATGGTAAAATACGGGCCTATCTTACCTAAAAATGAGATATTGGTCTCCGAATAAACACTTTACGTTTGTCCATGACAACAATGCCTCATACTAGCAGAGTTGTGAGAGGGGGATTAGAAGAAAATACAATTAATGTGCCCCATGGCTAAGTAATAGTGCGGATTTTAATTAAATCGGAAATATGTGGGAACATTTAATTAAAAGGAGGGGAGGGTGCGATTTTAAACCACAAAAGAATCAGAGACCTTAGACATCAATTTTCGCTTTTTTCGACATTGAGAGTTCATTTTCTCGAAACAGACTTATGATTTGATTTATAATATGGTTTTACTGTTCGACATGGATTCGAATTTTTTTCGACTTTTGAGGTCGGCTTGATGGAATTCATTGACAGGTGCACAAAGAAATCGATATTTGTTTAAGTCGGTCGAAAAAGAAAGTCTTGCAACGGTTACTACAGAGTTGTTATCAAATATTAAATCTTGTAGAAACTTGTCATATTACGTTCAAAATTGTGTAGTTGTTTTGTTATCAAAATTTCAACGCCGGCGTCAATTACTGCTATTTTGACATTAAAACCTGTTTAAGTTATGGAAATATTTTTTAATCAGTCAGCTGAGATTGTACATCTGGAACCTAGTAGGCTTCTCTTATAACTCACTTCACAGAATATAAAGCTAATTTTCGTGAAAATATTTTTCTATAAAAATAGATATCTCGAATGACACGCTTTTGTAGGATTTGAAATGTGGTTCAATAACGAAACGATGTATCGAGCCGCTTCATTTGAATGTTGGGCATGAAGCACCATCCAAGAGTATTAGTTACAGTATGGTTTGGCAGAATTTCACTCTAAACACACCCATCTCGAAATGATTGTGTGAGGTCAGCATGTGATGTACAGTGAGGTTCAAGTGCTCTTGAGCATTGACACTGAAACACTGAAAGCAATATACAACATTTTGCATGACCACTTGAACATACAAAAGCTTTACTAACAAAATTTGATCAAAGCGTGTCAGCAGGGTAAGTGGTTCTCAACAAAGTCAACTGAGGTCGTTTAGTGTTCAATATATTAATTGGTTACGAAACTTGGATCAATCACCACGAGCCCCAATAATTTACCGTTTGGATATTTCAAAATTAGTCTAAACCATCATCACAGTTTACGAGATCAACGGAGCACTACGCTTGTATTAAGAGTAATATTAGAGAAGCAGAAACCGTAGTTCTAGAAAGATGGAGAAACGTGAGCCATAATTTGTGCCAGATATCAAAGATGAAATCAGAAGAAACAATGGAAATAAAAGAGTTACTCTTCACTGTGATATTGCTAGTTCACACACAACACTTCAAACCGATTTTATAAGAAAGTCGCAATAATAACCACTTCACTCGATTCATTTGAGCACATGGACAAAAGGAAAACTCTCAAAAACCAATTCGAATTTTCAATACCGCATTCCCAGAGATAAAAACTTCAGATCTAACACACTGTTTACGTTATGCATTTCAAAAAATTGTTGAACCAACGACAAGGTAGGTTCACTCGTAGATGGCGCTGCGCTAAAAATACCTTACTAGAAAAATAATAGAGCTTGGTATAGTTCAATATATGAAGAAGCTAAATCTGAACAGAAGCTATATGTATACTGATGAAATATCATTGTTCTCGCAATGTTTGCTGTTTTTAAAAACAGCGGCGATTGAGCAAAAACGTATACCTATTTAATGTTCGATTGGTTTCTGTGAACGGTAACTACTGTAATATGGACATCCTGGCTTACATAAAAGTGTTGGAAAATTGGACTAAATTAAGATGTAAGCTACAAGTTGGCATATTACCTTGGTTTTTATTTGCCCACCCTGTACTTTGTGGAGAAATTTTCACCTGAGGTTTTAGTTGTTTAACTTTTGCTACCATCTTTAATTTTGTAAGCTATTTGTACTCTAAAACTACTGAAAAAATTAAATACAATTTTGGTTTAAAAAATGCTATTAGATAATAGTCAAAAGTCGTTAGGTTTAAAATGTTTTGTGGTATAATTTAGAAAATATTGTATATTTAGATCATTTTATACAGGGCAACTCAGAAAATATGAACTTGGTGTCATGTTCCACGAAATGATAGAAGTAAGTGGGATAGAACGATCAGTGTCGGCATAGCAGCCAGGTGAGTTTTTAAGGTGTACCTTTTGGCTATCGTGTGAAAATCACGCTCCCCTCAGTTGGGTTGATTCACTAGATCAAGAAAGAACTGCGCATTCGAGAGTTATTTCAATTTTCTGTATTTCATACTCTCTCATAACATAAGTCCCCAATTCAGTTAGGTTTTTGGAACAATTGTTTTGGAAGGGTGTCGCAAACTTAACTACAAGTTCGATATTGATATTCTTTTATCAAATGACATCAAGCTGTTGTTAATGGTGTCAGGGCGGGAACAACGCTGTGGCCGTTATACTGACCTTTATTTATGAACAAGTTTCATATA
Organism: Vesta saturnalis; assembly: GCA_036346205.1. Taxonomy (NCBI): domain Eukaryota; kingdom Metazoa; phylum Arthropoda; class Insecta; order Coleoptera; family Lampyridae; genus Vesta; species Vesta saturnalis. Next base: position 629,745 of record JARFJB010001647.1, read on the forward strand.
TAATTAATCCTACGTAATTATTTTGTTCCCGGAGCGATGGTTTTCACGTACAAGGACAAGGACGAACAGCAATCGTACAATACAGAGTAACATGCAAAAAGCAGTAGAGACAATGAAGCACTCCATGGTTTTCTTTAACTGCTACAACCTCATATAATGTTCCAAGGAATACTTTGAAAAGGGGTGTTGTACAAACTCATATTGCAGACAGAATTTTTAATATAACTATTAAGGGTCTGCGAAGTGCAGCATTTGAACTTCCTAATATTTTTAATAAAGGGAACAGGATGGCTGGAAAATATGACGACTTGCTAGTTTCTAAAAACGTTAACCATCTTCACCAAGAGCAAGTCGCCTTAATATCAATTAAGAAATTTGAGATTTTAATCGGGAGAAAATCAAACAACCGCCCAGACCATCGAATATTTAATGTTGGTGAGACTGGACTCTCAACAATCCAGTCTAAACGCTCCAAAGTGTAAGTGGTCAACGACAGATTGAGTCCTCTAGGTCAGATGAGAGAAGGGTTTTGTGTTCTTAGATAATCAGCACATCAGTTGGGAGTTCCTACATCCCCTTTTCATTCTTTCCCCGTCGTCGGATCAAGATTGAATTGACGGAATGGGGCTCCTGGGAATGGATTTACTTGCCACCCTACTGGATGAATGCAGACGGAGCTTTTTGTAGAATGGTTTAATCATTTACTAATGCACACCAAACCCTCAGTTGGCGTTCCAGTTTTGTTGATATTAGATCCATTGAGCTCAGAATATCATTTTTGTGCTCATGAACTGTATGCTTGTGTCAGGGTATTTATGCGAAAAATGTAGCTTATGATAGGTACGTATCTATATATCCTTAGGGAAACTATATTTTGAATTCAATGTGAATAAAATTGTTTTAATTAAAAATCATTTTCTTAATCTATTTAACACGTATTGACTATGTGGCCATTATGCTCATGTCTCTGTGGACATAATGGCTATTTGGGTACTTTTTGAGAAATTGAAGATTTACGTTTTACCCTTTGTTTAATTACAACAAAAATATTTATATATACGCATGGATAGTTATCGTGTATATTTTATAATTTTGAAGTTTTCAGATTAATTAAAAGTGTAATAGTTCACATTTAACCCTTAGACATTAGAACTGGAAATTAAAAAAATGTGGAAGACTTTGTACAACGCAAAAAAGACGTCGAACAAGTGTCTGGGCTTAGCGAGATTTTCTGGTACTAAGTAATTGTAACATACAATATGTATATATAATATGTATATATAAATATATACATACATATCAAAGACAATGTTACATATACGGTTGTACTCAATGACGATTAACCAAGAATGGACCCAGCATTCCTTATCATTTTATGAGGGATTGTTTGGCTCCAATATAACACTAGGGCAAAGGGAAAACAATAAAGAATTAAAAACAACGCTATCAGGTATTTTTTTATTAAAAAGTTGCAGTAAAATGTGAAACATTAAAGGTAAACGTAGACAAAACTAAGATTGTGGTGTTCAATCGAGAAGGTGGAAAGGAGAGTCGAGTATTTACCCTGGAAGATGAAATTGTGGAGCAAGTGGACATGCTGGTATATCTGGGTAGAATGTTTACTGCAGATGGCACAATGAAGGCCGAGATTGGATGAAGGGTCAATGCTGGAAGGAAAGTGATTGGAAGTATGTGGATGATAATGAGAAAAAAAGCATGAGTCTAGCTGCGAAACGACTAATCTATAATGGCGTGTTTATCCCATCAGTACTGTATGGAAGTGAGACATGGGTATGTCAAAAAAAGCACGAAAGAAAAATAAATGCCGTGGTTATGAGATTCTTGAGAAGCGAATGTGGTAAAACGAGAAGGGACAAGATAAAGAATGAATACATAATGACGGAGTGTGGTGAGGAAAAGACGATGATGGATAGATATAAAAGTAGTACATTACGTTGCTTTGGTCACATTGAGAGAATGAACAACGCAAGATTAACGAAGCAAATATATGTGGGTGAGGTCAGTGGAAAGACCGGGCCTGGTAGACCGCTTAAAACTTGACTGAATGTAGTAGAATGTATGATAAAGGAAAGAAAGATAAGGAGTTTTAAAAATAAAAGGGGATGTCAGAGACAATGTATGAATCTTGCGGCAACTAGGGAGGTATGCGGAGATAAGAGAGCATGAAGAAAGATTATGAATTAAAAATAAATAAGATGCATGGATTGTTTTGTCTACCCCGCAATGGAATTTTGTGAAGGTTAAGTTAAGTATTTGCGCTTCAGGTTAATACGCAGAGAAAATATGAATTTTCCAATTTTTGATTAGGGGTCTTTGCAAATAATAATCAATGCTACGTCTATGGTTTGTTTACTTACTGATGAAATGTTAGGTTACGAGTTAAATAGTCCATTTTTGTACATATTACGTACGCACCATTATAAAACTTGAGTTACACAAAAACAACAAATAATAACGTTGCACTTATCTAAACATTCGAAAAAATACTACAGTAATAATCAAAAGATAGTCAGAATCAGATGTCAACTATGGGGGCAGCCATCTTCTGTCAGTTTGCAGGTCTATTCTTGGTTGTGCCCGAATAAGAAATGTTTAAAATATTTGGTTTTTTTTAAATCATATTATGTACCCTTGGAAAACTATTAACGGCAATTTAAATTGTGATGATCGTGCGACTGTTAATTTTACTTTCAGAAGGTTGACATACAGACACACATATGAACATACACTATTTATTTTTAAATCCGTATTTTGCATTTGTAATATTTTAAAAAACGTGAGAATGAATAAATGTTATGTATCGGTAACACTTAAGTCCGTGGGAGACTGAAAATAGCAAATTTCTCAAAAATATAACTAAAAGCGAATAAAAAAACCATCAAATTACCATATACCTATGTTCTAAACCTAATTGAAATTACAAACTAATTCATGTTTTATGTCTGCCATATATTTTCAGATTGTCAGCAATTGTGAACTATTTTCAACTTTTTAAGGAACTTTATTTGTAAATAAAAAAAAATAATTTGTTTGATGAGACAAATGTGTAAAACCTTGTTAATATAAAATGTCATTATTGCAATGCAACAACTCGTAAAACAACCTGTACTTGGGACTCACACTGTCTTTTCCAGGAAAAAATATCACCCTTGACTTACCAAAATTGTCAATCAGGAACCCAGAGCTCCTACACACGCACCTATATTCATATGTAAGATAAATCGTTAAATAATTCGATAAACGTGCATAGATATATTTAAATAAAGTCACTACCACAGAGAGACATTTTTCGTCCAGGAGGTAATGTGGCCAATGTATGGTTTAATGGAATTTGTTTCTAAGACTCGTTAAGTAGGTAATTGATAAAAATATCACAATTTTTATTGCTCTTTTTTTTTAAACAAAATGTTTAACGGGATCTTAAAATCACTCAGATAAGAATATACCGTATTGAACATATAAATTCTTTAAAAATTATCCTTGGTTCTGTATTTACGAAGTGGCCCATATTTGGCTTTGTGGATATTAATCAAAATTATAGTAATATCAAATATAGTTTTATCAGAATATAAACAAGTAATTATTGACAACGGTTGAACTAGCAAATAGATCCAGCTGTTATAACGAATTATACCCGCCAACAAATTCGGTTGGCAGTTGGTACTTTATATTATGAAAAACTTAACGGAAATTTAATTTAATTGAAGCAATAAACTAGTTTCCTGAATAAATTTTAATATTTTTTTTATGTAACCTTGATGAAAAGTGAGATTTGGCGCAATTTGTTGAAACTGCAGAAGTACTCTCATGGTTTAGTCATAACAAATACATGTGAAAAATACCGCCACATCCTGCGGATGAAACGTATCAAATATCTACCTCTTGTAATTAAGTACATACGATGGATTTTATCCTGTTCAATAAACAATAATGTCATAAACTGCAACTCCCAACAAAAGTTCATTGTTACACACACGATTGCCTTATATAGTAGTGTAAAGTAAATAAATACAACTGCTTCCTGTCGGATCCACGTTGAAGTCTATTACTGCACATGGTATTTGTATACACATAACTAACTACATCTTAAATATTATGCGATTTGCTTTTATAATAAATACTATTGAACAAGAAGTAAATGTGTTTTCGGTAGAAAAGAAATTGGCATCCCGTCAAATTTCTACCTTCAAAATAACATTAATTACGCTCCAGTAATTTTCGTTAATTTATAACCCTCGACCCAGAATAATAAAGACTGCAAAATATTTTTTTGCAAAAAGTGTAACGACTAAATATTCACAAAGTAATTTTTTAATCTAACGTAGGTGAAGTATAAACATCCGCATGTTTTAAAAACGATTTAAAGGTTTATCAAAGTATAAGACCACGTGCACTTTTTGTTCAATAGTAATACAAAGAGTTTATCAAATTTTGACCTACTTTTCGTTTTTGCCGAGAAAATTGATTAATAATAAAAATATCAGTTTTCAATATACAAAATTCACCTGCATTTAAATTTATTGAAAAACATCCTTGACCTTACCATTAAGTTTATTAAACGCATTGATAAAATTTAATAATGATTCATTCAACTTAATGAAGAGACTATTTTTAAAACGTTTTACAGCTACACACATAAATTTACTTGAATCCGTCACGCATGAAAACCCCAAAGTGGCTAATCGAAAAAAAATCGAAATTCGTTTTACCCCATGACAAAGAAGGTTTTTATTTTAGTCATAAATGGTGATATTCTACTTATCAATTAACGAATGTAATAATTTGTAACCTACCTTGCCTGCCAACGATTTCCGCCACGTGTTCTGAGCTGGGAACCGGCACACATTCGGTCATATTTTGCGATTTCTTAGATCTTGTTTCTTCAAGACAAGTTGTTAGAGGGTTGAGAAGGGGACCAAAATCGGATGGACTTTCAGGTTCCGAAACTGAAGCCGCTGATTCCGGAAATCTTAGCATTGAAAGCTCATAAGCAAGTTGAAAAGCGCGGGTTTCGATAGTATCCTCGCCGGATCGATCCATTTCGGTAAATAAGCAAGATGATGCAGGCATCACTGTGCACAAAAGCTACACCAGAGTTCACAGTTTGCAACGTTAAAAACCAACTTGATTGTCGTTGATTTTAAAGAAACTTTTACACTAAGGCTTTTAGCCTCAAGTTCAAAGAGCAACAACGTTCTTAAGACATAAAAAACGACGAAGTATTAAAATGGTTTACCGGTATAAAAATATAAACATTTGGTATTAGGGATTTAGCTTTATTGTAATCAAGCAGATGTATAACCACTGCTTGTTTGTATTCAACTGAATGTATTCCTGCAGCATGTTCGAGACCTACCATGTGCGCAAGTTTCCACTGCGTGGTCATGCGCAATTATATTGCCGAGATGCCGGTTTTCAAAAGGAACGCGATATCCTTTATTCGGAAAATCTTGCTAATAAGCCGAACTAAAACGACCACTAACGAAATTCTGAATTACTAACAACCCGATACACGTGGTCTTTACTGAACCGGCTTTTTAAATTATTAATAGTTTTACTTCCAAAATAAAACTAAAGTTTTATCCTCAATAAAAGATCCTAATATATTTTATTCTTTCATATAATTATTTACCTATTTCAATCGCTTCATACCAAAAATTTTACAACTGCAAAATGAGACTATTAATCTGTAGGGAATGAGCATGACTGGACATAGACACATAACAAATAAAACTATTCTGTTATCTAGATTTCTTAATACTACTTAAGCAAATTTTCCATACGTTACCTTGTATTCTTGCATTAAATACAAATGGTATACAAAGGATGTAACGAGAATAGTATTCGCCATAAATTACACGTTTCAGTGTCACTGTGGCTATTATTACATTACCTTAATAAATATATAAATTTAGTGCCAATTTATGAGTGTTCAAACTAAAACAATGCATACGTTCAATTAAATTTATTGCACCACCCAAACTCTGTATTATTCGAAACAGATAAGTTCATAAATCAACATCAGATTAACATTGGCTCTTATCAATCCCTGATAGTCAAATACAATAAACGTCATTAATTAATGTGTTCTGCTTACATTTTTATCTTGTGTTGGTTATAACATCCCTTACATATACAAAAAAATATATAAGTATTACTTATATGGAATTATTTTACTTTAGATAGAAACTTTTGTGAAAACTGAACATTCTATCAATAAAAAATGTGTTGTGTGGAACAACACACGATCTTCCAACCTGCAAAATGGAAATTAAAAGAAATGAAATGATTTTTTTGTACTCCCACACTATTATATCGATTGAACACAACTCATTTGACAAACGAAATGTCAACGATAACCACTGGCGGCCGCTATAAACCATAAACAACTACTTATTATAATAATTAATATGACTATTGTACTCACACACCATACGTAAAATTTTGGCCAATTGGTCAAATTTTCTGTTGCACAGCCAACTAAATCGAATTATGTGGCTTATTGTATACTAAAACCTAATTGCTGCGAATATTGAACTAGTCCTTCCACTGACAATTTTTAACAAATGTAAATCTTTAGTTTATTATATTTTTCTAATATCACATAGAAAACTGATTATTTGTAAGATTAGTTAAATTAAAGGCACACTTCCTTTCAAAAGTTTCGCGTACACTTTCAAAATCAAGTAATAATTATTTGAAAGCAAAGAGTACCTATCTACTTTACAATATGAAAACTTTATTAAATAAATCCCCAATTTTTGTGTAAAATGGGTGTGTTCATACAATAGTACTCCGAATACGATACATACTCAAAGTTCTGTAGAAAATTGTTGTGGTGGTTTATCACTCATGCTTGATACACTTCGAAATAGGACTCGTGCTGACCCACTCGTGTTTAGGCAAGCGCATCAAGCATTCGTGGCACCACCAACAATTGTCAACATAACTTTGAGTACTTATCGTATTATATATGATAATCCAACTCAAAATTTAGCAACCAATCGAAACAGTCTATTTTTTGAATTTGAGCCAATTAAGATCTGATTACACTGAAAATCTTTCCATACTAAGGAGCAAGTTCTTACAGCGATAATGCAGATGAGAATAAAGCTAAAAAAATTCAACAATAAACTGTATTAATAATAATTATTATTATTAACACACTTACTATAATAAAACCTGCATTTTCTTTGGAATGCTGATTCCAACTCGTGGTAGGAATATTTTGGTAAATTTTGACAGTCAGAATCACTCGTAGTTGTTGTCTTAGAAAATCACCACTCGTGCTAAACCACTCGTGGGTATTTTTGTCACAACAACTATTCGTGATCTGACTGACAAAAATTACCGGCAAGATTCATACCATTTGATGTATTATGTACCAAAATTAAAGTAACAGTTAGTACTCTTAGAAATCTGTAATCCATCATGTGAAACTTGATGACTACCATGACTTGCTCTTTAGACAAAGTTTTGGCCCTTTTTGGTTTGTAACCGTGACATTTTCTTCTCCTGCATGTGTGTGTGTCTGTGTGTGTGTGTGTGTGTGTGTGTGTGTGTGTGTGTGTGTGTGTGTGTGTGTGTGTGTGTGTGTGTGTGTGTGTGTGTGTGTGTGTGTGTGTGTGTGTGTGTGTGTGTGTGTGTGTGTGTGTGTGTGTGTGTGTGTGAGTGTGTGTGTGTGTGTGTGTGTGTGAGTGTGTGTGTGTGTGTGTGTGTGTGTGTGTGTGTGTGTGTGTGTGTGTGTGTGTGTGTGTGTGTGTGTGTTGTGTGTGTGTATGTGTGTGTGTGAGTGTGTGTGTGTGTGAGTGTGTGTGTGTGTGAGTGTGTGTGTGTGTGTGTGTGTGTGTGTGTGTGTGTGTGTGTGTTGTGTGTGTGTGTGTGTGTGTGTGTGTGTGTGTGTGTGTGTGTGTGTGTGTGTGTGTGTGTGTGTGTGTGTCGTGTGTGTGTGTGTGTGTGTGTGTGTGTGTTGTGTGTGTTGCGTGTTGTGTGTGTGTGTGTGTGTGTTGTGTTGTGTGTGTGTTGTGTGTGTGTGTGTGTGTGCTGTGTGTCGTGTGTGTGTGTGTTGTGTGTTTTTTTGTGTGTGTGTGTGTGTGTGTGTTGTGTGTTGTGTGGTGTGTGTGTGTTTGGTGTTGTGTTGTGTTGTTGTTGTTGTGTGTGTTTGTGTTTGTGTGTTGCTGTGCGTGTGTTGCGTTGTGGTGTTGCGTGTGCGTTATTGTGTTTGCGTGTCGTGTGTGCGTGTGTTGCGTGTTTGCGTGTGTTGGTTGCGTGTTTGCTGTTGCGTTGTGCGTGTTGTGTGCGTTGCGTGCGTGTGCGGTGTTGCGTGTGTCGTGTGTTGCGTGTTTGCGTGTGTTGCGTGTCGTTGCGTGTTTGCGTGTTTGCGTGTTTGTGTTTCGTGTTTGCTGTTTGCGTGTTTGCGTGTTTGCGTGTTGCGTGTGCGTGTGCGTTGCTTTGCGTGTTTTGTGTGCTGTTTGCTGTTGCGTGTTGCGTGTTTGCGTGTTTGCTGTGCGTGTTGCGTGTTGCTGTTTGCGTGTTGTGCGTGTTTGCGTGTTTGCGTGTTTGCGTGTTTGCGTGTTGTGTCGTGTGTGCGTGTGTTGCGTGTTTGCGTTGTTTGCGTGTTTGCGTGTCTTGCGTGTTTGCGTGTTTGCGTGGTTTGCGTGATTTGCGTGTTTGCGTGTTGCGTTTGCGTGTTTGCGTGTTTGCGTGTTTGCGTGTTTGCGTGTTTGCGTGTTTTGCGTGTGTTGCGTTTGCGTGTTTGCGTGTTTTGCGTGTTTGTGCGTGTTTGCGTGTTTGAGTGTTTGCGTGTTTGCGTGTTTGTGCGTAGTCTTGTTTCTGTGTGTTTTGTGTGTTTGGTGTGTGTGTGTGTGTGTGTGTGTGTTTGTGTTGTGTTTGTGTGTGTGTTGCGTGTCGTGTGTGCGTGTGTCTGTGTGTGTTTGTGTGTTGTGTGTGTGTTGTGTGTGTGTTTGTGTTCGTGTCTGTGTCGTGTGTGTGTTGTGTGTGTGTGTGTGTGTGTGTGTTGTGTGTGTGTGTGTGTGTGTGTGTGTGTGTGTGTGTGTGTGCTTGCGTGCGTGTGTAGTGCTGCGTTCGTCGTGCGTGTGCGTGTGTGTGGTGCGTGCGTGTGATGCGTTGCGTGCGTGGTGCGTGCGTGTGCGTGCGTGTGCGTGCTGTGTAGTGGTGCGTGCGTTGCGTGCGTGTGCGTGCTGGTGCTATGCGTGCGCGCGTGCGTGCGTGCGCCGGCGGGCGGGCGGGCTTGCTGTGCGTACGTGGTGCGTGCGTGCGTGCCCGTCGTGCGTGCGTGGTGTGTTATTATTATTATTATTATTATTATTATTATTATTATTATTATTATTATTATTATTATTATTTATTAAAATCAATATTTACATAAGCAATTTCACACTCTTGCTTTACATGGTAACCTAACTAAACAATTTGTAATCAAATGCTTGACATTATTACGTTGTTTCGGATTCTAAGCTTTTTATTGAAGATCAGCTCTCTATTTGTTACCTCACAAAGTACTTTGGTGGGGCACCACTTCTTTTTAAAACTGTCCACATTATTGTCCTTTAGGTACCACTGGAACTCATTTATTAACCTTGTTTTTAATCGCACCTTATAGTTCTTTAGATACCGTGGTATGATTTCCGGATTTTTCACATATGCTATGTGTTGCTTGTATGCGATACTAATACCGAGCACCATTAAATAATTTGCTATATATTTATTATTGTCTTTTGTTTTATGTCCGTACATGCAGTATTGATCTTTTAAATACACACCTTAGGAACGTTTATTATCTGTTTGATTGTTTTTGTAATGTACTTCCACATTGGCTGTACTAGGTTGCAAGCTATAATAATGTGCTATGCATTACCCTCTACTTTACACCATAAGCATCTGCTGTCGTTTGTCACTGATACATGTTGAAGAAATATCATGTCCGCGAGTCTGTTTTTTGCAAACCTCCATGCAATGGTTGAGCCTGACCCTAAGGATGGTTGTTTAAAAATTTCAGTCCAATAGACTGTTTCATTTCCCCAGTATCCTCGCATTTTTTCTGTTCTTCCGAATTCTTTTTTAGTTATAATTTCCACTAGTAGCTATCTTGTCTGCTTGTTAATTTCGTGCATTTTAAAGTTGTCTTCAAAGCATACAATTGGGGGCCATTGACTTGCATTGTGATCCTCTAAAGCAAGTGAAAAATATTGATAGCACATTTTTTTTATCGTTTCATAAGAACAATATAACTCTTCTCTAATTATGGGAGAAATATAATTGGTTGTTAAGTGTTCTTTATCTTTCCAAACGTTCTCACTCATGCAATCATCCATTGATTTTAAACCACTTCGATTCCATATGCTCTTATTCAGTATGTTATTAAAAGAGTTCGACCACAGTGGACATTGAAACAATGGAAGTGTTTTGATATCATTCAAACCTTTTGGGAAGTCCTTAAACTTAAGAGGTATTGTGTTCCATGCTTTAACAATACTATCAACAAAGGATGACTTTGAATTTTTGATATTTTTGATCTTTGAGTATAGCGCTTGCCAATAAAAGTCATTGCCAGTACGATTTCTGATATGGTAATTTATCATTCTTGACCAATTGGTTGTATAACTAGCTAAATACTTTATCGCTAAAAGTATTCTGAATCCTATCATTTTAAACGAACTAATCCAAGACCTCCATGATTTAACGGTGAACAAAAATGTTCTACTGTTGTCCAGTGTTTTTCTGCTTCCATATAAAGTTCATATATTGTTTCTGTATATAATCAAGGTCTTTGTCAGGTATTGTTAACACTTGCAAGGTGTGCCATATCTTTGGTGCTATAAACGAATTGATTATTCTTACACGACCTCTCAATGAAAAACCGTTAGCTCTAAAGCTCCACTTTTGGATAGCATTTGATGTGATCTCTTTTAGACGTTCAGTTGCTATTTCCGTCGTGTGATTTTCTGATGTACTGAAGGAAATTCCCAAAATCTTAATGACATCTGCCCATGTACAATCAAGCGGTGCATCCTTTCTATTTTCCCATTTACCACACCACAACCCTTTATTTTTGTCTAGATTGATTACGGCACCTGACTGCTTAGCAAAACGTGTAAAACAACTAATCAGTAAAGGAAAATCTTCGTTCGTTGATATGAAAGCCGTAACATCATCCGCGTAAGCCGATACAATAAGTGGTTCTTCTCTCAGAGGTTGAGGAAGTGGAATGCCTTTCATGGTCTTTCTACACATGTTAAGCAACGGTTCCAACGATATCGAAAATAAAGGCCCTGATGAAGGACAACCTTGTCTGATTCCCTTGCATATACTTACTTCTGCAGTTAAAAGGTGCCCTACTCGGATATGAAACGTCGAGTCTGTATAAAGTGCCTTAATTGCATCAATAAACGATGCTGGAAAGTTCATTGACTTTAGGACATTAAATAAGTGGTTATGCAATACATTATCATATGCGCTTTCCAAATCTAACGAAATCAATGCTAGTGCCACTCAGTATTCGCGTAGTTTATTATGTCTCTGTGTAAATGGAGACTGTCATAAATCGATCTCCCCGAACGCTATACATTTGGTCAGGATGCACAATTTTCTCGATTATGTACAAAAAACACGTCTTACCGCAACCGAACTTGTGTGTGTGTGTGTGTGTGCGTGTGTATGTGTCCGTGCGTGCGTGCGTACGTGCGTGCGTGCGTGCGTGCGTACGTGCGTACGTTCGTGCGTGCGTGCGCGCGTGCGTGCGTGCGTGCGTGCGTGTCTGTTGTGTGTGTGTGTGTCTGTGTCTGTGTCTGTGTCTGTGTCTGCGTCTGCGTCTGCGTCTGCGTCTGCGTCTGCGTCTGCGTCTGCGTCTGCGTCTGCGCCTGCGCCTGCGTCTGCGTCTGCGTCTGCGTCTGCGTCTGCGTCTGCGTCTGCGTCTGCGTCTGCGTCTGCGCCTGCGCTGCGCCTGCGTCGCTGCGTCTGCGTCTGCGTCTGCGTCTGCGTCTGCGTCTGCGTCTGCGTCTGCGTCTGCGTCTGCGTCTGCGTCTGCGTCTGCGTCTGCGTCTGCGTCTGCGTCTGCGTCTGCGTCTGCGTCTGCGTCTGCGTCTGCGTCTGCGTCTGCGTCTGCGTCTGCGTCTGCGTCTGCGTCTGCGTCTGCGTCTGCGTCTGCGTCTGCGTCTGCGTCTGCGTCTGCGTCTGCGTCTGCGTCTGCGTCTGCGTCTGCGTCTGCGTCTGCGCTGCGTCGCGTCTGCGTCTGCGTCTGCGTCTGCGTCTGCGTCTGCGTCTGCGTCTGCGTCTGCGTCTGCGTCTGCGTCTGCGTCTGCGTCTGCGTCTGCGTCTGCGTCGCGTCTGCGTCTGCGTCTGCGTCTGCGTCTGCGTCTGCGTCTGCGTCTGCGTCTGCGTCTGCGCTGCGCTCTGCGTCTGCGTCTGCGTCTGCGTCTGCGTCTGCGTCTGCGTCTGCGTTGCTGCGTCTGCGTCTGCGTCTGCGTCTGCGTCTGCGTCTGCGCTCTGCGTCTGCGTCTGCGTCTGCGTCTGCGTCTGCGTCTGCGTCTGCGTCTGCGTCTGCGCTCTGCGTCTGCGTCTGCGTCTGCGTCTGCGTCTGCGTCTGCGTCTGCCTGCGTCTGCGTCTGCGTCTGCGTCTGCGTCTGCGTCTGCGTCTGCGTCTGCGTCTGCGTCTGCGTCTGCGTCTGCGTCTGCGTCTGCGTCTGCGTCTGCGTCTGCGTCTGCGTCTGCGTCTGCGTCTGCGTCTGCGTCTCGTTGCGTCTGTGCGTGCGTGCGTGTGCGTGGTGCGTGTGCGTGTGCGTGTGCGTGTGCGTGTGCGTGTGCGTGTGCGTGTGCGTGTGCGTGTGCGTGTGTGTGTGTGTGTGTGTGTGTGTGTGTGTGTGTGTGTGTGTGTGTGTGTGTGTGTGTGTGTGTGTGTGTGTGTGTGTGTGTGTGTGTGTGAGTGTAAGTGTGCGTGTGTGCTTGTGCGCGGGAGTGCGTGCGTGTGTGCCTTCGTACGTGCCATTTTTATTTATAAATTTGTGTACATGTCTCAGTCAAGTGGGTCATGATGGACGACGTGATCAACCATTATAAAACAAATCAAACTGAATTAAGTTACCTGTTTAAGAGACTAAGTAATTGATAATAATTTATAATTCATGACTAAAACATAAATAAATGTATAAATAAAAATTGCGTTTTCTTCCGTAATTAGTTATCGATATTAATTCTGTAGAAGTTGTCACATTCGTGGACATAACGTGCATCACAATTTATAAAAAGGTATAGGGGTGGCTATTTAAAATTTTAAGGGAGGGGGTTGTCTTTTCAAGGGTAGTTGAAGTGGGGTAATTTTAACAGCCGATATTAAAGTACATTGGCAGTTGTAAAGAATAGTTTTTGTTTTATTCAAACATCTTTATTCGTTATCAAGTCATAGGGTGGTCAAGTAATTTTGGAATACCCAGTATATATATACAGGGTGTACCAATAGTGCGTATTCGATCGAGAGCTCCTTAGCCATTAAACTTAGAAGATAAGTTTCAATACGAAAGTTTTTATAAGCTGCATAATCTAAAAATGGTTTGGTTTCCACATGGTGCAATATAAAAGCGGTACAATATAGAACTTTTGATTTTTAAATTGAACACCCCATATAAATATATTTTATTTTTTCGATTCTCCTTATAATTTTACATCTTTTTTATAAGAATTACTTACAAGCTAAATCTTACAGTTTTTGAGATATTTGCTAAAAACTGACATTTTTATGTAGTAATTCAAGTAGGCGTATTTCAATTATTTTTAAAGATGAAAAAATAATCTTTGGTATATAATTTATTCATACATGAGCTTACTTTAATCTACTGTCAAAATTGAATTTCAATATACACGGTGATCACAAAAATTAATTCTATAACATAAATTTGAAAATGCTATATCTTCATTTTTTTAAATAGCACACCGCATATTTTTTTAATGCCTTGTCTTCGTCTATTAATCAGCTTTCATTGCTATTAAATATGTTCTATACCTATCTCTAATAGTTTCGGAGATATTTAAGTTTGTTTAATTTTTTTCGTTGATAACACTGAAGAACAGTAAAATTAGTCGATCAATGCAAGCTATGAATACATAAAAAACTAAAAAACATATTAACTGAAATACAAACACTTAAAATTATAATAAATGATCAATGTGACCAACATTTTGTTGCTGGCAAACATGTCTTTGAATAAACGGGTGACCACAAAAATTAATTCGATAACGTAAATTTGAAAATGCTATATCTTCCTTTTTTTAATTAGCATTTTTTTTAATGCCTTGTCTTCGTCTATTAGTAGGCATTAATTTTTATTAAATATGTTCTATACCTATCTCTAATAGTTTCGGATATATTTAAGTTTGTTCAATTTTTTTCGTTGATAACACTGATGAAGAGTAATATTAGTCGGTCAAAGCAATCTGTGGACACATAAGAAACTAAAAAATATTAACTGATATACATAAATTGTAATTATAATAAATATTGTATGAAACCACCATTTTAAGAGATATTTGAGGTGTTTTTAAACGATTCATCGTAAAATTAAACAATTTAATTAAAAGAGCGTAAAACAAAAGATGAACGAAAACAAATGAAGAAATCAAACATGTCAAACAGTGCTAATATTTGTGTATTATTGTATACTTACTTCCTAAATTACAAAATGAATTTTTCGAAAGAAGAACTTGTTAATATGATTTACGTCCTTGGTGAAAGCGATAAAAATTGTCTTTTAGCTCATGGAATTTATAAGCAGAAAATTTCCAAATACAAGACACCCGCAAGTTTCAGCATTTGCAAGATTGAACCGCAATTAACGAAGGTAATGAACATTTAGTTCTTCAATCCGTGATTGAAAATCCTCACGTTTCTTTCCGACAATTGGAATTAAAAGTTGGAGTTTCACAAACATCAGTTAATAGAATTATAAAAAAATATAAATATCATCCATACCATGTCCAACTTGCACAAGAATTAGACGAGGATGACTTCGTTAATAGATTAAACTTTTGCAATTGGGCAATAAATAAAAATTTAGAAAAACTCAACTATTTTAGCACGACCTTATTTACTGATGAAGCCACTTTCCACAAAAATGGATACGTTAATAGACATAATTTCCATTATTACGATACTGAGAATCCCAGCTTTATAATTCCTGTTGATCATCAACACCGCTGGTCACTTAATGTTTGGGCGGGAATTATTGGGGATAGAATTATAGGACCATATTTTTTTGAAAACACGGTCAATGGAGATTTATTTTTAAACTTCTTGCGCAACGAATTTGAAACTTGTATTGAATATTTACCTTTACAAACCCTTAGAGAAATGTGGCTGCAATTAGATGGCGCTCCTCCGCATTTTAGCAGAAACGTTAGAAATTATTTAAATATCCAGTTTCAAAACAAATGGATTGGAAGAGGAGGGCCGATCTCCTGGCCTACAAGATCGCCTGACTTGACAAAGCCGGACTTTTTTATTTGGGGTTGGATTAAAGAAAAAGTCTATCAAACTCCTCCAACGACTGTAGATAATATGAAGGCAAGAATTAGAGACGTCATTCAAAATATAAATGTTTCCACGTTACGAAAAGTAAATTTGTCGTTTATTCAAAGACTTCATGTTTGCCAGCAACAAAATGGTGGTCACATTGAACATTTATTGTAATTTTAAGTGTTTGTATTTCAGTTAATATGTTTTTTAGTTTCTTATGTATTCATAGCTTGCTTTGACCGACTAATGTTACTCTTCTTCAGTGTTATCAACGAAAAAAATTGAACAAACATAAATATCTCCGAAACTATGAGAGATAGGTATAGAACATATTTAACAGAAATGAAAGCCCACTAATAGACGAAGACAAGGTATTACAAAAATATAGGGTGTGCCATTTAAACAAATGAAGATATAGCATTTTCAAATTTATGTTATTGAATTAATTTTTGTGATCCCCGCGTATATTGAAATCTAATTTTGACAATAGATTAAATTAAGGTCATGTATGAATAAATTCTATACCAAAGATTATTTTTTTATTTTTAAAAATAACTGAGATACGCCTACTTGAATTACTACATAAAAATGTCAGTTTTCAGTTAACTTTGCAAATATCTCAAAAACTGTAAGATTTAGCTTGTAAGTAATTCTTATATAAAAGATGTAAAATTATATGGAGAATCGAAAAATAAAATAATATATAGGGTGTTCTATTTAAAAATCAAAAGTTCTATATTGTACCGCTTTTATATTACACCCTGTAGAAACCAAACTATTTTTAGATTATGCAGCTTATAAAAATAGACAACTTTCGTATTTAAACTTATCTTCTAAGTTTAATGGCTAAGTAGCTCTCGACCGAATACGCACTATTGGGACACCCTGTATATATAGATATATAATACAGTGTGGTCACTTTTATCAATGTCCACCATCGGGATCTCGGAAACGTTAAGAGATACAGTTAAGTAATAAAAAAGTTGCTCCATTTTAGGCTCTTCAAACATTTAAAGAGCAATCTCAGATAACTTTTGTAGTTTTTGAATTATCCTGAAAAAAATGAAAATGCATTTTTCAATGTCTTAACAAACAAAACAAACAGTTATACAAATTAAATGGATAAATAAACAACAAACTAGATTGATGCACCGTATAAAAACTGCTCAAAATGACCCCCCTCTATGTTCGATACAGAGCCATATTCTTCTGTCCATGTTTAACACTTCCTCGCGAATGGTTTTCCCGCTGATAGAGTGGAATAAATTTATTATTTTTGCCTCTAAATGTTCCTCATTTTTAATAGGTGTGTCGAACACCTTATCTTTCTCAGCACCCCATAAAAAATTCTAGAGGGTTTAAGCAATAGAATCTTGTTGGACAACGTACAGGACCATGAGTTCCAATCCAAGATTCTGGAAACCACTCATTCAAATATTGTCTAGCAACTTCCTCATTGTGTGGACCTGCTCCATCCTGTTGAAACCACTTTAAATTTCTCAAGGTCGCTAAAGCTACATTTTCCACCATTTCTTCAAATTCATTTTGAAAAAAAATGTAAATACGATTGCCTATTCAATCGTTCCGCTAAAATATAGGGTCCCTGACGCTTGTTTTTTATTAGGCCGCACCAGATATTAACGGAAACACGAATTTGCGGCCTTACTTCGTGCACCAACTGTAGATTTGCAACCGCATAAAAATGTTTATTTCTTCTGTTTAACATTCCACTGTTTGTCAATAATGTTTCGTCGGTCTATAGGACTTTAGTCGGGAATTCAGCATCTTCCGCCAGTTGATTGCGAAACCACTGGCAAAATTCAAGCCTTCCTTGGTAGTCACCTGGATGAAAATTTTGTACTGGTAAAAACTTAAAGTCGTGATGTTTTTAAGAATTTTTTGGACTCCAGATTTTGACAAATTACATTCTGCAGCAATTTTGTGCTGAGATGTTCCAGGATTCATATGCGCTTGTGCCAAAACATTAATTTCATTTACCTCACCATTATAGACAGGGTGTTTTCAACATTTTCTAACATTCCAAACTCTTCCAAACGCTGGAAAATGTTTTTGTTCGGTTGCAGTCTTTCGGGATAGAGTTCTTCGTAATTTTGGGCTGCCGCCACGGAATTGCGATTATTGCATATGTAAACGTTATACATATCGAATCACGAACAGAAAATCTAGGCATTGCTGCTAAGAAAATTCAAAACTTCTATTTAATTATTTCGGCATACAACAAAACAGTCACAAGTTAATAATTATTGACAAACGTCAAGATTTTAAGTTTGTTTTTTCATTACAACTTGATCAAATATAAAATTTTTAGTAGGTACTCAAACCCTCTCCTGAACGCCCTTTGAACGCTACAAACAGTTCGTTTTCTCAAAAATAAGTAGCATTATTGGAAATTAAAGACATTTTGAAAAAAGTTGTTTGTTAATTTCTAATGGTGATTTTTCTGAAAAACGGCAAATTTTTTCTTGGGGGAATCGAATTAGTTAAACATGGACAGAAGAACAGGGCTCTGTATCGAACATAGAGGGGGTCATTTTCAGCAGTTTTTATACGGTACACTAATCTAGTTTGTTGTTTATTTATTAATTTAATTTGTATAGTTGTTTGTTTTATTTGTTAAGAGTTTGAAAAATGAATTTGTTATTCCGCATGATGACTTTATGGTTATGATTCTGTGTCTTGTGGGAATCGAAATTTTTTGACCATGTGTCATGTATGGATAAATTAGTAATTTTTTTCTTTTGGTATAAAAATCCAATATGGCGGCCATAATAAAATCAAAAGTTACCCATGAAAACCCAACTATGTAGCCTGTCTGGAAAATTTTTAAGGAATGCAATGGATAGCCCTTCCTCAATTATGTAAACATACAAGATATCATTTTACTAGTCTTAATATCAAAAGTATCTTTCGGAAAAATGTAATGAACATATTCAATGATTTCATTTAAATGAATTATAGTAATGAAAGGAACAATGTCAAAACCGACCAAAATGTTAACAGCGTTTTAAAGTTACTCATTTTGTATATAATGAGGTGTTTTCCCATATGAGATTGTAATAAAAATGTAAGATGTTTTGCAAGTTATGTGTAGCAGAACCACTTGCACTAACAATGGACTTTAAAGGAATATTAAATTTGTGAACCATGTAGTTTTGGTTGAAGAGCTTCAGAGCTAGTTAATCTTGTTGGAATATAGTTTAATAAGTTCTTTAGTTTTCAAAGGGAACTTTTTTGTAGGATCTTGTGGTAATTCAGGATATGTTTTTAGTACCGATAGTTGTTAAACCTCAAATTTGTAATAATTTGTATTTAAAATAAGTTGCATTTCCTTTACCCAATGTTAAAACAAGATCTAATAGATCACTTCATTGACAAAAGGATAAATTCCTCTTAGGAGTTTTGCTTCGCGTAATAACTTAATAGTTTCATATCTACCTTCATTTGTAGCATAGAATAATAAATATTTAACAGAACTCTTAACATTGGAAATTATATACTCAAATGGTATCAGTTTTGATGTTTCTGGCAAAACTTTCACTACTAGCATGTGCTTATATAGCATGTTGTATCACGTATTTAATAGAACTGCACAAAATAACAAATAACAATAGTGAAACAACAAAAATATTAAAATAAAATGAAACGCATAAAGTATGTTTATTCTTTCTGTATGTCAAATACCCATGTCTTTCGTATGTTTGTAGAATTCTATTAAATACTTGAAAGAACATGCCATATATACCATGATAATACAAAAATAAATGAAATAATGTATTTTGCCTAAAATAAATATAAAACAAATAATTGACCTCACTACAACGTAAGTCAGCGGCACGTGGTTGGAAAAAAAAGATTCGTCAGATCAATAAATATATCTTTTAATTGTGATCCGCCCTGTATACATTTCAATAAGTGCGTTACAAAACTTCCTTGGCTCTGTGAAAATTACCCCTCTACACCAAACTTCCTATCTCTTAAAATTGTGGGACGCCCTATATAAAAAATTTCATTTAACATTGGAACATTTTGGGATAATCTTTTGATCACGACATCGTAGTAAAAAAGTAGGTGATGAAAGTAGTTGGGCGTTGCGTTACCTTAATGTTTCAAATTGTCAAATAAAAAAAGTACAAGATGTCAAAATGTATTTAATCACAGATTTCCTTCTTGTCTGTTGAAGTTACTTAGATGTTCATATATCTCAATACTTTCTCGCAGTTTATGAGTTTACCGTTCATTCAATTTCATTATCATCAAATTGAATGCCATGATCCTTTATTTGCTTATGGATTACTTACTTATTTTATTTGCTTGTTTTCTTCTGCAGGCAGTTTAGGAACCTCCTTCTATCTGCTTTTGGGTGTTTTAGTGTTGGAATTGTTTATGGTTTCAATTTTGTTGCATGTTTTGTGTGGAAAAAAAAAGAAAAAAAGGGTTTATTATTTTATTATAATTAATTAACTATTAATGTATACAGTGTGGAACAGCCAGATGGAATAAATTCAGTAGCTCTATTATTATGCATGTTTTTAGAAAATCCTGAGACACATCAATTTTTAATTTTAAAATGACATCTTGTCACGTAAAAATGTCATCCCTAAATTCAACTCCCTTAAGGTGACATCTACAATCCCTAAATTTTTATATTGGAAGTAGGGGCTGTGATACTTCATTTGAAAGGTCTTTTCATTCTCTATTCAAAACTGCTGTGGTTTTAAATTTTATTGCAGAAATTAACAAGAAAAAAGATAAAACGTTAAAATAAAAAAAATCATTATTAATGGAGCAGTGTTGAAAATGCATGCCTCCAGCGTCTTGACAGCATCCGAGACGTAAATAAAAATGTCTTCTAACGGTAGTTAACATCTGCGGTGTAATCGACCTAATTGCCATTGTTATTCTTCTTCTTAAGTCAGCTACATCGTCGCGTTTGGTTTTGTAGACCATACTTTTTACATATCCCCATAGGAAGAAGTCTAACGGCGTGAGATCAGGTGATCGTGCAGGCCATTCTACAGAACCACGTCTCCCTATCCAGCGATTTGTAAAGATTATGTGGAGATATTGCCGGACATTGACTTCGTAATGTGTTGGTGCGTCATCCTGCTGGAACCGTATTGCATTACCTGGCAGTTGTGGGTTTCCTTCAGCTGGATACAAGTTTGAAATCGCCGGTACAACATTATTTTGAAGCAGCTCTAAGTAAGTTTCTCCATTCAAATTGCCGTCAATTAAGAAGGGACCAATGATGTTTTCTCCAATTATTCCTGCCCAAACACTTACTTTCACAGGGTTTTGCGTGTGTAGTTCCCTCATCCAGTAAGGATTTTCTCTCAACCAGTAACAACAGTTTTGGCGATTAACATGGCCGTGAAGAGTAAATGTAGATTCATCCGAAAATAAAACATTTTCTATTTGTAAAGTATTGTCTTCTATCATTTGCATCATTCGTTCACAAAAGAGAATTCGACTATGAAAGTAGTCTTCCGCGAGCTCATTAGTTGGTAGGAGTTTATATGGGTGCATCTAATTTTCTGCCAATACGCGGAGAATTGAGGAATGGCTAATATTTAATGCTGGAGCTGTTTGACGACTCGACGAATGTGGATTTTCTTCAAAAATAAGCAATACATACAATTTCTGATCATCGCTGAGTTTATTGGGAGGATTTTTCTTTAACTGTCGTACATGTCCTGGTTCCCAAAACTGCTTCTCTATTTTACTTACGGTACCTTGAGATATCGGCGGCAACTCCGTATATTTTTCTTGAAATAGGCGAACAACTTCGGCCTGCGTTCGTGCCCTTTTTACTTAACTAATCATCTGCAGACTCGTTATCTTATGCATTTCTGTTAGGTAAACCATTTCTCTTAATTGCAACACGAAAATTAAAGCAAAAATTTTAACACTGACAACTGTCAACTACTGTTACCATGAAAATTACGTTTCTAGGTAATTTTACTAAAGCTGATAATGGCCAAGCACTTAAATTTCAGGTTTGTTCATTTGCTACTTGCTGGTTTTTGTCGTTCGATTGTCTTATTGTAGGGACTGTCGGCGATTAAAGACATTTATTTTTTGTTATTATTAACATTTAAGAACCTAAAATTGACAAGTAGTACTATTATTTTAATGTTTCCTACGCTGGAGAAACTTGTCCGTTTTTCTAGTTAATTTCTGCAATAAAATTTAAAACCATAGCAGTTTTGAATAGAGAATGAAAAGACCTTTCAAATGACGTATCACAAGCTCCTACTTCCAATTTGAAAATTTAGGGATTGTAGTTGTCACCTGAAGGGAGTTGAAATTAGGGATGAGGTGTTACGTGACAAGATGTCATTTTAAATTAGTAATTGACGTGTCTCAGGATTTTCTAAAAAAAATGCATAATAATGGAGGTACTGAATTTATTCCATTTAGCTGTTCCACACTGTATAGTGCTGAGTTGTGTTGCGATGTTTGCGTGTTTGAGAGTTGACATGTTGTTGAGCGGTGGTTGTCATCATTTTTGCAAGGGGGCAGGAGTTAACGAAATAGGTAGGGAGCGTACTCTAGGATTCTGTGGAATTCATCTGGACTGTATGTAGTGCAGTCGGTGTATGTTTCCTAGTATGTTCTGTTCACAGACGGCGATGAATTTTTGGTTATTGGTTCTGAGGGTGGCGTACAATGCCGTACGACAGTCTCATGTGTCTTATGTATATCTTGCATGTGTGTTGTAAGGTTTTGGGGATGGCAGTCTCTGTCTTGTTCTCGTAGCGCTTACAACAGGTTTGTGCGGTTGCGCACCTTGTTTAGAGTCCCGTCAAGGTCTTGCTCCCAGTTTAGTGTTTTAGAAAAGTCCTAAGTACACTACGATTTCTTAGAGTTGACGTTGTACGTCTCTTATTTGTAGGTTAATGTGATCTGTGGATTGTCGAGATTGTGTTGCGAGGTTCGGATGTCGCAATAGTATTGTTCAGGTTGATAGTCATTCTCCACTGATTGGCTCAGTTCGAGAAGTGTTGTAGTTATTGTGACAGTAGTCTGTCGTGTGCATAAATTAAGTAAAGCAGTGGGGCTAAGGCTGAACCTTGTAGTGCGCCTGTTATTGGTGTAAACGGCTGGAATGTGGTTGTGCCTATCTTGGCATTCACAGACTTTTCAGACAGGTATGAGAGAAGGGGTTTGACGAAGTAAATTGGGATGTTTAGTGCTAGGGTTTTGTGTATCAACCCGGCGTGACAGACTTTACCGAACGCCTGCTTGATGTCCAGGAATACTGGCTAGGCAGTAGTTTTGGTGGTTAAGGAATTTCGAGACGTCGATGTATAACTTAATTGGTGGATCGTGGCATGAGCAGTTGGATCTAAAGCCGAATTGGCTGCCTAGGATGGAATTGTCTGCTTCGAGATGGTCTGTTAGCCTTCTAGACATGATTGTTTCGAAGTATCTGCCAACGTGCTTATTAAGGATACTGGTCTGTATGAGGCGGGTTGAACGTGGTTTAACCGTCATAACTGTACAAACGGATTTCCATTTCGAAAATATGAGAGTGACAGGTATTGTTTGAATAGTTGGGTTAGTTGTGTAATGGCGTTTGGTGGTAAGGTTGCGTAATAGAAGTCGGTTGAGGCCGTCTTGCCCGGGGGCTGAGTATGTCAAGTACTGTGTCTGGGGATATTGGGTTAAGGAAGGTGTCTTGGAGATGTAGGCTTAATAGGTCAGCTTTCTTCTGGTCGGTGGTTACCTTTAGAGTCAAGTAGGTGAGAGCGTGGTGTAGCCTTATGTTTAGTGAGGACTTTGAACTTGTGCCAGAAGTTAGGGTCGTATCGGTAGTCAAAGTTAGAGGTTATTTGTATATAGTTCTTTTGAGTAACTCAGTCTGCTTCTAGTCGGATGTGGGTGTTGAGTCTATTGCATTCTATTTTGAGAGCTGGGTCTCTGCATTTTATGAATTGTCTGTATATCCATCTTTTTTGTTTAATCATGGTCAGTGTTTGGGGAGGAAGTGGTTTTATGTTTGTGTCAATGGTTTTCGTCGGTATTGCCGTGTTTGTTACGTCGGTTATGTGGGTGTGTGAGTTCTCATATCGCTCTGTCTATGTCCTGTGATGAGTCAAGGTTGGGGTTGAGTAGGTTGATGGTGATCTGTTCCTGAAATAGGTCCCAGTTTGCGTTTTGAAGTCTCGCCTTGTGATCAGCTTTGGGGTAGGTAGAGGAGCTAGCCCTAATGGGGTATTGATAAGGAGTGGGAGGTAATCTGATGTTATTGTTGTTCCTAAGTGGCATTGGTTGTTGAAATATTGGATCGTGGTTCCAAGCATATGATATGGTCTATGATTGAGGTTCCTTGGTAACCAAAGAATGTAGGCATGGTGGTTTCCGCTCGCCACAGGGGCAAGCGGAAATTAATTGCTAATATGTTCCCGTTAGGGTTGGCTAGTGTGTCACCGAATTGGGTGTGTCAGGCGTTGAGGTCCCCTAATAGTACAGGGTTGGGGAGGTCAGAGATGTATTCTAATAATTTTTCTGAGAGGGTATCAATTCTGGATGGGTTGTAGTAGGTGGTGACTATTATTGGGGTGGCTAGCAGGTGCACCGAGGCTAAAACGCACTCTAGGTGTTGCAGGTGCCGTGATAGTATATAACTCGTTGAGGGATATCTAATGTGAACTAGAATTGTACCTCGGGTTCCTCCGATTTGATTATTGTTAAGGAATGTGTGGTATTGAATGATATTAAATGTGCCTCGTGTGGATAATTTTGTGTTTGTGTTGGTAAGTATTTGAATATTGCCGTTAGTTAGTAGGTTCTTTAGTAGGGGCGGTCGGACGCGCCTTGCGTTAACTGTTCCTATTGTTATTATTATAACACGTGTACCCACCCAGGCGGAATACATGCGTTGGTTCAGGTACACCATTGCTGACCTGTCGACCAGTTTCATGACCCCGTTCACGCTATTCAGGAAAGGCTGACCCGAGAGCAAAGGAGAGCACTTCTAGGAATTGGTTGATGCGTAGGAAATGTTCGATGGTAGGATCGTCGGGTTCGAAAGAGGACTTGGTTGTAGACTGGGTTTCTAAGGCGGATATACTGGCGGTTTTGAGTGAACAGGAGGGGATTTCTCGGCGCTTGTCGCAGTCGAAACTGAAGGTTGCGTGAGAGCTGCCGCAGTTGTTACACTTTGGCGTGGAGAGGGATTTGTAGGATTGGGATTTAGTGGATATCTCCACAAGATGGGCATTTGAAGGTCCGGAGGAGCACGCTACTGGTTGGTGTCCCGTAGATTAAGCAGTATTTGGGGATGCGTTTGGTGATGTGAGGAGGCTCGCAGAGGTTTAAATTATTTAATTTTATTATTATTCAAGTCTAGTATCAAAGCTATGTTTAGTATGGTCTTTTGTTGTCTTTCATAAATCTCGGAGAAAGTGCTTTTGTGCAAATATTCTTTGTTACAGTTGCTATGGTTCAACTAGATCTTTAATAGGTATGTTCGGTTTTTAATTGTGAACTCTTTTACCATTTTTTTAAATTAAATGTTACACTGATTATTATAATGTAATTTAATTTTGTTAAATGCGTTTCTTGATTGTGGCATCTTCCATTGTTAGCAGGTATTCTGTTTTGTTATTTTCGGCGGTTTAATTTATTAAAATTCTAGCTAATCTTTAGTAAAAAAAAATTTCCATAGTTGGCCTTCAAATACGTTTAACTAACACAGCATCCTTTTTCATTCCGCTTTCAAATTTTATCAACTTGTTTTGACACATTAAGTGTTTGTAACCTCAATTGAAATTGTGAAAGTCTACATTTTCTATAAAATTTTCCTAAATTATGTTGTTCTAGGTTCTGTAAAAATATGTATTTAATTTAAGTCTCATAGACCCGGGAGACTAACCATATAACAAGCACTCGAAGGACTATTTTAAGGTTAAAAATAACTTAGCATTAACATTAATTGCACTATTTGTTAACTGATTTTTAATAATTAAAGGCTTTCGTGCTGTCTAATACACAAATAAATAATATTATAAATTGATTAATGTTAGTTTTGAAAACATCTACAACAGGATTACTTCAGAATATTTCTCCATTCAAATCTTGAATTGCGAATCGATAAGAAAAGAAAGAGGAAACCTTTGCTATTCAATACAAGTACATACTTAGTAATTTTATGAAAATAAACATTTTTATGTATAAATAGTACGGTCATGTATTTTTTTTGATTCAAATGTTTATGCATAAAGGTTAAAATCTCAGTTTAGGACATTGAAGGATATTTTTTTTACAGATGTAAGCTTTATATGCGACTTATAATCAGCTTTAAATTTCCTCAACTTATTGGATGATCGACAGTAATTTCCTGCATTTCTAAACTTCTTCCTTTATGTTTATACGATTGATTTATTTTATTCTACTTATAATCACACTTTTTGCCAGTCGATTCAGTGTTCGTATGTATAAGTTGTATTAGATTTAATCGTGACGCAAATTATACTCACAATCACAATTACAAATTAATCTGAAGTTAAAATAAACAGCTTTAAGTATTTTTGAAGTATTTAACCAACCGTCGCTGATACAGGCAAATGATGGGAAAAAGTGTCGCAATAGTCAGAAAACCGCATATATTATGTGCTTCTTTACTAACGAATAATACAAACTAAATATTAAAACATACAGTGTAATAAACATACAAAAAAAGTTGTATTACTTTTATTTTTTACCTTTGTATTTGTATTAAAAAAAAATTAGTTTAATGCCCGCAATATTTTCAATTTAATTCAAATTTATGTTAAATAAAATATTGTTGGAAAATTGCTTTTATAAAGATAACGAATATTTTGAATTTATTTCCAGCGGGAATGCTTGTAACCAGTTTTTTTCTTACCTAAGTTTTTTGATGATTGTAATTTAAGCATTTTCTTGTTGTCTGACTCAGGCTCAATGACTCAGGTAAATACTCTGGAAGAGTAAAGTTGATTACTAGTATAAGATAAGAGAAATTTAATTTGTCATATAGAATCTTTTTTCCAACTACCACTACTTGGTTAAAGTGACCACCGAAGGCATTGAAAGGCTTGATAAATTAAGAATTTTTAAATTTTATAAGTGGACAACAGACATCATATATATATATATATATATATATATATATATATATATATATATATATATATATATATATATACATCAGGGTGTCCCAATAGTGCGTATTCGCTTCTTAGCCATTAAACTTAGAAGATAAGTTTAAATACGAAAGTTGTCTATTTTTATAAGCTGCATAATCTAAAAATAGTTTGGTTTCTACAGGGTGTAATATAAAAGCGGTACACTATAGAACACCCTATATATTATTTTATTTTTCGATTCTCCTTATAATTTTACATCTTTTTTATAAGAATTACAAGCTAAATCTTACAGTTTTTAAGATATTTGCGAGTTAACTAAAAACTGCCATTTTTATGTAGTAATTCAAGTAGGCGTATCTCAGTTATTTTTAAAGATAAAAAAATAATCTTTGGTATAGAATTTATTCATACATCATCTTACTTTAATCTATTGTCAAAATTGGATTTCAATATACAGAATGATCACAAAAATTAATTCAATAACATAAACTTTAAAATGCTATATTTTCATTTTTTTAAATGGCACACCCTATATTTTTTAATGCCTTGTATTAGTCTATTAGTCGGCTTTCATTTATGTTAAATATGTTCTATACCTATCTCTAATAGTTTCGGAGATATTTAAGTTTTTTCAATTTTTTTCGTTGATAACACTGATGAAGAGTAACATTAGTCGGTCAAAGCACGCTGTGGATACATAAGAAACTAAAAAATATTAACTGAAATACATAAATTGTAATTATAATGAATATTGTACGAAACCACCATTTTTAAGAGATATTTGAGATGTCTTTAAACGATTCATCGTAAAATTAAACAATTGAATCAAAAGAGCGTAAAATAAAAGATGAACGAAAACAAATGAAGAAATCAAACTGGTCAAACAGTACTAATATTTTGTAGTATTGTATACTTACTTCCTAAATTGCAAAAGGAATTTTTCCAAAGAAGAACTTGTTAATATGATTTACGTCCTTGGTGAAAGCGATAAAAATTTTAGCTCATCGAATTTATAAGCAAAAATTTCCAAATGCACGACACCCGCAAGTTTCAGCATTTGCAAGATTGAAAGAGCGTTTCGAGCAAACAGGTAGTAGTATTCATTACGAAGACAATTTAGAACGAGAAAGAACCGCAATTAACCAAGGTAATGAACATTTAGTTCCTCACGTTTCTTTCCGACAATTGGAAGTAGAAGTAGGAGTTTCAAAAACATCAGTTAATAGAATTATAAAAAAATATAAATATCATCCATACCATGTCCAACTTGCACAAGAATTAGACGGGGATTAATTCGTTAATAGATTAAACTATTGCAATTGGGCCATAAATAAAAATTTAGAAAAACTCAACTATTTTAGCACGATCTTATTTACTACTTTCCACAAAAATGGATACGTTAATAGACATAATTTCCATTATTACGATACTGAGAATCCCAGCTTTATCATTCCTGTTGATCATCAAAACCGCTGGTCACTTAATGTTTGGGCGGGAATTATTGGGGAAAGAATTATAGGACCATATTTTTTTGAAAACACGGTCAATGGAGATTCATTTTTAAACTTCTTGCGCAACGAATTTGAAACTTTTATTGAAGATTTACCTTTACAAACCCTTAGAGAAATGTGGCTGCAATTAGATGGCGCTCCTCCGCATTTTAGCAGAAACGTTAGAAATTATTTAAATATCCAGTTTAAAAACCAATGGATTGGAAGAGGAGCGCCGATCTCCTGGCCTGCAAGATTTTGACAAAGCTGGACTTTTTCTTTGGGGTTGGATTAAAGAAAAAGTCTATCAAACTCTTCCAACGACAGTAGATGATATGAAGGCAAGAATTAGAGACGTCATTCAAAATATAAATGTTTCCACGTTACGAATAATAAATTTGTCGTTTATTCAAAGACTTGATATTTGCCAGCAACAAAATGGTGGTCACATTGAACATTTATTATAATTTTAAGTGTTTTTATGTCAGTTAATATGTTTCTTAGCTTCTTATGTATTCATAGCTTGCTTTTAACGACTATTGTTACTCTTCTTCAGTGTTATCATCGGAAAAAGTTAAACAAACTTAAATATCTCCGAAACTATTAGAGATAGGTATAGAACGTATTTAATAGAATTGAAAGCCGATTAATAGACTAAGACAAGGCATTAAAAAAATATAGGGTGTGCCATTTAAAAAAATGAAGATATAGCATTTTCAAATTTATTTATTTATTAATTAATTTTTGTGATCACTCTGTATATTGAAATCCAATTTTGACAATAGATTAAAGTAAGCTCATATATGAATAAATTCTATACCAACGATTATTTTTTTATCTTAAAAAATAACTGAGATACGCCTACTTGAATTACTACATAAAAATGTCAGTTTTTAGTTAACTTTGCAAATATCTCGAAAACTGTAAGATTTAGCTTGTAAGTAATTCTTATAAAAAAGATGTAAAATTATAAGGAGAATCGAAAAATAAAATAATATATAGGGTGTTCTATTTAAAAATCAAAAGTTCTATATTGTACCGCTTTTATATTACACCCTGTAGAAACCAAACTATTTTTAGGTTGTGCAGCTTCTAGAAATAGATAACTTTCGTATTTCAACTTATCTTCTAAGTTTAATGGCTAAGGAGCTATCGACCGAATACGCACTATTGGGACACCCTGCATATATATATATATATATATATATATATATATATATATATATATATATATATATATATTCCACAAGTACTAATGCTTAAATAAGACATTTTTTTCTTGGAAACTTGTGCAAGTAAACGTATAAATTTATTCAACATTTCGGGAACGTCCTTTGTTCCCTTTGTCAAGAATTTATTTTGACAATTACAGAAATTGAAATAAGGTAACTATTTTTAACAAGTACAAAATATGAAACAAGGTAATTTAAATTTAATCTGGACGAGTGTGTTTGACTTCGGGTAGTTGGTCTAGTTTCTAGTACATGATGTAGAAGGTGTAGAAGTGGGGACGCCAGGAATAGTTTGCAACATAGGTGTTTGAAATTTCTGGAGGGTTTGGAGTTGTTTGAAATCTCGAATCAACTTGTTTAATGATATTCTTTCAAATTTGTGGCATTCTAGAAGTGTCACCTCGTTTATTGAGGGCGTTCGGTCTTCTTTCAATTTCAACTGCTTCCCTAATAATTCTTTCTTGTAATGTATGTAGAGGTGTAATTAAACGGATATTGTTGGTGTTAATTTGGTGTCCTGTGTCTAAATGATGTGCAGCTAAAGACGATGATGGATTGTGCTGTTTAATTGCTAGTTTATATTCATCGGCTCTCGCATATAATGTTCTATTAGTTTGTCCGATATAAGTTCTTCGACAGTTGTTGCACGGTATATCATACACTCCTTGGTTTTCCTTGGGAATTTTGTCTTTGGGGTTTCTTAAAAGTTGGGACAAGGTTGAATGTGGTTTGAATACCGGTCCAAAGTCGTTTTTGGGAATTTTATTCTGTCGGTAATTCCTTTTATATAAAGTAGAACAACAGGAATCTTGCGTTCATTGTTTGACAAGTTATTATTTCTTGGTATTTTTACTTCGTTGGTAATTTTCAATATTTCTCGTTCTTTGTATCCATTTTGTAATAATATTTTATTAATAGTCTTCATCTCTTTCCGTTTTAGAATTTTCGTCAGATAAGTGATAAGAGCGGTATATCAAGGATTTCCTAACGCTACGTAACTGACCAGGATGGTGATGCGAAGGAGAGTTCAAGTATCTATTCGTAGAGTTGGTTTTCGATAAACTTTTTGTGTGTAAATTTACCATTAGGTAGTCTAGTTATCAGAGTGTCCAAAAAAGGGAGTGAATTATTTTCTTTAACTCCCATAGTAAATTTGATGTTGTCAACAATGAATAAATGTGTAAAAATTAATTGCGAAGATGAAAATTTAGCGTGTTGATAGAGTTTAATCGGTTAATTAATTACTTTTAGAGGATGATTTTTAGCTTAAGAATTAATCTAAATCCATCATCATATCTTCCTGCACATCTCACCCAACTTTATAATAACACATTAAAAAGGTCCGGTTAAACTGCCGTAGTAGCTTTAAATATTTCAAAGGCCTTTGACCAGACTTGGCACAAGTGTCTACTTGTCAAGCCCACATCGTTCGACTTATCCGATATGCTTATCAATTGGATCTCCAGCATTCTAGACCAAAGACATATACGTGTTGTAGTCGATGGCTTTTTTTCGAAAGAAACTACTATTCACGCGGGCGTACCCCAAGTATCAGAGATAGCTCCCACACTTTTCCTGCTGTACATAAATGACCTTAATTGCTCAATAACTAACCCGATCAATTGCTTTGCATTCGACAGAACTCTACATTCTAGTTCTTCTTAGTTTTCCCATAACAATAGGTCTAGTCAGGACGTTAAAGTGAAAATGGCAGCCTCAATCAACAGTAACTTAGAACGTGCCCTTAAATGGGGAAGGAATAATCTACTCACGTTTAACGCCGACAAAACACAGTGTTACTTTGTGTCCACTAAGAAAGACCGACCATTCCCTGCTGTAAATACGAAAGGGCGAGATCTCAAGTTTTCAAACTTTATTTCTATGTTAGGGGTGTCCGCATCAGCAAACCTTTCACGGGTTAACTACCTTTCGTGAACCAGCAAAACAGCTGCCCGTAAACTTGGCTTTCTATACAGATCTAAACAGTACTTTACAACTCCTTTTAAGTGTATAAGGCTCAAATTCGACCTCATCCGGAGTATAATTTCCACCTCTGGTCAGTGCTCCCCAATACGCCCTTGATATGGTAAATGACCCGTCTCTAACTTCTGGCCTACAACCTCTTGAACATAGAAGAACAGTTTCGGTTCTTTCCTTGTTCTATCGCTATTGCAATGACAAGTGTGCCTCCGAAATACACTCCTTAATAGCTTTGCATTCCATTTTCGCTAGGAACACTCGGTTTGCACATTCGCACCATCATTTTGTACTCCAAATTCCATCTTATCACACTAAACGGGCGCAATCTACATTTTTGCATACGGTGACCAAATTGTGGAATGCACTACCCAATTCCTGTTTTCCTCCAAACTTTGATTCAAGCAACTTTAGGGTAGCCGTTCATAAACATTTCTCGGCAGCTTAAGAATATCCCTAAGCCCCTTCCAGTGTTCCTGAGTGTTTTAGCACGTTAGGCAAGTCTTAGCTTGTTCAGGAATACAAAACACACGATACTGGTCTTCAACAAATCCTAACTAGTATCTAGAAGGACACAACCAGTACCAGTAGAAAGTTAATGGGTGGGCAGGAATGATGGGAAACCAGATTTTCGGACCATATTTTTTTAGGGCAATTTAACGGCTGAGATTTATCTAAATTTTCTACGATTTGAGGTAGTTCCTGCATTATCTGCTTTATACCCAAATGAAGACGAATATGGTTCCAGCAAGACGGTGCCCCTCCACTATTTTGGGATTAATGCCCGCCAGTACCTTAATGATACCTTTCCAAACCGTTGGATAGGCTGAAGAGGTCTAGCAGAATAGGCGGCACGGTCACCAGTCCGCTGGATTTCTTCGTTTGGTGCGACCTTAAACGTAAGGTTTACGTAAATAGGCCGGGAGCCATTGTGAGCTTAAAAATCGCATTCGTACAGAGATGAGGGACATCACACATGAAGCTGTTTCAAATGCAATTGATGAATTTCAACGTAGAATTTGTCACTGCGTAATAAACTTAACATCACTCTACCATCACTTTTTCGCTTTTTTCTCAAAAACTAGTACAGTAAACGTATTAAAGTTTTATATCATTGAAAAGAGAAGAAACATCTCTATCAAATGAGTACAATATATGTAGGGCACCTTGTCATTTAAAAAAATTGTAGTGATATTCGCTGCTCCTTTGTTTTCTAAGAAACCGCTAAGTAAATATCTTCCTGTAATGAAGAACCAAATACTAGATAACTTTTATTTCACACATTGTTTGATAAAATAAATATATAAAATAAATATACCCAGATATATAGAATATTCCATACTTTTCGGACACGCTATATCAAATGCTTCATACTGAAAATAAGTACCGAACTTGCTAAAAACAACAATCAGATTTATTTATTTTTGTTTTTGTATTACAAATTAACACAGTGACAATAAATTATAATTACATTTCCAATTAGATTTACCAAATTGGTGGCTCGAAGTAGTCGATTTTTTATAATACATTGTTGCTTTGTTAAGAAAGTGACATTACAAAAAATGGTGCCCAATATGGTGGCCAGGGACTAGGTGAGGTTGATATACTTCAATGACAATAATTTTAAAGATTAATTATATTGTCAAAATAAATTTATCAAATATGAAACGCAAACTAATATAAGTGTTTAAAAGCCAACTATGGAATCAAATTTTCTTTTAGCTCGATCTTTAGTAAATTAAATATTATTAAGCTACATTGAAGATGAAAAATCAAAACACCCTGTAACGGACGAAGGCTAACGATGAAAAATGCAATAACCAAAGAACGAATTTAACAAAATTTAATGAAGTTATCAGGTAAGTGTAAAATTGTGAAAAACTTTAATAAAAGCATTCATGAGGAGAAAATTCACATTCTAATTGACGATTTGGTCTAACAAAGAAATTATTTTCAGTTATTAAGAATTGTAACTGTTATTATAGACTGAAAAGAAATGAGTACGTTTAATGTGCTTCTAATTTTAACTATGTACGGTAATAATTGCAATTCTGTGGTGACTTAACATATTTAATTGGTAAAGCAGTTCTTGAAGAAATGGGGAAAAACCAGCAAAAACCTAGACATACCAAACATTAAAATTAAGATGTAACATTCTGCCTTTCTAATTATAAGATGCCAAAACCTATTTATTAATTAATAAGATTAATATGCAAATGTAAACTTTCACGATTAACACACAATTAAAATACTTACGCTTATGGTATTAAATAATGTATTTTTTAATTTATCCTTTATATAAATTTAAACGTTTCGACAACCGTTACAGTTATCGTCCTCAGTAAACGGCAGTAGCTTTAAGCATTAATTTAAATGTCAAAACAAATTTATGAAATATGAAAACGCAAATATAATGTAAGTTTCATAAACGAATAAAGTACGAAATTTAATTTTATTTTAGTAAAACATAGCTAGATCTTTAATAAATTAAATACTACTAAACTGCCTTGACTCGTCAGAATACCTTCTAACGGTCGAACAAATTTTATAAAAATTAATCAAGTTATGCGAAAAATATGGAAAACTGGAACTGTGGTGGATCTGTACCAAACAAATATACACCCACGTATCAGACAAAATTAAAAAATACCGAACGCTGACAATGATAGCGCAGCTATTGAAACGCGTGGTACGTGGATATATCTTGTTTGTTAATCAAGTTATGATGTAAGTGTAAATTTGTGGAAAACCTTAATTTGAGATTGATATAAGCATTCACAGATAGAAACACACAGAGACATACCAATTAAGGATCTAACAAAGAAACAGTTTTTGGTTAATATTTGTAATTATTACTGATCAGTGAAAACACAATACCATTGTGCCTTTTTTTAAATGTTAGATGTCAAAATCTATTTAAACAGAGATTTTCTTCTGGCGTATTAAAGTTATATATCTGAACAGCTTCAGGTTGTAAACGAACATAACAATAAGTTTGTCTTGACAATATTTCCATATTATCAAATAGAACAAGCCCCGACCACTGGGACACCTTCCCCTCCACTTTTTATATACGCTCACGTGGGGAGTGTATCTTGGCCTTGAGATTGGCCTCGGGTCTGGTCATGGGGTTTACCATACGTACACAAGAACGCACCAGCACACTCACACACACAACACACACGCAAGCACTCACTAACGCACGCACGAACGCACGCACGCAAACGCCCACAAGCCTAGCGCACACGTACGCTCGAAGGCACATGCACACATACACACATACACTCATACACACATACACACATTAAACACACACTACAACACACACACACACACACACACACACATAACAACATAACACACATACACATCATACACACACACACATACACACACACACAAGACAACACAAGCACAAGCACAACACAAGCACAAAAGCACAAGCACAACCACAACACACACCACACACACACACACACACACAACACAACACTAACATACAACACACACAAACAACATACACACACATACAAACATACACACAAACACATACACATACACACAAACAACAAATACACACAATACACAACATAAAATAAACATACACACCATAACACTACACAAAATACAACACATACACACAAACACACATACACACACATACACAAACACACATACACACATACATAAATAACACACATACATATAACACATACAAAACACAACACACATACACATAACACATAACTAAACATAACACACAATAAAAATACACATACACACATACACACAACACAACATAACATACACAAAACACATACACATACACACATAACAACACATACAACACATACACAACAACATACACACACACAAACACACAACACCACAACACACTACACCACACACACACCACACATTACACATACACACATACAACATACAACACATACACTACAACACACATACACACATACAACATACACACATACACACAACACATACACCATACACACATACACACATCAACACGCACACACATACACACAACACATACACACATACACACACATCACATACACACACACTACAACATCACATACACACTATACATACACACATACACACATACACATACATACACACACACACACACATACCACATCATACACACACACTAGCACAAACACACATACACACATACACACACACACACACATCACACACACATACACATCACACATACACAACAACAATACACATACACACATACACACACAACACACACACACTACACACACACATACATCACACACACAACACATCACACACATACACACACACACTACACACTACACGCACACACGTACACATACACACAATACACAACACAACAATCACACACATATCACAGCATACACACATACACACATACCATACAACACAATACACACATCATAACATACACAACACTACATACACTACACTACATACACACACACACACACACTACACGCACATACACCAAACACACCACACTACGCACATACACAACTAACACATCATCATACATACACACATAACACATACACAATAACACATACACAACAACACACATACACATCACATACACATACACACATACACACACAACCACACATACACACACACACTACATACACACATCACAATCACACATACACATACACACATACACACAGTATACACACATACACACATACACACACATACACACATACACACATAACAATACACACACTACACAAACAATATACACACATACACATACACACATCACTACACACCATAAAACATAACACACATAACACATACAACATACACACATACACATACACATACACACATACATACATACACACACAACATACAACACACAATACGCACACACACATACACCACAACACACACACCACATACACACATACACACATACTACACATACACATACACACATACACACATACACACATACACACATAAAACAAATACACACATACACGCCCATTTACACACATACACACATACACACTCATACACACATACACACATCAACACTACACACACGCACACGAACACCACACAACACGTCACGCACACGCACAACAAGCACAGCACATGCATCGCACACTATACAATACTACACACATACAATCATACACACCATACACACTACACACATATACACACACATACAAACACATACACACATATATACATACACACACACACACATACACACACATACACACATATACACATACACACACACTCGCGCACACTCGCATACACATACTATACACATACATAGTCATACACACACACACACACATACACACACACATACACACACATAACACATACAAACACATACACATACACACATATATACATAGACACACATACACACACATACACACACATACACATACACACACATACACACATCCACACATACATAGACATCACACACATAGCATACACACCACACACGCACACACACCGCACTCAAACACACACACGCACACGCACACGCACACACACACACGCACACACTTCACATACATACATACGACACATACATACACATACACACATCACACGCATACACGCATATATACACACATACACACATCAAACACACACATACACACATACATACACACATACACACACATACATACACACACATACACACACATACACACACACACACACACCAACACACAGCACAAACACAACAACACACACACATACACACATACACACACAAACACAATATACACAAAAATAAACAACAAATAAACACAAACAAACAAAAACACAAACACAAAACATAACACACACATAACACACCCCACAATACAAAAAAAAAAAAAAAAAAACAAACACCACCACAATACACAAAAAAAACCACCCAAAACAACAACAACACACCCACACACCACACACACATACACACACACACACACCACACACATACACACACACAACACACACAACATACACAACAACACACCCATACAACAAAGCATACGCAAACACACACATACACACACATACACACACATCACACAATACCACATACACAATAAAAATACAACATACATACACAAAACACATATAAACAAATACCACATACACAACAACAACACAATAAACATAATACACACATACACACAACACACAACAACACCACACACAACACCACACGCACAACACACACACCACCACATACACACACACATAAACACATACACACATAACATTTACACACATAACACAATAAACACATACATATACACACACACACAACATACACAACATACAACACACATACACACATAACACACACATAACATAATAACATACACAACACACCATACACACATACCATATAATACACATAACACACAACACACCACCACACAACACACACATACACACATACACACACATAACACATAACACATACACACATATACACACACACATACAACATAACAACATACTACAACGAACACACAAATCACACAAACGCAACATGCACACACAAGCAACACACACACACACACACACATACACACAACTACACACACCACACATACACACATACACACATACACACATACATACACAAATACACACATATACACATACACACACATATACACACATACACACATAACACTACACACACACACAACAACACCACACATAACACGCACACGACACGCACACCACACGAGCAACACACAAACACATACACTCACACA
The DNA here is from genome assembly GCA_036346205.1 of Vesta saturnalis. Classification (NCBI taxonomy): domain Eukaryota; kingdom Metazoa; phylum Arthropoda; class Insecta; order Coleoptera; family Lampyridae; genus Vesta; species Vesta saturnalis. The sequence goes on from JARFJB010001647.1 coordinate 667,938, forward strand.
CCATCCACATCAATACACACACCACACTACAACATAACACATACACATCATACAACACACATACACATACACACATAACACACACAATACACACACATACACACATAACATACACACACACACATACACACATACACACATACACATACACAACACTCACACACACATACACATAACACATATACATACACACATACACACACACATACACACAATCACCCATACAACACATACACATAAACACTCATACAACACATACACACATATATACAACACTACATATACACACATACACAACATACACATACACACACATACACATACACACACATACAACACATAACAAATAGACAACACACACAAACACACATACACTAAACACATACAAACAACAACACACACATACATATACAAACATACACACACACATACAACAAAACAACACATAACCACAAAAAAATATAAAAAACACACAACACCAACAACAATAAAACACAAACACACACCACGGCCCAACTAACATAAACACATAACACAAACATAACACACACATACAACAACACTCATACACACAACAACAACACACACACAAACACAACACACCATACACACAATACACATAAACACATACACATACACACATAAACAAACACAACACACACACACACACCACAACACAACACACAACACATCACATACAACAACCACATCACATACACACACACACACACACACCACACAACATACACACAACACACACACACACACCAACCACACAACACCACACAAACAACAACAACACACATACACCAACACACACATACACACAACATAAACACCACATAACAACAAACATACACACATACAACAACCACAAACACATACACACACACACACACACACCAACAACACATACACACACACAACACATACACACACACACACATACAACAACAACATACACATACACACAACAATACCACACAACACAAAACCACAACACACACACACACATACACATACACATACACACATAAACACACACACACAACCAACAACCATAACAACACCAACAAAAAAATAAAAACACAACCAAAAAAAAAAAAAAAAACAAACCACCACACACACTCACACATACACAAACATATACACATACACAACACATACATACATAACATACACAACATACACAGACACGACACACCAACACAAAGCACACGACACGCATAGCACACACACACACTACACACAACACAACACACACATACACACATACACACACATACACATCATACAACATACACACAACATCACACACACACACAACAACACATACACACACACACACACACATACATACACACATACACAACACACACACATACACACACAACACACACATGCACACAACACATACGCACACGAACGCACACATACAACACACACATACACACACACACACATTCACATACAACACACACATACAACATATACACACACATACACATCACATACACACACAATACACATACACCTTATACACACAACACACACACATACAACACACACATACACACATACATACATACACACATACACACACAACACACATACACACATACACACACACACACACACATACATACACATACATACACACATACATACACATACACATACAAACACATACACACACATACACACTACACTACATAGCATCACACACGCACACACAGCACACGTACACACCCACTCACATACACACATAACACACACATACACAACACACTACACACAACACACACACACAACATACACACATACACACACACACACTACACACATACACACACACACACATACAACACACATACACACATACATCACAACACACACATAACACACACATACACACATACACACACACATACACACACGCACACACATACACGCACACTACAACACTACCATACACATACACATACACATACACACATACATACACACATACACATAAACTACACATAAACACACATACATACATACACACATCACACACACATACACACATCCACATACATACACACATACACACATACACTACACACACACTACACTACACATACACACACACATACATACATACACACACATATACACACACATACACAACATATCACATACACACATACACACATACAACATACACACACATCACACACACACGCACACGACAACAGCACACACACTCGCTCTCACATACACACTACATACACAACACACATACACACATCACTACACACATACACACACACATACACACACATAACACGCACATACACACAATACACACACATACACACACTACACACACATATACACACATACACACATACACACACACTACACATACACACAAACATCACACACACTACAACACATCGTACACGACACACCACCACACCACAGGCACACGCACACACAGGTACACGACACGTACATGGCACGCGCGACTCACATACACAATAAAACACATATCACACACATACACACACATTTCACACATACACACACAACACAACATACACATACAACACACACATACAACACACATACACACACAACACAACACACACACACACACCACACACACACACACACACACATCCACCACACAATACACAAAAACACATAACACACACATTTAAACATACACACACACATACACATACACAACACACACACACACACACACACACACACACACAACCACACCACACACACACACAACACATACACTTATACACAACACACATACACACATACACATACATAGACATACACAACATACACACACACACCAACACATACACACACACACACACACACATCACATCACAACATACACACATACTACACACATACACACAAACACATAACATACATACACACACACACATACACACACATACACACACACACACACACACAACATACACACATAATACACACACACACAAACAACACACAACACAACACACATACACACATACACACACATACACATACATACACACACACACACACGACACACCACCACCACAACACACGCACACACACGACAGCACACCACACCACGCACACACACCCCAACTCACACACACTACATACTACAATACACGCAACACATACAGCATAACACATACACAAACCTACACAAAACACATATACACACACATCAACACATACACACACATACACATATACACACATACACACATACACACATACACACATACACACACACACACACACACAACACACACATACAACACACACACACACACACAGCACACCACACAGTACACCACTAAGCACCACATACACACAACAACACAACACACACACATACACACACACACATACACATACACCACATTCACACACTACACACATACATAACACATACATACATCACAACACATACACACATACAATGACATACACACTATACACACTACAACAACACACACACACACACACACGCAACACACAACACAACACACACACAACACATCCACACACACACATCACACACATACACACATACACACATACACACACATACACACACATACACATACATACATACACACACATACATACACCACACACACCACACACACACATGCACACACACACACGGATACGCACACGCACCCTCACATACTCACATACGCACACTTACATACGTACACACATACACACATACACACATACATACATACACATACACACACATAAACACATATACACACATCACACAGACACACACACACACACACTACACATACATACACAACATATACACACATACACACACATACACACATACACACACACACATACACACATACCCACATACACACACATACACACACACGACACGACACGCACACACACTGCACAACACACGTACACGACACACACACGCACACGCACAGCACACCACACGCACACACGCGCACTCTCACATACACACATACAACATACATCACATACACACACATACACATACACACATACATATACACATACACACACACTACACACATACACCACACTACACATCACACACATACACACACATACACACATATAACACACATACACACATACACACATACACACATACACACTACACACACATACACACTACACACATACACATGTACACGAACATCAAATGCACACAACACGCACACGCAACACAGCAACACAACACACACACGCACTACAGGCATGCACGCTCACATACACACATCACATAAAACAAATCACAACACATTACACTACACACATACACACATACACACTCATACACACACATACATAGACATACACACACATACACACACGCACACGCACACGCACACGGACACGCACACGCACACGCTCACGCACACGCACAAGCACACGCACACGCACACGCACATGCACACCCGCGCACACTCGCATACACATACTACACACATACATCATACACATAACACATACACACACATATACACATACACACACATACAAACACATACACACAATATACAATACACACACACATCACACACATACACATACACACACACTCACATCAATACACATACAACATACATATCACACATACACACACATACACACCCATACACACATACACACACATATACACATACAAACACATACAAACACATACACACATATATACATACACACACACACACATACACACACATACACATACACACACATACACACATCCACACATACATAGACATCCACACACATACATACACGCACACGCACACGGACACGCACACGCACACGCACTCGCACAAGCACACGCACACGCACACGCACACGCACTCTCACATACATACATACGCACACATACATACACATACACACACATACACACGCATACACACATACATAGTCTGTAACGATTTCATTCCACACAATTCCATTGTCAATATTTAAATTTTGTACATGCATACGCCAACTTACGATAGAATAGTCATATAAAAAAAATGACAATAAAGAAGGCACTACAAAAAAAATGAGGAGCGTTGTCTAAATAAATATAAAAGACGGTTTTGAAAAAGTAAACGTTGAGTTTACGATTACCAAAGTTTACTTCGCACGATCGCGGATTTGATTATTAAGAGTTTGGTGAACTTTAATTAAGTCATTTTGATTGAAAGGTCTTCTTAACAAGGCGTAAGTTACATATTTTTTTAATTACCCAAAACTAATTACAATCCTTTAGCTTTTGTCCGTACTTCTCGTCTCAGATTTATTTGATACCAAATAATGAATTTCTAAGCTACCAGAATCTTGGGAAACATGCTAATAGTCATGTAAGTTTGTAAGGATTATCATTGGAAAGGCCAACGACGAATTTTACTTAATTAATAAAAAAATATATATTAAGAACTGGACAATATACTTGGGAATTTTCATAGTTAATGTCGGATAACACCTGGGAGCGGAACCTTCTACAGATAAGTGTTTCTCCATTTTATTCCGCAAATCAAAATATTTGTTAATTTAATTACAAACAGTATAACTGAGATTTTATGTTTTGTTTGACTTTCAATTTAATTTATAGCTTTTTTGATTACTGTGCTTAGTTTTGAATTATCATTTTACATACTTTCCACTTTAAAAATTACAAGTAATATTTAAGTTCAACTTGTTAATTATAAATTTATAATAAACTAACGATCTGTACCATTTAATCTGTCATAGTAAAAGAAAATAGAAAGCCGGTGAAAAAATGTGAGATTATACGATCGTATTTCCTTTTGTGCACCTTAATTGTAAAATTACCATAATTATTTGGATAGCATGAGTGTTATAGTAGTTAACAAATTTCATTAAATAAATGTAAAGTGATAAAATTTACTGATTTTCCATTATTAAAATTGAGATACACTCCCGATAGGCTTATTGGCACGAACCCAGCATAAGTTACCCGTTTACATCTCATATTATTATTCATTATTATTATAACCAACACTGATGGTTATAAAGTGGCGCAAAACAACGTGAGGCCTCGATTTTTGGAGTGATCTCGATGTAATTGTTTCTTTTGAATTCAAATAATACATATTTACCATTTTATTTTTTTAAGAATTTCATCATGAATGTTAACGCGTTAAGAACGGATGAATTATCTTATGAACTTCGGTGGAGAAATATTAATCCCAGTATGAATGTCGATGCAAAACGTAGATCCCTTCGTGCTAAAATTGCACTAGAAAAAATTAATGTTTCTTTAATTGCATCTTATACACCCGTTGTCTTTGATATAACACTAGAACTCGATGTTTGCGACAAAAGTGAGTGAATTAGGGTCGTTAGTAAATAATTATATTCAGTCTCCGAATATTTGAATACAGTAAGTTAAATACCAGACTATCTCATATTTTACTCGTTTAAACAGATTAGAACCCTCTGATGATAATCTTCAACAAGAACATACCAAAATATGTTCAGAATGCCTTGATTTAATTGAACTCTTAAATAATACGGCAGAAAACCTTGATGATAATAGTGACCCGAATAGTATTCGCATTTCTCAGGATTACTTACAAAATGAAATCCCTCTCGCGAACTCTACTACCGCTAGAACACGTGTATCATTTTCCGACCCTATTAGTCAACAATGCCCTCCTGGCGAGAATGATTACCTAACCCGTACATCACATTCTCATAATGAAGCACCCTTACCTGACCTTCATAATTTGCGGCAAGAACTAGATCGTATGCAATTTCCGCATAATATTTCTTATAGATCGGATGCTGTTAAGTCAATTCCAGTGTGCAAGTGGAATTTAACTTTTACTGGCGATACATCCGTAACTGGTGTTAATTCATTTTTACAAAGAGTGGAGGAGCTGAGAGTTGCTCGAAACGTTTCAACCTCACAACTTTTCGATAGTGCAGTTGATTTATTTTCGGGATCAGGTTTAGTTTGGTTTAGGGCAATTCGTAACCGAGTTAATACTTGGGAACAGTTAGTGAATAAACTCCGCTCAGATTTCCTCCCAATTGATTTCGATGAAGTATTGTGGGATGAGATTAAACGTCGTAAGCAAGGTTCAGATGAGGCCTACAATTTTCATAGCCGCTATGGTTAACTTATTTGATAGATTACAGGAACATCCTACGGAAGACAAACAACTTAGGTATATTCTTCGCAATCTACAACCTTATTATGCGACTCAGTTAGCTTTAACCAATATTATTTCTTTTGACCAATTAATTTCTTTGTGCAAAAGGTTAGAGGAAACAAAACTACAAAACGCCCGCTACCGCAACTCTTCTATTGCCAGCTACATTCAATTAGAACCAGATTTAATGTACAAACCTGCACAGTTCTAAAAACTGAGGTTTGCGCGACCAAAGTAGCATCTCCAAAACTAACGTGTCAGGACCTAAAATTCTTACCCCGCTAAAAGGTATTTTAATAGAGTCAACCAATTAGTCTGCTGGAACTGCCAAGACAAAGGGCATACGTTCAGAACCTGCCTTTCCCAAGAAAGAAAGTTTTCTGTTTCGTTTGTGGACATCCCGATGACTACTTTTCAAAATGTCCTCGTTGTAACCAAAAACTTGTAAAGGGAGGGAGTCTTTCGGTCGCTTTACTCCTACTGATGAACATCTACAGACTGATAGTATACAATGGAACTTTTGGTTAAAAATGTACATGAATTTTATAAACAACCTGTCACAATTTCTACAATGTTTTCCCATACAAATAATGATAATCGCCCTTACGTGACTGTTAGCATTTTCAAACTCAAATAAAATCTCTTTTTGATTCTGGTGCAAACCAAACAATTTTAGGAAGTTAGGTATCTTCTTAATTAAGGAATATGACCTCCGTTTAATAAGAACTTTCGGTACCAAATCGTTAAAACCGCTGATGGTCAATACCAAAATGTTTTGGGAACCGTTAAGTTACCCATCAGTATTGAAGATGTGACTAAAACTATAGATGCACTTGTTTCCGATAGTATAGAAGCTAGTCTGATTCTTGGTATAGATTTTGTTACAGTTTCGGTATAAAACAGATTTTCTCGAGACAGTTTCTTTGTTTCAGAATCATTCTCTTTATAAAATGTTCAGGGATTGAAGATTTGGACCCTAAACAGTCAATTATTCTTTCACACCGTCGAATTATTCAGAGAAATTTCCTGTCCAATCTTGGGCAAAACAAATAAAATAATACATAACATAGATACTGGCGACGCCCGTCCTATAAAACAGCGATACTTCCCTTTATCACCGGCTATGCAAGTTCATGCTGACAGAGAGATCGATAAAATGTTATCGATGGGAACGATACGTCCTTCTACGTCACCTTGGTCTTCGCCTATGCTGTTAGTAAAAAAGAAAGATGGAAATTATCGCCTTTGTTTCGACGGTAGGAAACTAAATGCCGTTACTAAAAAAGACGCGTACCCGCTTCCCTATCTTTCTTCTATTCTGGATAAATTAAGGGATGCCAAATATATTAGTTCTATCGATCTTAAGCAAGCATTCTACCAAATCCATCTTCACGCTGATTCGTGCGAAAAAACGGCATTCACTGTACCTCGACGTGGACTATTTGAATATACTGTCATGCCTTTCGGTATTGTAAATACACCCGCGACGCAACAACGTCTTATGGACCTCATATTCGGACCTTTAATAGGAGAAAACCTGTTTGTTTACCTTGATGATATAATTTTAGTCTCTCCCACTTTTGATGAGCATATTAACATGCTGAAGGAGATTTTATTTCGATTAAAAAACGCCAACCTAACCATCAATTTCGATAAGTGTGAGTTTTGTAAACCCTCTTTAACCTATTTGGGCTATGTTGTTGATAAGGATGGATTACACACGGATCCCAAGAAGATTGAGGCTATTACTGAATATCCCCGTCCAAAAACAGTAACCGAAATAAAGCGATTTCTTGGTATGAGTTCTTGGTTTCGCAGATTTGTTCCCAACTTTTCCACAGTCGTTGCACCCATTTCTAATCTTATCAAAGGAAAATTCAAGAGCCAACCTATTGAATGGAATGAGGAAGCTGAACAAGCATTTGTTAGGATAGTCTTTACTGACTTATTCGCCCATTTTGTCAAGCCCCGATTTTAGTAAACCTTTTATTCTGCAATGCGACGCTTCTAATTACGGCGTTGGTAGCATTTTGAGTCAAGGAGAAGGTGACGAAGAAAAGATAATTGCTTACGCTTCTCGAACGTTAAGCAAGGCGGAGCGAAATTACTCAGTGACAGAGTGAGTTTTACCAAAGTTTGATCTGGTACTCATCTATACAGATCTTTACTCTCTATGGTTGAACAACATTAAAGAACCCACGGGCGATTAACCAGATGGAGCGTAAATGTCTCATATACGTTTGACATCAAACATAGAAAGGAAAGCATAACCTGGTTCCTGATGCCTTGTCTGAGCTCCAGTTGAAATTTCTTCCTACAACTGGAAGAGTGCGATCTACGATGCATGGTAGTAAGAAAACGTTAACGAAAGTTAATCGAAGATCCCATAAATATCCTGACTGGCGAATAGATGAACATAGACTTCTATAAGCTTGGTCCTAATAAACATAATATTACGTCGAACTTAATTGAATGGAAGCAAGTTGTGCTAGTTCACGAGCAGGACTAATCAAAACATTTCATGATGACCCTATATCGGCTCATTTTGGTATTCGAAACATTCAACAAACTATGTACAATATCTACTGGCCAAAGATGAACATTGAGTATTTATAAGTTGGTGCCAAAAATCTTCCAATTTCTAGACCAGGATTTATGGGAAAGAGAAAAAGTTAGTTTCCTTTCCAGTGTCTATCTATTGATCTTATGGGTCCTTTTCACGTTCAGGAGCTATCCGTCGAGTACGCTAATTATTGTAACGTTTCTTGAGAACGATGTTTTCCTTATTTTGAGTCCACAAATATGTATGATGATAACGGTCCCCAGTTCATTAGTTCGGAATTGAGTTTATGAAACAATACGCTGTTCAACAAGTGGGATATGCGTCTTATCACGCAGTCAATTTTGTTGAGCGTGTAAATCGTGTAATAGGAACAGCTATTCGTTCATGGAAAAGAAATCAAAGTTGTGGGATGTGGACTTTATAAGATAGCCCATGCGATGAAATGCAGTAATGTTACCGGTTACACCTTCTTCCGAATTTTGGAAGATCTGTGCCGATTTCTGGTAATCGTATTATGAAACTAAGTAATTTGAAGAAGAAGTTATCTATTTGACAATCGCGAAAGTTAGTAGAAGACGTTAACCAGCTCTCTGATCTCGAATTTACACAATTAAAACAAATTGCATCGGCATTAACAAAATTCAAGGTCTTATAATCTTCGTAAAGACCATTAAAATTTAAAAAGTGAGGCAGTCTGAAACGTATACACCCTGTCAGACGCCAGTAAGTTACAACAAAATTGGCTAAAATACCAGAAGTGTGGACCGTTGAGAGTTAAAAATCTAACTTATCGGTTATTTAACAAAGACAGTAAAGATATCGAGTTTGGACATAAAGACCTTAAGCTTCTTATTATGACAGACGAAAATCCGATTAATTAGTTTATAGATAATATTATAGGTTAATTTAAGTTAGATTAGATAGATTTCAGTAGGATCATCGGATAACATTTTTAGATTGGAAGACGTGTAGCAGATCCTAGTATGTACACACTAAAACAAAATGCGTTGTAGGATACGAAGATTTATTTGCTTAAGCTTATATCTATCGTTAGTTACGCTAGTAACATGATTGACATAATTAGTTGTAGTTCGTCGGACGAAGGCTGATAATTATTGCACATCACAATTTTCGTAGATACACAATTTATTGGGCTAGGTTCCTCAAATCCTTAGACTATTGGATATAGGTGATAATTGTTCACCAGGAGAAAAGACTTCAGGACATATGTATCGGTTTACGGTTTTAATTACTGAATGACTTCCAATTTTCGTGAGGTTCTGTTCAAATTCTTTAACTATTAAAGTATGAAATCGATAATTAGGTTTAAGATAGATTAAGGTTATTTAGGATTTTGGTCTAATTTTGTCTGCTCAATAGGTTGCTTTACCTAAACGTAGTAAGTTCAGTAATTTACATGGTCCATACTTCGATTTTCCCATCGTTTAGTATCCCACCACCGTGGTTTTGTCTTGTAGGCAGTGTAACGATTTCATTCACAATTCCATTGTCAATATTTAAATTTTCATGCATACGCCAATTACGATAGAATAGTCATATAAAAAATGACAATAAAGAAGGCACTACAAAAATGAGTGAGTCGTTGTCTAAATAAGATATGGGGAAAAGACATTTTGAAAAGTAAACGTTGAGTTTACGATTACCAATTTAGTTGGTACTTCCGCATTATCCGTTGATTATTAAGAGTTTGGTGAACTTTAATTAGTCATTTTGATTGAAAGGTCTTCTTAACAAGGCAGTAAGTTTACATATTTTTAATTACCCAACTAATTACAATCCTTTAGCTTTTGTCCGTACTTCTCGTCTCAGATTTATTTGATACCAAATAATGAATTTCTAAGCTACCAGAATCTTGGGAAACAGGCTAATAGATGTAAGTTTGTCTGAAAAGCATTGCTGGTACTTAAGTTATCATTAGGCCAACGACGAATTTACTTTAATAAAATATATATTAAGAACTGGACAAATACTTGAATTTTCCATAGTTATGTCGGATAACACCGGGAACTCTACAGATAAGTGTTTCTCCATTTTATTCGCAAATCAAAATATTTGTTAATTTAATTACAACAGTATAACTGAGATTTTATGTTTTGTTTGACTTTCAATTTAATTTATAGCTTTTGATTACTGTGCTAGTTTGAATTATCATTTTACATACTTTCCACTTTAAAAATTACAAGTAATATTAAGTTCAACTATATAAATTTAAATAAAGACGATCTGTACCATTTAACATAGTAAAGGAAAATAGAAAGCCGGTTTTGAAAAATAAGTGAGATTATACGATTCCAAAGTTATTCCTTATGCTAATTGTAAAATTACCATAATTATTTGGATAGCAATTTAATAGTTAACAAATTTCATTAAAGTAAATGTAAAGTGATAAAATTTACTGATTTTCCATTATTATTAAAATTGAGATACACTCCCGATAGGCTTATTGGCACGAACCCAGCATAAGTCACCCGTTTACATCTCATATTATTATTCATTATTATTATAACCAACACTGATGGTTATAAGTCATACACACATACACACACATACACACACATAAACACACACATACACACACATACACACACATACACACACACACACACACACACATACACACACACACATCACACACACACATACACACACATACACACATACACACACATACACACACGCACACACACATACATACACACATACATACAACACACATACATACACACATACATACACACATACATACACACATACACACTCGTACACGAACACGCACAGGCACACGCACACACAGGCACACGCACACGTACAGGCACGCGCGCACGCTCACATACACACATACACACATAAAAACACATACACACACATACACACATACAAACACATATACACACACACATACACACTCATACACACACATACACACATACACACACATACACACACATACACACACACACACATACACACACACACACACATACACACATACACACACATACACACACATACACACACACATACACACACATACCCACACATACCCACACATACACACACATGCATAGACATACACAGACATACACACGCACACGCACACGGATACGCACACGTACACGCACACGCTAAAGCACACGCACACGCACACGACACACACACCACACGCACACGCACACCACACACAACCACTACACACACATCGCACACTACACATACACACAACATATACATCACACACATACACCATAACAAACACAACATACACATACAACACACATACATACACACTACACACATACACAACACCCATACACAAACATATACACATACACACACATACACACAACACACATACACACACATACACACACACACAACACACACAACACACACGCATACACACAGACACCACACACACACGCACATACACACATAGCACACACAACCACATCACACACACAGCATACACACATACACATACACACAACAACACACATACACACTACACTACAACACAACACACATACACACACATACACACACAACAACACAACAACACATACACACACATACACACACACATACACACACACACTACACACACACACACACACATACACACACATACACACACACACATACACACACACACATACACAACACACACACACACATACACACACACTACACACACATACACACACAACACACATACACACACACACACACACACACACACCACACACACAACATACACACACACAACCACACACACACACAAACAACATACACACACACAACACAAACAACACACAAACACACAACACACACAACACACACACACACACACACAACACAACATACACACACATACACACAACACACAACACACCACAACACACAACACACAACACATACAACACACACAACAACCATACACACGCACACACACGCCACCACACAACACACACACACACAACAACACACTACACACAACATACAACAACAAACACACACACACAACACACACACATACACACACACACACACACACACACACAAACACACATACACAACACACACACACACAACACACACATACACACAACAACACAACACAACACACACACACATACACACTACACATACAATACAAAACACATAACACATAACTAACACAAACACACAACACAACAACACACACACACAACACACATACACACACATACACACATACACATACACACTACACACATCACACTACATACACACATACACACACATACACATACATACACACATACACACACATACACATGTCACACACGCACAGCACACGCACACACAGCACACACACATAAACACATAACACATACCACCTTTACACATCAAACATACTATACACCACACACAGTACACACATACAGCACCACACACACATCACATACACACATACACATACACACATACACACACACAACACACATACATACATACACACATACAACATCACACAACACACACACACACATACACAACACATACACAAACACAATACACAAACCAACACAACATACACACACACAACCACAACACACACACACACACACACACCACACAACCACACACACACACCACACACACACAACACATACAACAACACAACATACAACATACACAACAAACACTAACCACACACATACACAACATACACACACACAACACATACACACATAACACCACACATACACAACACACACACACAACATCACACATACACACACATACACAACACACAACACACACACACACACACACATACACACATACAACACACACACATACACACATACCACACACACACACATACACACAACACAAACACCAACACACACACACAACACACACACACATCACACACATACACAACACACACACATACACACACAACACAACACACACACATACACACAAGCATACACACACATACAACACAATACACACACAACACACACCTATACACTACACACACACCACACACACACATAACGCAACACACACACAACAACACATACATAACACACATACACACAACACATACAACAACACACACACACACATACACACACATACAACACAACAACACATACACACATACATACACATAACACACACATACACACACACACTCACACACACACTACGCACACACACACAGTACACACATACCACACCACACACATACACAACACAACACACATACACATACACACACACAACACATACATACACACACAACACACACAATACACACACACACACACACACATACACACACACACACACAACATACACACACATCACACACACACATACACACAACAACACACATACACACATACCAACACACACACACACAGCACACACATACACCACACACACTACACACACACACAACAACACACACACACATACACACCACATACACACATACACACATACAGCACACATACATCACACATACACACAACACACACACACATACACACACACAAACACACACAACACACACACATACACCCCATACACACAACACACACACACATACACACACATACACACACACACTACATACACACATACACAACACATACACAACATACACAACATACAGCATACATCACATACACACACATCACACACACACACACGCACACGACAGCACACGACACACGCACACAGCACAGCACACCACAACGCACAGCACACACACACAACACAACACATACACACACATACACACATACACACACCACACATACACACACACACGCACACAGCACACGCACACACACACACACACCACAAAACAGCACATCACACACACCCACCACCCCACATACACCCACATAAAACACACATAACACATACACAATACACACATACAACACACATACACAAACACATACACACACACACAATACAACAAACATACACACATACAACACACACACCCACACACCACACACACCACCACACACAAACAACACAACACAAGACAACACAACACAACACAACACAACACAAGACAAGCACAACACACACAAACAAGACAGCACACACAGCCGCACCACGCACCACACACACGCACACGCCGCACGCACCGCACGCCCGCCACACCCGCACGCGCCGCGAAACCCACGCGCATTGCAAACCCGCACGCGCATTGCACCCAAGCGCACAACACCTAACAAACTAATAATGAAGATAAAAATAATGTGATAGCTGGTCTAATAAAAAAGACCAACTATTTTCGCTTTCGAAAACCGTGCATAGTATCAATTTGGCATTTGCATATTATATTACTAACTAATTCATAATAAAGATAAAAAATAATATGCTGCCGTCTAAGGGGGTGAACATTGAGACCAACCCTTAATTCCCTTAATTTTCAGAATATATTACTATCTAATTAATAACAAATGTAAAAAAATGATATGTGATGAACCTGCCGCCTAATAAATTAACTAAAAATTAACCTGGATTAAGCAAACCGCACTTAGTATGAAATATAATGGTTACGTATTGTTAGTTAATTAATGAATTAATTATCTAGTTATAAAAATTGAAACTTTTTCCATTTGACATTTTAATTAAAGCTTGCCAGAAAATAAATATATAAATAATAAAACAATTTTTTTCCGAAATAAAGCGGTAATTATAACTATTTAGTTGATTATTTATCCACGTACCAACTGCTGTGTATTCTCAATTGCAAATTTTGATAGACGCCAACTTAAATGGGTAACTAGCACAGTTTATATAGTCCACTTCTTTGTTTATTATTCTAAACAATAAATCAGTTTATAAGGCCCATCTATTTAGTTTTTTGCGTAAAAAGAGGGTCCACTGTTATGCCAGATTTCTAAGAATGTACTCTATGTTTTTAAATGCGTTTATTACTTAACAGTACTTTTATGACGACAATCCGAATAAATGAAATACTGACCGGCTCCTGCAAAAATATCTAATGTAGACTACGAGTACTTTCGATGGTACCGTCTAGAGATTAACATTTCTCGGAAATGTTTACAGCCCAAACCAAAACAAATGTTTTGGATTGATGGTCCTTCATTATTTTATTTTAACACTATTTACAAAATTAAATATGCATTGCAGATTTAAGTGGAGATTTTTGTTAATTCTTAATTTTTTCAGTAGAAGGTTAACTTCTGTTGCGTATCATTTAGCTTTGTTGTCGATATTATCTGTTCGGTTAAGCAGATATCTGCACTCTTATATCGTACATACTTTAGTGTATATTACTATTACCAAAGAGTATATAATGTAGGATACTCTTTGCTATTACTAGAAGTATACTTTAAAAATGCTATATCAGACGCGGTGCAATAATCGGTTAACGCATTATTTATATTACGAAAACATTAAATGATGGGATTATAACTAGTGTATAGTGTAGTGTAGTAGATTTAAATCGGGAATTTTTTTTTCTAGAAAGTGACAATTTTTTATTGTACGTACAATCTTTGTAATTTTCCATCTATTACCATGGTGTTTCATAGGAATTGGGTTTCCTTAATCAAAAAGTACATTCGGAGTGTAAAAGATACCAATTTTACCGAATGCTACTGATTGATTTAATTTCTTTAGTTCCATAAAATTAAGACCGATCTTAACTTTCCTACCATGCGTATAGATTTATGACGCTGTTCTAGAAATGTTTGTATGTGAAGAGATTTCTCATGAAGCACTTAATACTGTTTTAAAAATCATCCGTAATGTACTTCAGAATTCAAAATATGATGCAAATCTGATGAAGAAGTGCAGAGATAATGGAAATAGAGGTTATATTAAAATTTGTAATTTAATGAAAAAATATCTGATGTGGAGCACCACATGACCTTCCAACCTACAAAAAGGAAAGAAATTAAAAGAAATGAAATAATTTAAATTTAAATTTTTTAGGATAAGTATGCCTCTTTAGTACGTTCATAACGGAAACAGGCAACGTTGTAAAAACAAAAACAATAATCTACGTCAGAAATCTATGGCAGTAAATATGAAAATGTGGCAAAGAAAATGTATTGCGAAGTAAAAAACGTTAGTTGTCAGAGCCCGGGGCTGGTTATACATAAATAACGCCAATTTCTTGCGGGATCACCTAATAGATTAATTGAGATAGAAGGCATTATTGAAATTAAATGTCCTTATTCCTTAAAAGATGAAGAACTCGACCAAACAGCAATTTTTTCCCAAAACGTTATATTAAATGGTTGAAGACGGAAGATTGATCAACTATAAGTAGAAGGCACTATCCCCCCTCCTTTTACGTCACGCCCGCCCTTTCACTTTTTATATGCCCACGTGGGGACCGGATTTTCCACCCTTATTTTTACACGCTTACGTGTAGGACGTGTTTTCACCCTATTTTGCACATCCACGTGTGAGACCGCATTTTCAACCCTAATTATTTTTATATACCCTCGTGTGAGACCATCCTTTCCACCCTTTTCAACCCTAATTATTTTTACTCGCTTACGTATAGGACATGTATTTTCACCCTATTTTTGCACATCCACGTGTGAGACCGTGTTTTCAACCTAATTATTTTTACTCGCTTACATGAAGGACCGTATTACCCTTTTTTTATTTTCTTTTGGGGTTAAACCTTATGGCTGTAAAGGACCTTTTGACAGCTAGGACTTTTTGTGGTTGAAGGGGCTGTATTTTAGGGTTAGCGTTGAGCTGAGGGCTTAGGGTGGTGGTTGAACTGGGGTTCTTGGCTTAGGGCAGGGGCTGGAGCTTAGGGGTGGTCTAAGGATAAGTCTTAGAGTTTGGCCTTGGTGGTGGAGCTAGGGTTGGAGTCAGGTCTTGGTGGTGGAGCTAGGGTTTAGAACTGTATTTAGGGGGTTAAGAGGTGAGATAAGTCTTAGGGTTTTTGATGGTATTAAGGTCCTTCTGGTTGTAACCCTGGGGGTTAAGACACATACGCCTACAATAATTGCATAATTAATAAGATATTATTATTTATTTTGCTTTAAAAGGGTTAAATGCTATTGGAGAAAACGTTTCTAATAAGGAGATGAGATAGCATCTGTGTTGGATTGATCTTGCGTGGGGAAATTTGAATGACAGTAAAATTTGATTATAGAAACTTATTTTTATTATCATAATTAAAAACCCTCAGTGAGCTATAGAAAAATTACTGCCATTCTAATGAAAAAAAAAACATTTTTATTAAGTTAATTAATAAATTTGTCTTTTCTTAAACGATTATTAAAAACATAGTTTTACCTGCATTGAAAATAATATCCCGTCCGTTAAAAAATGTTGTACGCCTTAATATTTTTTAAAGAAACTTAATGCTTGTGTTTTATAACTGTAAAAAAGCTGTAAAAAATAAAGGGTTAATACCACCTTACCATATCTGTACTTAAAGAACGTTTTCGAACTGATTTATGCGTGATGGTCACCGCTTTTGTTATCTGTCAACTAAAACTTTCTAGTTGTGAAAAGCCAGCTATAATTAGAGTGTAAAATATACAACCTCATTGTCTTTATTGCACTTTGGAAATCGTATTAACCTTTCTCTTAAAATAAAATTTTTTGAAAATATTCGTATACGGATACACAAATTGTTTTATAAAAACCATATTAAGTGTTTGGAATGTTTAAAATTCCATAAATTTGTAGTGAAATCACTGTTACTTTTTTTAACTAATTACCGTGTAATTATATAACTTTTTTTAATTTAAAGTCTAAAACCAATATAAATGATTAATATAATTTCTAAAAAATATTATTAGAGTTGATACGCCGTTTTATTTCAAG
This sequence comes from Vesta saturnalis, assembly GCA_036346205.1. NCBI lineage: Eukaryota > Metazoa > Arthropoda > Insecta > Coleoptera > Lampyridae > Vesta > Vesta saturnalis. The sequence continues at coordinate 687,606 of JARFJB010001647.1, forward strand.
TAATTGTTTTTTTAAAATGTGTAAGTGGACCTGTTTATTTTTGAACCTTTCTTACATAAATTCAACTTATACACGAATTTAACGACCTCCACTAACTAGTTTATAACACAATCGCTATGTAGCGTATTTTTTTTACACCTCTTCTATAAACTATTAATGCTCCATTTTAATAGGGTGATCAAACTGAAAAGGGTTAAAGTATACGATGAAGATCGTTTGAAGCAAACCTTGTATTATTCTTATATACGAATGATATTTCAAAAATCTAATTAACATGAAGGTTTATAAATCTACATCCAGACAAGGAAACAGTTTTAAAAAAAGAATTTATCTTGGGGTGACGTAATTTTTTTTTTGAAATTTATAAGAGCATCACCATCATCGAAATTTTGAGATACTACCATCTCATCGTCTTCACCTTAAATTATATTGTAACCTATAAAAAAATAATATTTTAAATTATTACATGGACACGAGGTTAGCTCTAAATTAAATGGTTTCAACCTGCTCTGGGAATGCACACTTAAAACCTTTAAGTCTGCTCGCCGAAGTTGGTATTCACTTTCTTCAATTTTATCTGCACTCTGTTTCGAAGCTGTAATACGTTTTTCTAATACATAAACAGAATCTTCGATACTGTGATACGTGTAAGCAAAACACATTAGCTAGTTAGTTTCACCTCTATATTACTTTACATGCAAGCCTGATCTTATCATAAATAAATACATCTGTCAAAAAAGCTGATTAAACAAAACCCAGGTATAAAGCAACGCCCTTATAGCTCTTAGTCAACACAATAGGGCCTACAACTACATACAATCGACTAACTGCTTTAAGAGGATCAAACGAAAAACACACGCACGCACGCACACAAGCTCGCACGTACGCTCCACGACGCACGTCGAACACCGTACGCCCGCACGCTCGCACGTACGCATGAACGTACGCACGCTCGCACGTACGCAAGCCTCACGTACGCACGCGAACGCTCAACGTACGCCCGCACGCTCGCGGGAAAACGCACGGAACGTAACCGCACGCTCGCCGTACGCAAGCTCCACACGCAAGTCACGCACGCCCGCCCACTCGCCCACGCACGTATGCGCACACACACACACACACACACACACAACACACACACACACACACACACACACACACACACACACACACAGAAGGCGAAAACACGCTAAAGCGAAAAACCTGTAAACTTGCAAACATGAATCAAGACGGTTGAGCACCGCTAAAAAAAACAGGTTTATTAACAAAACCGAAGGAAAGCTTAACGTTTTGAAAAAATTATTATTATTATTATTATAAACAACAAACATCATTATTATTTAATAACATGCTTTATCGGTTTTCTTCTTCTTCTTGAAACGTGAGTCGTCCTCATCATCATCATCATGATTTTGAGATTTGCCCTTAGCCCCTACCTCATCGCTCTTCTTTCTCTTCTGTGAATCATCATCTTGGATGTGAGATACATCCAGCTCAACCACGTCATCGCTTTCATCATTATCTTGAACGGTTATGTTGTAATAGTTTATTAACAAGTCAGTAAAATCTCTAATGTCCGCTGATGTTGGCTCATAAACAGGAGAATACATTATAGTAATGCTCACAGGAGAAAATACCTCGACCATAAAAGAGGCCTTTGTTTTCCCAGGGGTATGTTAAGTTAGGTAATCGACATCCCGGATGTCCGATTTACCAACCACACTTAAAAAATAGCCCCTGGCTTTTATAAAATCCTCGACCTAAAAGGGCGTTTTTTATAAAAACCCCAGGGGCTAGTTTTGGGGGTTGGTCAATTTCAGAATCCCCGGATGTCGATTTACCAACATTACAGCCCTTGGGCCAAGAAAATCTAGCTCTTTTAAGGGAAAATCCCGACCAAAAAGGGCCTTTAGATTTTTGCAGGGCTTGTAAGTTGGTTAGGAAATCGACATCCCCGGATGTCCGATTCTACCAACTTACAGCCCCAAGAAAATAGCTCTTTGGCAGGATAAATCCTACCAAAAACTTTGTTTTAAAAATGCCCCAGGGGCTTTATGTTACTAACATCCCCGGAGTCCGTTTAAAATTAAAACCTTGGAAAGACCAAATCTAGCGTTTGGCGTCTAAGAAAAAATCCCGACCTAAAGAGGCCTTTAGATTTAAACACCCCCAGGGGCTATGTTAATGTTTAGGTCAATTTCAGACATCCCCGGGATGTCCGATTCTACCGAACATTCGAGCAATTGCCACAAACCAAACTAGCTGGTTCTGGCTTTTAGGATAAAATCCTGACCATAAAAGTCGTTTATAAAACATCCCCAGGGGCTTGAGTTTTAGGTAATACTTCAACATCCCCGAAGATTGATTTAAACATTGGGTAGCTTGACAAACCCAAAGTGGTGGTTCCGCCGTGTTTGCTTTTAAAGGAATTCATCATGAGATTATATAAGACTCCGTTTAGAGAACATAGCGGAATTAAATTTTATGTTGTTAATAAATATTAAAATAATTCAAAAAGTAAAGCTCTGGTTGACTGGTTTCTACTCCAAGTTGATTCAAGGGAAAGAAGGCGTAGGTGGGGGCTCTCTCTGTGTGTGTGGGGTGTTTGGGGTGTGTTTTTTTGTGTTTGTTGTTTTTTTTTTTTTTTCAAAACGTTAAGCTTTCCTTCGGTTTTGTTTAAACCGTTTTTCAGCGGTGCTAACCGTCTTGTTAGTTTGCAAGTTTCGGTTTTCGCTTTAGCGTGTTTTCTCTCGTGTGGTTTGTGTGGGTGGTGTTTGGTGTGGGGTGGGGTTGGTTGGTGGTGGTGGGAAGCGTCGTCGGCGTGCGAACGCTCGTACGTGTGAGCTTCGTACGTGCGACGTGCGTCGTTCGTGGTACGTGCGGCGTGCGGGCGTTGACGTTGCAGTGCGTGGTAGTAGTTGGTAGGCAGGTGCTAGTTATGGTCTGCACTGCGGGGTAGTACAGTTTTGCGTGGTAGTAGGCGGGAGGGGGTGCTCTGCGTGTTTTTGTTTGTCCCGTCAAAGATGAGTCGTTTAGTTTAGGCCCTATTTGGTTGACAAGAGTAAATTGGAAGCGGGCAACCTGGCCGGGATTAGTTTAATCAGCTTTTTGACAGTGATTTATTTAGATAAATCGGTTTAGTAATATGGGTAAACTAATAGTAATGTTTTTGTACATATACGTATGAAGACTGTTTAGTATTAAAAAACGTATTAAGCTTCAAAATCAATAAAATTGAAGAAAGTAATCGGGAACTTCGGCGAGAGATTAAAGGTTTTAAGTTGTACAGATTAGACAGGTTGAAACCATTTAATTTAAGTAACCTTTCCAGAATAAGTTGATAAACTATTAGGGTTATTAGTTTTTATAGGTTAAATAAATCGTTCAAGGTGAAACGATGGAGGTGTATTAAAATTTCGTGATGGTGATTTTTTGAAATTTAAAAAAAATAATTACGTCACTCACTAATAATAACCATTTTGTAAAACGCTTATTAATAAATTTTGTTAAATAAATTTTTGGTTTAAAACTTTTTAAGTTTATAAACCTTTGTTAATTATACAGTATTTTTAAATACATTGTATATAAAATAAACAAGGTTTTTAAACATTTTGTATCTTTAACGAAATTTTCAAATTTATTTAAAAGGAGTTAATAGTTTATAGAAGACGAGTGTAAATAAAAAATACGCTACATAGGTTTTGTTAAAACTAAGGGATCGATTAATTCTGAAAGTTTTTAGTAAGTAGAAGGTTAAACAAATAATACAGGTATTACATTTATAAAAAAACAATTCTTAAAAAAAGGCGTACAACTTAATAATATTTTTTTAGAAAATATTTTTTATATTGGTTTTAGACTATTAAATTAAACAAAAGTTATATAATTACACGGTAATTAGTTAAAAGTAAACGTGAACAGTGATTTCTTACTACAAAATGTTATGGAATTTTAAACATTCCAAACACTTAATATGGTTTTTATAAAACAATTTGTGTATCCGTATACGAATATTTTCAAAACAATTTTATTTTAAGAGAAAGGTTAATACGATTTCCAGTAAGTGCAATAAAGACAATGAGGTTGTATATTTTACACTCTAATTATAGCTGGCTTTTACACAACTAGAAAGTTTTTAGTTGACAGATAACTCAAAAGCGGTGACCATCACGCATAAATCAGTACCTCGAAAACGTTCTTTAAGTACAGATATGGTAAGTGTGGTATTAACCCTTTTATTTATTTACAGCTTTTTAATTACAGTTATAAAACACAAGCATTAAGTTTCTTTAAAAAATATTAAGGCGTACAACATTTTTTAACGGACGTATGGATATTATTTTCAATGCAGGTAAAACTATGTTTTTTAATAATCGTTTAAGAAAAGACAAACTGTTATGTAATTAACTTAATAAAAATGTTTTTTTGTTTCATTACACCGAATGGCAGTAATTTTTCTATAGCTCACTGAGGGTTTTTTAATTATGATAATAAAAATAAGTTTTCTATAATCAAATTTTTACTGTCATTCAAATTTCCCCCACGCAAGATCAATCCTTAACACAGATGCTATCTCATCTCCTTATTAGAAACGTTTTCTCCAATAGCATTTAACCCTTTTAAAGCAATAGACTAAATAATAATATCTTATTAATTATGCAATTATTGTAGGCGTATGTGTCTGCCTAACCCCCAGGGTTACAACCAGAAGGACCTTAATACCATCAGAAATAACCCTAAGACTTATCCTCACCTCTACATACAGCCCCACCCCTAAATACAGTTCTAAACCCTAGCTCCACCACCAAGACCTGACTCCAACCCTAGCTCCACCACCAAGGCCAAACTCTAAGACTTATCCTTAGACCACCCCTAAGCTCCAGCCCCCGCCCTAAGCCAAGCCATACCCCAGTTCAACCACCACCCTAAGCCCTCAGCTCAACGCTAACCCTAAAATACAGCTCTCACGTTAGCAACCACAAAAAAGTCCTAGCTGTCAAAAGGTCCTTAATACAGCCATAAGGTTTAACCCCCAAAAGAAATCATAAAAATAAGGGTAATACGGTCCTTCATGTAAGCGAGTAAAAATAATTAGGGTTGAAAACACGGTCTCACACGTGGATGTGCAAAAATAGGGGTGAAAATACATGTCCTATACGTAAGCGAGTAAAAATAATTAGGGTTGAAAAGGGCCTTCGAAAAGAAAGGATACGGTCTCACACGAGGGTATATAAAAAATAATTAGGGTTGAAAATGCGGTCTCACACGTGGATGTGCAAAATAGGGTGAAAAACACGTCCTACACGTAAGCGTGTAAAAATAAGGGTGGAAAATCCGGTCCCCCACGTGGGCATATAAAAAAGTGAAAGGGGCGGGGCTTGTGACGTAAAAAGGAGGGGTGGGGATAGTGCCGGGGTTCTACTACAATACTAGTAACCATCCCTAAAACAAAAACAAAAATTGTTAGAGATTTTACAATAATTGGGCGTTTTTATGAAATTTATAAAAAGTATACAGATCTCCGCCCATCACATATTAAAATACCTTGGTTCTTCTTAAATTACCATAAAGGTAAATGCACCATGCAAAAAATTGGGATCACTAAATTTTGTGCTATGGGAAAAAATAGCTACCTATTTGAAATTACCAAATCCAGAAAAATATACCGGGCGTAGGTAGCTTCAGGAAACCATCTACTACTTTACTGATTGATCCTGGTGGAGATATTACAGCACTAAAAAGGCATGGAAGTTGGAAAAGCACCGCTGTAGCAGAGGGATACATAGACAATTCAATTAAAAACAAACTGAATATGGCAGCAAATAAAATTATAAAATCCATTCTACCAAGTAGCACAACTACCCTACAACCACCTTTGTCATCATCAGCATCATTTAACTCGTTGAATAAAAACGTAAACTTAGAGTCAACACTCCTAAACTTCACTAATTGTTTGAATATAACCATACATATTAATACTAATATGACTCATAATTAAATGTTACAATCGTCCATTTTTAGAATGTTCGTTAATTTTTATAAGTTTGAATAATAAACCTTCGTTCAAATTCTTTATTAATTTTTTCAGTACTCTGTATAACAGTCGTGGAGAATTAATTTTCGTGAATAATAGCCATCATTCTATGCTTGTTGAAGAATATACTATACCTAGTCGCATGTCGGATACAAAATGGAGACCCTTAAGGGATCTTCAATTTTTAAAAAATGGATTAGTTAGCGATCCATCATTTTACAAACCGGTAATGGACCGTTGGCGTTTACTAACCGAAGCTAAACTAAATCGACATAATACAAGGAACTATATTATAGGTCACTACAGTAATATAAATTGCCCCATTAAATAACTGTACATTGAAGATTACCTTACACCAAATGACAATCAATAACTTTTAAGTTACAAAATAGATATATCGTTACAGTTATTAAATATCGATATGAGATTGTATCCGCTGAATTGGCTTCGATCATGTTTCGTGATGAAGACGTTCTTTTCTTATGTAAACAAAATTCAATATATATATATATATATATATATATATATATATATATATATATATATATATTCTTTGAGTGATTCTAAGACGAAGAGTTTATATAGCCAAAGGTCCGCTAATGCTTCGTTTTCAAGATACAGGGTGTCAACATTTTTAAAAGAAATAGTTTTTTCGTAAATATCTTAATAATCCTTGAGCCGATTTTATTGAAATTTGACAGTGTTATTTTTTGCATTTTTTCGTATCTTGCTTTGTTTTTGATAAGAAACATAAAAATCACTTTGTTACATGTCCTTGGGACAGCCCAGATGTGTTGTTGCAAAAGCCAAGTAGAATAAACAACTCGCTGGGGAAAATCCGCAGGTGAACATTGAACACGCTGTATGTGGTAAGGATACAGTTGATATTCCCTTAAAATCTTCCATACAGTAAAGTGAGAAATGTTTAATTGTTGTGCAATTTTGCGTGTACTTGCATCGGGGCTACGATCAACTTCACGTAAAACTGCTATCTCCAGCTCCACTGTTCTTACCGTTGCAGGTCTCCCAATAAGTGCAGCCGACCTTTGGAAGATGCCTGATTCGCAAAGCCTTTCGTGTATTCTTACAAATTTTTGTCTATTTGGTACAATACGATGAAGATATCTTTCTTGATAAATGTGTCTAGCCGCTCTGGAATTGTCTTGAGCCGTTCCATAGACAAAATGCATATCGGCCATTTCTGAGTTTGTAAACCGAACCATTTTCTAATATCAGTAACGAATTTCATAGCCTAAAACTCTTAAAAATACTTCGAATGATTACTATCAAATAATTACGTATGCACTGTTTAAAGTTATGCCACAGTCAAATTCATTTGAACAATTGTTTTTCCTTCCATGGCACTCTAACTTTACTTTTAAAACACTGCAGTATTCTTTGTTTCATAGAAAACAGTTAATCTAAAAATTCAAAAGATGGCTTTCGTGTAATTTTAATTGTTTAATCATAAATAAAAATCTCGTTTATCAGGGTTTTTGTAAGAAGAATTACTACAACCAAATGCAACACGCATCACCATTTTCAAAGTTACAAAATTTGTTATAAAAAGCACAATTCTCTCAATTCTCAATTCTCTCAATTACACAACCATTCTCAGTTTTCAATTTTTAATTTTCCATATGAAATGAACGGCATATGAATTTAATGTAGTTTTTATTAAATATCTTTCTCTCTCATACGTATGGTATATAATTTCGTACCTATCTCTTTCCCTTACACGTGGAAATTCCCTATGTGTATTAATTAGGTCCCCTATAGCTACACACAAAAATTGGAATAAGGACTTTTATTAAGTGTAATCAAGTTATGTACTATGTAACACCATATTCACGCGTCCATGTAGCATCGCAGTTCTATTCTTAACGAATGAATTTTGATGTATACAGGGTAGCCCAAAACCAATTTATGACTACCAACTTCATTTTTTCAAATGGAAACACCTATTTTTTATTTCATTTTTGGATTCTGCTTTAAATTTTAAGTAAGTTTTATGTACCATTTTTATCCATTTTTTGACGTAACACATGTATACAGGGTGACCCATGTAGAAGATAAATTTAATTTTTCATTTTTTTTATGGAACCCCAAGTATATTATGACGTTTTTGAGTTCTCTGAGAAACTCTGAACATATTTCATGTAACATACTCATATCTAAATTCAACAGTGTTCGAAAAAATTACATAAAATAGAAATAACCACAGAACTTTAATACTTAATAAATAACAAATGTTTCAATAACAGTTGAATATCGACATGGGTATATTACATAAAATATGTTTCTACATTAATAGTTATTATCGTTATTTCTATTTTATGTAATTTTTTCGAACACTGTTGAATTTACATGAAATATGTTCAGAGTTTCTCAGAGAACTCAAAAACGTCATAATATACTCGGGGTTCCATAAAAAAAATGAAAAAGTAAATTTATCCTCTACATGGGTCACCCTGTATACATGTGTGTTGCGTCAAAAAATGGATAAAAATGGATAACTAAAAACAATATTTGACGTGGTCCAGCATTTTCATGAAAAATATTTCCTTCAGTTTTAACAAATTTATGCGGGACTTTTGACCCTCTTTTATGTGTATTTCTCGATAACTGTTAAGTTTAGTTATAGGATATGATACATAAATCTTACTTAAAATTTAAAGCAGAATCCAAAAATGAAATAAAAAATAGGTGTTCCCATTTGAAAGTTGGAAGTTGGTAGCCATAAATTGTTTTTAGACCACCCTGTATACATGAACTTAGCATCAAAAAAATCACTACAAAAAATTAAATTCGACGTGTCCAAGCCTAATTTTTAATTTTTAAATTTTTAATTGAATGTATCCGCTACTTTTGGCCTCTCTCCCTCCCTCTCTCTCTCTCTCTCTCTCTATATATATATATATATATATATATATATATATATATATATATATATATATATATATATTGGATGGTTTCCTATTAGGTATTACCCAACAAACTTATCACTAGTTACAAAATTGCAGGGGTATAGTAGTTCATATACGTTTGCCGGGTCTTATCGTTGGCTACCATGAGTATTGTCAAGGGATTCTTATATCTCCTCGAAGTTGTCAAGGAGCTGAGTTAAACTGGAAGGAAGATGTCTAAACTTGCGTTTAAGTTTTTTTGCGTCAGCGTTGGGGGATGATGAAATCTGGCATTTGCACTTTCTATAGCCAAATGCCTCTTAAAAGGTTTTGGAAAACGTGCAGAAGACTTGCTTTGTGTTTGCCGGTATTCTTTAAACTATACTTCTTTTGCACGCCAAATAAAAGTAGCCTTGTAACTTTGGTGGAAGCTCTTTATGCTTACAAATACTGTGACGCGGTTCATTGCTATGATAGCACAAGGATGGTAACTGTGTTCCTACTAAAAATTAGTTTTAGTAAAATTATAAAAAAATGTTTATTCAGGTAAAAATACAAAATAACTGAAAACTGATTCGGTGGTTTCTCGGGTGCCAATCCAGGTGGGCGGTGGTATCTTCCCCTAGAGACCTGCATTCCTCCTGGAGATATCTTCAACAACGTGACTGGTACGGGGGATCTCAGTGGAGACGTGGCTTTACCAGGGGTCTTCGAAGGTAGTGCTGCTGTAATCAGATAAAATGGCAAACGGGCCGCCAAAAATCTTCTGATTTGAGATTTAAACAGTTTAATAAAAAAATCATCAGCTCGGTATTGTAAAGCGGGGGGATAGGGGGATACTTTAAAAATTTAAAATAATTGATCAACCGGAGACATAAGATAATTTTATAAATTAAGTTACTAAAAGGTTATTAACATTTTTTAATAATTAATAATTTTTTGTTGTTGCTTGCATTACTTTTGATAACAACTTCCAAGACTGAATAGAATATTGATATGGCAATAAATAAGTACACCCCAGTTTTTGATGGTTTGGTAGTTCCAGGGACATGCAATAAAGTGGTTTTTATGTTTTTTCTCAAAACAAAGCAAGATACGCAAAAAAAATGCAAAAAATAAAGAAGTTGTAGTTTTAGTTGCTTAATGCGAAAAATACAAAAATTGCAAAAAATAAGTAGCGCACATTTTTTTTGTCAAAAATATTGGTTAAGGTGCCTTCCGGGACGCCACTGGACGTTGTGATTTCAATATAGTTAGGGTTAAATTAGCCCCTTACTACCCCAAATACAATTGTCAAATTTCAACAAAATCGGCTAAAGGATTATTAAGATATTTACGAAAAAACTATTTCTTTAAAAAGGTTGACACCCTGTATCTTGAAAACGAAGCATTACCGGACCATTGGTTATATAAACTTTTCGTCTTAGAATCACTCAAAGAATCACCCTTTCGAGTTTGGCCACATACTTACATAAAACCCGGTATATATATATATATATATATATATATATATATATATATATATATATATATATATATATATATATATATATATATCCCATAAATGAACGAGATGTCCATTACTCATTACTGGTTATCAATTTGAATACAAAGAAATTCACATATTTAGATCTACTTGATAGACGGGCGGCTAATAAGCAAAAAAAAACTTTTATTTCAAAAAATTTTTGTCAGTAATTAATTGTGATAATGATTCTCCCAAGCTATAGCGTATTGAGGAACTACGCCACTTTTTTCAAAAAAATAGTTTTAATTGTTGTTTTTCTTATACATTATTTTAAACAGCTCATAGAAAATAAAAATCTATTAGACAAAATAGACCCGAAAGTATTCTGACTAAAGCTCCAACATCTTCTGTTAAATGAGTCTTCAGACGTACATGCCAAATATCTACATTGGCGGACGTATATATATATATATATATATATATATATATATATATATATATATATATATATATATATATATAATATACATATATATATATATATATATATATATATATATATCCATAAATGAACGAAATGTTCATTACTCATTACTGGTTATTAATTTGAATACAAAGAAATTCACATATTTAGATTCACTTGATAGACGGGTGGCTATTAAGCAAAAACAAAACTTTTGTTTCAAAAAATGTTTGTCAGTAATTAATTGTGATAAAGATTCTCCCTAGCTATAGCGTATTGAGGAACTACGCCACTTTTTTCAAAAAAATAGTTTTAATTGTTGTTTTTCTTATACATTATGTTAAACAGCTCATAGAAAATAAAAACCTATTAGACAAATAGTCCCGCAAGTATTCAAACTAAAGCTCCAACATCTTCTGTTAAATGAGTCTACAGACGTACATGACAAATATCTACATTGCCACAGAGAAGAAAATTATATGAAAAAAAAAATATGTGTAATTCACGCAAACGAATTCAATGTTTAATATACAATAATAGGCCAGAAAACGAATTTCCTATTATTCTATGTGACTTATGCCATCAACATTGATAATTAACAGCAGACAACCAAGCAATACAACTTCTAATTATATCATGTGTGTGTGAGTGTGCGCGCGCGTGTGTGCGTGCGTACGTGCGTATCTGGGTCTGTATCTGCAATTGCGTCTACGTCTGCGTCTGCGCCTGCATCTGCGTCTGCGCATGCGTCTGCGTCTGCGCATGCGTCTGCGTCTGCGCCTGCATCTGCGTCTGCGCATGCGTCTCCGTCTCCGTCTTCGTCTCCGTCTCCGTCTCCGTCTCCGTCTCCGTCTCCGTCCCCGTCCCGTCCCGTCCCGTCCCGTTCCCGTCCCGTCCCGTCCCGTCCCGTCCCCGTCCCGTCCCGTCCCGTCCCCGTCTCCGTCTCCGTCTCCGTCGCCGTCTTTTTTTTCAGCCAATCGACCCATAGAATAAAAAGTTAAAAAAAATTCAACCCCCCCATTTCACCCTCTTAGGGGTGGAATTTCGAAAAACCCTTTCTTAGTGGATACCTACACGTCACAAAGAACACACCCTCGATCGATAAATCCCGACCGATGCAACTGTTAAATGACATTTGCGGTGCGCGAACTGTCAAACGCGCGAAGTTTAAATAGTTGTTAAGTTTTCTTAAATTCTCTACGCAATTTTCTTAATTTTTCTTTCCTTAGGAACTTTTTACAAAGTATTATAAAACTTTAAAAAAATCAATGAAATCTGTAAAGTCGTTCTCAAGTTATGGCGTGACCGAGGAAAATAGGCATTCATTTTTCATACTTTACATTCAGTAAGAGAAATACATTTCAATTATATTAGATTGTACGCCAGACATTAGTAAAACTGACTTTAATTGTCAGATTCGTTAGCACAGAAAATAAAAAACTCAGTATAGAAGAACATTTTTTAGGTTTTGTCAATGTAAACGATACAATTGGGGCTGGGCTTACATCTTATATAATAAATAAATTAAAAGAATTAAATTTAGATATTAACAATTCGGGGAGACAAGGGTACGATAATGGGTCCAATATCAAAGAAAAAAAACAATGGGTTACAACGCCACATTTCACATATAAACCCCACAGCGCTTTACATTATTTGCTCCAGTCATTCTTTAAATTTAGTAGTAAACGATGCAGGAATAGTAAATTATAACAAAATTAATTTTTTAGTATTCAAGAAATTTTCAATTTTTTTGCTGCATCAAGTAAGCAGTGGGATGTATTAAAAAAGTATATACTAGATTTTACTTTAAAACCTATGTATGTATTAGATACACGATGGGAATCACGAATAGACACTTTAATATTGAAGAAATTTACAATGCTGTATTTAATATTCCGGAAGATACTGCTAACACAGCACATACAACACACATAAATACGCACACACCCTCGCCCCGCCACCACCATCTTCACATACACTCTCTCATTCAAACGCCTCATCCATTTCCACCTCATCCACACACCCCTACATCTACACATTCCACCACCTCTACAAAACCACACAAACCCGCACACATACACAAACCCGCACACACACAAACCTTCCCTCTTACCCACACCCGCCCAGCCACCTGTACCTGTTGTGACTCCTACACCCGCTTTCCCAACCCTAAACCCACCCGCTCTCAATTCTCGAGGTATTGCATCCGCAATATCACGAAATCCATAACCAGACATAAATCCTTTTTCAACTCCATTAAATCCCTTAACCTTCTCTGGTTGAACTTAATGTTCAACCACAACCACACCTGTCTCTTAGAGACCTCCTCTCCTTTGCCGGATGGTACACAGTTTAAGCTGCCACACCGTCACCGTAACCCAACTCTCCTTTTCCTGCGTGATTCGTCACGTGGATAAGGACATCCAAGCCACAGAGATCCGGGATGCGATAGATTTTCCACACGTGAGGAAGGCCGGTCGCATTAACTCTAAGGCGACGAGCACTACCACATCTCTTGTCCGCATCATAACCTCTTCCCAAACCGCCCTCGAGTACCTCCTCGCACGCGGTCGTCATGTTCGGGCGACACTACAGTTGCGAACCTTCCCTTATACCTCAACCTCTCCCCAAGTATTGTTTCACCTGCACGCAGGTGGGGTATACCCCTGAGTAGTGTCCTACCCGTGCTATCCGTTGTCCAAACTGTGGAGAAAGTCACAGATCCTCCTCCTGCAAATATTCGGCTAACCCAAGGTGTAACAACTGCGGGGAAGCTCACCCTTCCTATTCATTCAAGTGTCGGAAGCGGTGAGAACCTCCCAGTTCCCCGTCGAAGATGGCATCCCTCGAACTTATCCTGTCTTCCGAAGAGTCCGACTAGGAAGACACAGCCCACCTTAAACCCTCTCCCGACACCGAGTCCCTATCCATCAAAGACGTCTCACAAGTCCTCGCCCACTCCCTTTTCCAGATGTTCCCCGACCGGCGAGACCGGGTTGTCCGCATCCTAGATTCGCTATCCGAAACTTCTTCCAACGGAAATATCTCTGTACCATTAAAAACCATCGACATTTCCCGCAAACCGCTCCCGCAGCACATTGTTAAGGAGAAAAGACGAATCTATCGTCAATTCTTGCGATCCAGGGATCCGGCTCTCAAAACCGAATACAATCGCCTTAACGCCTTAAGCATGCGAGAAGCAAACAAACACGCCGAAGACTCCTGGACCACCTCCCAGTTAGATTATAGAAATAGTAAACTCTTCTGGCAACAGTTCGATAGACTGATCAGAAGAAAAGTTAACCCTAAATCCCAACTAACCGACCTTCAGGGCAACCTAATCTCCTCCGACCAAGGAAAGGCCAATTTCTTTGGTCACCACCTCCAATCCATTTTACGATCCCCAGATGATCCCCAATTCGATAAACGGTTCAAGGCACTCCTTGAGGGCCGCCTTGGAGAATTCCGCAACCTTAACCTTCCTGAAATCTAACTCGATAACGAGAATCCCTTTTATGGCCCAAGTAATGACGGCCTAAATCGCAAAATTCTCCGTCACTTACCCGACTCAGCCCTCCTACTACTCTTCAACATATGCCTAATTCCTAATCCTATCCCATTTTCCGACGGACTGGAAATCAGCCTCCACCGTCATGATATCGAAACCCCACGCCGACTTAACCTCACGCTCCTCTTATAGACCAATCTTCCTTCTCAGTTGCCTCAGAAAATGCTTTGTGCAGATTGTAGCCAGGTGACTCAGGGACCACCTAGAATTCAACGACCTCCTTCCTAATAGCCAATTCGGCTTCCGTCCCAACCGAACTTGCCACGATCCCTTGTTGAAGCTACTTACAGGGACCACCAGAGCATTCAATCACAAGCAATGCAATCTGGCTGTTTCTGGACATTAAGCAAACATTCGACACGGTCTGGCACGCTGGTCTCCTGCACAAGCTCCGAAACCTAAACATACCCGACCCCTTCTCCAAGCTCCTACTCTCGTACCTGACCAACCGGTCAGTTCGGGTCAAAATAAAAAACCTTCTCAGATCCTTTCAAACCTACAGCAGGTTCTGCCTTAGCCCCTATCCTTTACACCCTCTTTGCATCAAACATTCCCGAAGTTACACAACCCGGAGTAGTCGTTGCGCAGTTTGCGGATCGCACAGCCTTCGGAACAGCAAAACGGCCTCCTGCCCCATATCCAATACCCTACGGAACTTTTTCAATTGGGCGAACCGGTGGAGAGTCTCCGTCAATCCCTCCAAAACCCAAACAATCCTCTTCCGACATTCTAACTACACTGAAGATGAGTTCCCAAAGCTTGCCTCCAGAAATGTTTCCCTCGCCCTAAACCAAGAAAGACTCACACTCCAAGATGAAATCACATACCTAGGAATCCTCTTCACCAGAACCCTCAATTGGCTCCCCGATGTAAAAAGGACATTCAATAGGATTAGAAATCACGCAAACCTACTGGGGTAGAATCAGAGGGTGCCACCTTCAAACACTTCAACACACCTACAAAACATACATCCGCCCTGTTATGGATTTCCGAGCACCCATATACACTAATATAACCCCCAATCAGCTTTCTTCTATAGCCTCCTGTGAACGACGAAATTTTAGACACATACACAGGTTACCCCTCAGGTACACTAGTGACCTCACAGCACAACACGCAAACATTCCACCAATCACACACAGGATCAAAACACTTCAGAAAAACTTCGCATATAAAAGAATTTTTGGCGATACTATCCCAACCAAAGAAATCCTTACCACTCCTTACAACTACCGTTTTCCCCAATTCCCACGAAGAAAACCTAAATTAACATTCAAGCATCCCCCGAGATCCTTACACAACTCCTTGACGACCTCCTCGAGGAGAAGAATCCCTAGATAACGTCCTATATGCCCTCCGCATCTCCCCGTCTATTCGATGACGACCTAGCATGATACCAGACAACGAATCGGATTAATCACACTAAGCACGCTACACCCCACTAACCATAAGCATGAGCATACGAACAAAAAAAACTTAGCTCCTTGTTCACTGTGGAATAATCACAATATATGGTGGTAAAAGGAGCTATGTTGACTTATCTAGTTTTACACAATCGGCAGTGTTTATGGCTAACCTTGTTTTACGCCAACATAACCTAGTTATAAAGTTTTAAAGATTCAGCGTGATAACAACGTGCTTAGTGATTTTTCCGTAAAAATGTTATCTAGGGGACAAAATTAGTGAATATGGTGAAAAGTGTTTCAGAACCAACTACTACTACTGATGGTAAGTTTTATACAGGTTTTCCGTTTATTGATGCTAATGTTTTAATGATTTTCGGCAGTACAACAACTAGTGATTTGTTCTGAAAACTCTTCTATCCAAAACAGTATTGTTGCATCCTCTTCAGCAGTATATTGAGCCACACAATAGAATACACAGAATTATTGCCAGGTATTTTCAAAATAACTTTAAGCGATTAAGTAAATTTAACAGATAATTTTTAGTCGCAACAGTACAAATCTCGTGTGTAATGATCGTGAAAACCAAACATGTGATCATGAGCTGGGAACTTCTTATGAAGGTGTGGTATAATAATATACAGGATGATAATAAATAATATAATATAAACAATAAATATAAGTAAAATAGAAATGAAGTATTCGGATACATGCCGATTTTCTCTGATTCTTGTCTATAAAAATCTATGATTTTTTATAGATAATAGTAGTGAACGTTTGTTTCTACCAGAAGATGTACAACGTGAATCGCAAGAAATGTTTAATTCAGATGATAGTATATGTCCTTTGACGATGAATGGTGGTAGATCAGGAGGAAATTGAGAAGATTTCACAACTAGGTGAAACATGCACGAATGATAATAGGAAATTTCAAATAGAGATGAGAAAGATTAAACGAAACTTTGGAAAAAAGTATGATACAAGAAAAAACAAGATTGTTCGTGAAAAAACTATGAAAGAACTAACAGTCTGCCGAAACAGATGCAAAGAAAAATATAACGATGAGGTTCGTCTGAATTTGTTCAAAGAATTTTGGGAAATTGGAGATTACGATAGAAGAGCTCAGTATATAGGTGATCTGATCGAAACAAAAGATAAAAAAGTACCCGTATTCGTACCAATAATGCCATCAAATAGCGTCAAAGGACTAGAACAGCAGTATACTATTTTCGAATAAATGGGACCCTAACTCTAATATGTGTAATTGATTATTTTATTTCCTATGTCATATACTCCTAATTATTTAATTCAAAGGGCGTAATTTTAATTTTTGCATCGGGGCGTATTTTACCTTGGGCCGCCCCTGGTGTGTACTTATAATTAAATTATAAAAATTTATATTGACAATGAACTTAGAAAGAGAAAACGAACCATATTGCACTGAATAATTTTTTTGAATTGAATCAAATAAATGTTCATGCGGTATGAGTCATAGGTTTCGAACACAACAAAAAGGTAAATTGCTCATATGCGTTTTAATTTACATATAATAAGCATAATTTCAGAACTGAATAAGACAATAATTTGTAAAATAAGTTTTGTTAATTAGATATTTATGAAACATGAATTGATGCTAATTAAGTCAAATCTATCTTATCCGATTGAATCACAATACACTAATTTGAAAGTAATGACCGTATCTGTGATAAAAGATTTGGTATGGTATTTTACAAATATCTTTAACCAAAATATAATTAAGATTTTAATCCAAATTCCTCCAAGTTAATTGTCTTTATTTTAAATTGTAATTGTTATTTAAAGTCATTATTATGTACAGAATTTTAAAATTAATGTAAACTATATAGGTACCTACCTACTCATATTAATCCAACTGATTTTCTATGCAGATACATATTTCATTTTTATATTGTTTAGTCCTTTCTACAATAATTTTGCATTTCAAGTTAAAAGATTGCTGAGCACATAACACAAATTCCAGAATATTTAAATGTTATATTTTGATAAGATTTACTCAAAATTTTTACAATTCAAACGGTTGAACGACCTATCCCCCTTTTCACAAAAGACCCTGTACACGAAATTAGACAGTTGCAAACGTACGACAGATGTGAACAGAAAATCAGTCTGGAAAAAGGAAATAATAGACTTATGAAAATTAATATTTTCAAATTAATTGTTTATGGTTGATAAGTAGGTACAAAACTTTAACTCATACTTATGTCTGAATATAAACGTACAGGTTATATTATTAATGCTCTATGATAACATACATCGGAATAATTTGTCACTTATCACTTGGGATATAAAATAAAACTAAACAAAGACC
Organism: Vesta saturnalis; assembly: GCA_036346205.1. Taxonomy (NCBI): domain Eukaryota; kingdom Metazoa; phylum Arthropoda; class Insecta; order Coleoptera; family Lampyridae; genus Vesta; species Vesta saturnalis. The sequence goes on from JARFJB010001647.1 coordinate 705,798, forward strand.
TTAATTTCTGCACATGAAAATTGATGTTCTAATGTAGTATATTTCCTAGTAGATTACTAGAGTTCATACTGGTTTATTTTTGCCAGGTCATTGCTAATATTACGAGAATTAACACCGCGTCAACTAGAATGAAGCAAAACAACACGCCATCCATTAATTATTTACTTAAAAAAATCTGTATAAGGCTTATTACAAATGTAACATACCGCATAGTATTAACAACTACAAATAATAGTGATATATGTTGACGTATTGTGTATTGTTCATAATTTTGACGTAAACATGAGCCTTCATTTTTATTTTGCGTTTTTTAGGCATTTGCTTTATTAAATGTGCCCTGTTTGCAAATAATTTATGAACTTACGAAATAAGGTTTTACAGGTTAACACCTTTCTTAATTACTACAATTACTTTCACATATTAAAAAAAAAAAAAAGAATCAGTAATTGATGAACTCCATCTTGCAGAATTTTTTCCATGCCTAATGGACTTATTTGGTTATGGTAATTTTTCTTATAAAGTTTGACAGTTTCGGATTTCCAAGCAGCTAACAGCTGATTATATTTTTATAAGTTTAGGTTTTACCGTTTTTTCGACTAATGTTATTTGGTGATACATGCAATAGTTGACACGGATAAATTAAAACTATTTATAGAACCTCAAAGTTAATCGGTAAATTTTTTATTGAATTTGTGGATGTTTACTAATAGATGCGTTAGACACAAATCTATAGAAAAAGCGAATTTAACCTTTTCAGGTTATCTAAATTATATTCTTTCAACAATACATTAGTGAGTGAAATTCCGTTTGAATATGCATTTATTTTCTATAATCATTTTATTATTTGTAGAAAAATATAAGCATATTTTTCGTTGATATTAAACGTTCTCTACTGTTATTTTGGTTAAATGTCACTCATAACGTGTTGTGTATCATTGACAGAGAAAAATGTAACATTCGTTACCGAATACACCCACGTTCCACACAAAAAATATAAAACACCGAACGCGTTTCAATAGATAAACCGAGCTGGTAGCGTAGTGGTGACACGCTCTGCTTAGCATTCGGTATGGGTTCGATTCCCTTTATCGTTTACCTTGTATGAGGTTTTTTCAGGGGGTTTTCCTCATACACATGTAGCGGCATGGTCACTGCGTATATGTACACCATGTGCGGCTGCTTAGGCGAATGCTGGGGTAGTATTTTCCCCCTCAGAACCCTAACTCCGTTCCTTCCGATACTATCCTGACCACACCCATCCTTAATCCCACCACGCATATATACGTAATGTATGTAATAGATAATCTCATCAGCAGCAGTCGACTAGGACTACTCACATTAGAATTCTGAAAATTTGCATTCCTCAGAGTTTCGTAATAATCTTTCTTTTAAAAATATGCTGAAATATTTGGCACTACCGGTTATACCGGAAATAGTCACTTACTTTCTTATTTTAAATGGAATGCTATATTTTTTCTTGTAGATTTGGATTGCTAATTAAATTTTAAGATACATTTTATTAAACATCCCTATACCTAACTTGTCTAGTTTTTAATTAAAATGACTTTCTTTTGAAAAAATTTGAATTTGCCGCCTGATATTTAAAATTATACTTTTACAAACCGAGTAAAGTCTAAGCTACCAGTTTATATACTACTCTTTCCGAATATATCAATAAATATGCGTAATTATGACCAGTTCACTAAAAATTTTATTCCGCATTATGTAAATTTCAACCGATCAAAACATTATTTCTTCAAATACAACATCAGCATCAGCATTCCCTATACCTATCTGTTGGTTTTTGTGATTAATCATTTTTGAAAATTTGTTACAAATTTTAGTTTTTCATCGTCAAATTGGCTTTGATAAATAAACAAATAAATACAGCGCACCGAAGCAAACAACTTGAAATATTTGAAGCGGCAAGGTGTTTAACCAATCACACAAAAATATTTAGTACATTCACAAATCAAATTTATACTTGACAGTATTGTCTGTAGTTGGGTGTTAATTTCTTTCTTATTCTGCGTTACTCGTTAGTAAAATTTGCTTTTTTTAAAGCAATATTGCTAGTATTAGAAAGAAAAAGCAGTTATCTGAAAATTAGTTTATAAAATCACCTTCTAAAAAGAAACGAAGCGGAGGATCAAACAAATTAGTTTTTGATGATTGTCACTTAGGCATTTTAAAAAGGACAGTTCAGGAAGTTTATGCCGTCGACAGGAAAGTTCCAACAATAAAAATATTGGTTGATAAAATGAAGGACAAAGTAAATTATGCTGGTGGGGAAGATACGCTTCGAAAGCAATTACTAAATGTAGGATATAATTTAAAAAATGCCACAATAAAAGAAAATTATTGATGGAACACTACGATATCGTTGCTTGGCGTTCTCGCTTCTTACGCAAGCTGCGAGAGAATAATTCTCTGGGGGAAAACAAGAAACCGGTAATTTTTTTGGATGAAACCTATATCCATCCTTCATATGGTGTCAGCAATCTGAAGACCAGCCTACACCGAACCGATAGATCAGGTCAACGATACATTATTGTACACGCAAGTGGTGCCTACGGATTTGAGAATAATGGGTTGTTAGTATTTAAATCCCAAAGTAAATTAGGAGACTACCATGATGATATGAACCATCATAGTTTTATGTAGTGGGTAGAAAAACAATTAATTCCAAATTTACCTAATGGTATTGTTGTAATAGATAATGCGCAATACCATAGTGTGCAAATCAATAAACCCCCAACCAAAACTGCACGAAAACAATTTATTCGTGATTGGCTTGAAACCAATGAAATGCGTACAGCTGAATTAATAACATTTGTTAAGGCACAGAATCAAGCTAAGTGATATTATGTTAACGAATTGTTAAATAACCATGCCACACTGTAGTACGCTTACCACTCCATCATTGCTACTTAAATCTGTACTGGTCCCTGGTTCTTCAACTACAAAATTTATTGCTTTACAATTTGTATGCTCTATTTGAACATGAATACTTTCTCAAGGGGAGGTTCAGATTACTATGGATGCTTGGAAGTAGGTTGGGTTGCCTAACCTAGTCTAACTATACAAACATTTACCACAATAACAGGATAGGTTTATTTACAATGAAAACTGGAAATTATAATATGATAACAAAATTAAATAAAACTGAAAATAAACGAGTACATACTTCAAAGAAACAATGTTAAATAATATCCTATTGATTCTTCCTCGACTTTTATTCACGTGTAGGGTTAATTTCGGGTTGGTTGAGGGTGGATATTATGTAGGGATGATTAATGATGGAAGTTAGGTTGGAGTATGTCTATATAGGATGACTAAATAAAAGGTAATGGAAGAAGTAGGTATGATATAATTTGTGTAGGGTGACAGGTGGTTATTTATAAGGGGATGAAGACGATATGTAGGTTATAGGGGTAATATGATAAGTAACGGAAGTGGAACTGGGATGTATTTTTGGATATAGGAAAATCCTGTTTTCGGGGCGAAAACCGAAACCGTCAAATGGGGAGAATCAAAGGGATAACATTGGTCGTGACAATAGAAAATGTTTCGGAGTAAGATACCACCGTCAATTCACTACAGTCGCTATAATATCTACAACCTATCCTTGTCGCGCTTAGACCTTCTTAGGGGTAGAATCCCTGTTTGACTTGGTAAAATTGATTAGAAAAGGTGTAGTTTAGTATCTAGAAACATTCGGGGTGTAAATGACTTCCATCTGTTTCTGTACACTTAACTTTCTTTGGTTATACTCAAATCGGGGCCATAACCCACAATAAGGTCGTATAACTAATTAGGGTGTTAAAGTAGGGGTGTAGGGATAACTTGGGCAGACTGGTAGATAAGGGTTTTAAAGGATTGTCTGGCTGGATGTTCGGGATCGTAAAATCTAGGTGGGTCAGGTGGAATAAATGGATGGTTTTCAGGTTATTCATAGGAACTAGGAGATGATGATGAATGTATGTGAACAAGCAGGAATATGTGTGATTTCAGGTTGACGGGATAAAATGAATGCAGGAATGATTATAAGAACAGGTAAGAATATTACTGAGTTATTTCAGGCAGGATAATAATTGGGTGATCGAATGGATAGTCTGGGTATAATAATAATAAGAATACGAATAATGATGAGTGGTTTCAGGCAGGTGAGTAATAATGAGAGTCATAATAATAATCTTGAATGGGAAGCTAGTGTTTATATAGAGATTTTGGTGAGAGTGGGGAGAGTGGGGAACAAGTGATAACATTTTTAAATAAGGTAAATACAGTTGTGGAAGGAAGTAGGAAATAAGTTTTGAGGAATTTATTTACAAGGGTAGGAATGTTTAGGAAGGATCTGCAGGATCATTACAAATCCCATAGAGTTGATATGGAGTATGGCAAAGCACAAGGCGGCGATGCATAACGTCGATCAAAGTGGCCTTCAAAATACACACACGTCGATCATATAGCCGAGGAAATGTGGCAGCGAGACGGACTGATGGATCAAGAAGTTGAAACATTGATTATCACAATTAATACTGGGCTATCTGGCGATGACACAAACTCTGACGAAGAAGTTTCGGACAATGAATAAAACTTTAAATTTATAATCTTTGCTTTGCATTTTGTAATAACTTATTTTTTTTGTATTTTTTTGTATCTAGACACAAACGTATTATGCAGTTTTTAAAATTTTGTAATAATATACATAATTTTTATTTTGTAATATGTTATGCATTGTTTTATATACATACTTATTTTATAATAACGTTTGTTAAATTTAATGGATTCATTTGTAGTGGATAATTATTTGGCATCAAGAACGCCTTTATTAATTCCATCTACCGTGAAAGCATTAATTTATGTCCAGAACAAAATACTTTCTACTGCCTATGAAATCAAACTTTACTTCCAGAAATTTTATTATAATGGAAGTTACATTTATTTAACAGTTACAGTATAATGGATTAAAAATTTTTTAATTTGGAATTTTTAATTCTAAATTATGGCCTCCATTATTATTTAAACCAGCATCTATTCGTTTTTTCATATTGTTACACATTTTTTAACTGACCATGACTAGTGTTTTGAATTACTGCTCTAATTGCATTTTTTTAAAAATACTGGACCTAGTATACATATTCTTGACATGGCTACATATACACCAATTTCTGTAGGATGTAATTGAGCTTGTATAAATTCACCAGGAGCCTCATCAGACCAAACCGTGTATTGTATTTTATGACATTATGTAACCCGTTAGATAAAACCTCGCTTCATCACTAAAAAATTACATATCTAGCATTTCGTCATTCCTCAAATTGGTATTAAACCACTGGTGCAGTTCAAGTGTGTCTCATAATCAGGCATTATAGTTATTTTGTATGGACGATAATGTAACTTTTGTTTATGTGCTTTTTGACACATTCCATAACAAGCCTAAAATGTATAAAATAATTAATTATTGTCGTAGTAAAATAATAATTAAAAGTTTGTACCTGTTTGTTATAATTGCCGTAAAATTTTTAGGAATAGGTACGTTCTATGCATACTCGTATATAAACCACATTTCCAGTTAAAACAGACTACGTACAGATGCTTTACCCTTGTCAACACTGCCTGTACTTCGAAACTGAATAAATCTATTCACCATGTTCATTCTGCTGCCTATTTCGAAAATAAGATTCCAACATAAATTGGTTTTCTTGCAGAGAGTAGGACATTGCTTAATCTAAATCGTTTACATTTAGGTTAAAGGGTTACTATTTGTTTATGCTGTACTTACTTATGTCAAACGTTTTTGTAAACAATGAATTTTAAGAAAGAGTAATTAAACAATAATATTAAAGAAAATAAACGAATAATAATGGAAAACACTGAAAATAATTCTCAATGCCGTAATGCATTACGCTAAAAATGTGAAATACAAGCTGCTAATTTCATGGTATGGACTAAAGTTTTGATATTTCTAGTAGAAAATAATATCGTCTGGACATCTACTTATGCTCTCTACGTAGTTACTTGTGTTACGGTTCAAGAACCAATTTTCAAATATTTAAATTTACCGCCAAAATACTTCTTAACCTGAATATGCTCTGAAAAAGACGACAGCGCTAGTTTCGCCCTCTCAGCTATCATGGTTGCTTCGGTCAACTGTAATAATATAATTTGTATTATATAAACAGCTGTCAATTACAAAAGAGAAACAAATATTTTTATTAGCCTAAATGTTGTTCAAAATGACGTCCTTTGACGGCCAAACAATATTGAACTCGGTTTAACATTTGATGCAGTGGTAGTACGTCTTATTTCAGCGAAAGATTTAATAAATCTAGCCGAGTATGCACTGATGTAGAGTAAACTTGAGTTTTAATTTTTCCCCACAGATAAAAATCAGCAGAGGTAAGATGGGGTAATCTTGGAGGCCAACGTCATGAGCCTTCATCTGGTTTAACCGTTCAGCTACTTCATGAGATCTGTGTGCTGGAGCCCCATCCATATCTTCTTCTCTCTTTTTCCTCCTTCTTTGATATAGGCATCTTTCCTGTTCTTTCTTCGTCTCCCATGCCTCTCCATGTCATTAAAGTCTTTCCAGTAATTCTTTGTAACACTTTCATTTGCCAGTTTCCAGTATTCTTCTTGTTTTTGAGGTGTCTGCGCAGATTTCCGCGGTGTATGCCCTTATTGGTCTTATGGCGGATTTATAAATTCTTGATTTGACTTCCATTCCTATGTGTTTATTTTTCGATAACATGTCATTTTAGGCAAGTCGCTATTCTTATTGCTTTCGGCCTTTGTTGTGTTACTTCTGTTTCTACATCACTATATCCAGAAATTTCTATACCTAAGTATTTCAATTTCGTTTCCTGTTGTTTTATTTGTCCATCAACAACTAGTTTGCATCTAATGGGTATTTTGGATGTTGTCATACATTCTGTTTTAGTTGCAGATATCTTCATGTTGAGCGACTTAACTGTGCAATTAAATCGATACAGCAGCCTATGAACATCATCTTCGGTTGCGGCCACCAACACATCATCGTCAGCATAGCACAGGATCACCCATTTTAAATCCTTTTAAGTTGCGCACTTTCTGTATTATCTCGTCCATTGTGATATTAAAAGGGATCGGGCTTATGGAGTCACCTTAGTGACTCCGTCTATTTTAGCTTGTATTTTTTTGTGATTTATATATTCTCTATTACTTTGATTAGGCTGTACGGTATTCCTTTGTCATAAAGCAGGTGTATTATGTCTTCAAGTCTTTAAGTATGCAAAGCACATATAGGCTGGCCTATTATATTCAATAGACTTTTCTGCTATTTTCCTTATGACAAAAACGGCATCGATGCACGATCTTCCAGATCTGAATCCTTGTTGTTCGTCTGATAATGTCATGATCTTATTTATTTTATTTGTTATTAGTCACTAGTTTCAAAGTTGTGCTCAGGAGATTTATGGCTCTGTAATTATCGGGTATCTTCTTGTCTCCCTTCTTGAACATAAGGATTGCAGTGCTTGTTCTCCATTCATCTGGTATTTTGTAGTGGTCGAAAATTTTGTTAATTTTGTTAATTAGCTGCGGATTGAGGCGTTGTCCGCCATGCTTAATTAATTCATTGGCAATGCCGTGTTGTCCCGGGCTTTTTCTATTTTTTAGTTGCCGTAGCGCTAATGTTATATCTGTCATAACTAGTTGTAACTTATCGTTTGTTACTATTTCTGGTATATTCTGTTTAATTATGTCCTATCTTTACAATAAAGATCCTTCAGGTACTTAATCCAGGTCTCTTTTTTCATATGCTTGACTTCAACAAGTTATCTCCTTCCTTTGTGCTCTGATTAATCGCCACATTTGTTTCTGCAGTCCATAAAAGTCGCTTTCCATTCGTTTAGAATATATTTTCCAGTGATTATCTTTAACCTGTCTTACTAACAGGTACTGTCTTGTATCTCTCGTATGCTTCGGGAGTTCTTGCAGTTCGGGATCTCAAATAGGCTTTCTTTTTTGCCTCACATTTCTCTTTAAATGATTTGCAGAACCATGATGTTCTATTTAGTGTTGCGATGTTTATCTTACTATTGCCTTCTACTGCTGTTTCTGTAATATTTGTTTTCAGTTTCTCCCAGCTGCTGTTGATGTCTACGTCTTCGTTTATTGAATCTACTTTTCCTTTGAAACAGGGTTCTGGTACAATATATTTGTTGATTCATTCCATAAGGATTCGACATTTAGTTTTTGTTCCTAAGCCTTTTCTTGATGTCATTGTTTTTATTTTTATCTTCTCGAGTAATAGACTATGATCGCTACCAACGTTAGCTGAGCTCAACGTTCTTATATCTTGTATTTGTGTTGGATACAGATACCTATTAGTTGGTATGTAGTCAATTGTTGATATCTGTCCCCTCATGTTTTCGAAGGTGAGTTTGTATTGGTCTTTATGGTTGAAATAGGTGTTGTTAATTCTTAATTCATTTGGGGAACACATGTTGATCAGTAACTCGCCGTTGTCATTTATAAAATCTTCATTAAATCGCTGCTTGGTATTATTTCACTGATAATACGGGTATTAAAGTCTCCCAAAATTACCATCGGTGTGTCTTGTGATAGTGACTTAGTTATATCTTGAAGTTGACTATAGAAATGTTCTCGCTCGTGTTTTGATTTATTGTCTCCTGGTGCGTATACGGATATTAAGTTTATTTCTTGGTTTACCGTATGCAGTGTAACAGCTAAAATACGTGATGATAAATAAGGGCAATCTTCTATGTTAGCTGCGTATTTGGCTCGTACTGCTATGGCTACCCCTTCTTTTGCTCGCTCTTGCTTTTTCACTCCATTGTACACTAGCTAATCGTCATATTGTTTTTGTCCTTTTCCTTTCATTTTACTTTCCTGTAGAGTATATATATATATATATATATATATATATATATATATATATATATATATATCAATACTATGCTCTTTTAGCTCTTTTAGTGTTTCTTGTTCTTCACTGTTAAGTTAAGTTCTTTGTCCTTTTCATCATGTATGATTTTTACCTCCGGTAGGGTTCTGGCCTGTCCTGAAAACCCTCCTCCTTTTTCCGGGCTTGGGGCCGACAACATAGTCACTCAGTCAATCCACCCAGCCACTATGCAGGCGGAGTTTCCATCCATTTGATACCACGAATTAAAATATCTGCGTAGAGGCAGATTATCTACCAAATTACTAACAATATTTCCCAAAATAACTAAATAGGGTTGAGAATTAAAATGTTCATCATACACAAAAAAAACCCACTTGGTTGTCCATGAGAAGGGCGAACACGTTAAAAGTAAGTTTAATCTGAAATCCTCTTTCTTGAATAGCGTGAGGATGTTTACGGTTTCAAAAATTATAACAAATAAAAATGTGTAGAGATTTGGACTTGGACATTAAATCGTAGGTTTACACCTTGGTCTAGCTAAGCAAGCTACATTGCTTACGAAGCTTAATGTCATACGAAATTCATTATCATATTGGATGTTTCTTAATAAATGAGGATTTTCCCAATGCCAGGGGTTTTCGCTTATACAAGGGAGTAAATTCAGTTCGCGTTTGCGCAAAGAACAAAATTGATGTGGCTAAAATAGTTCTTGTAGACTATAACACGATGTACACGGACGTTCGTAATTACTTGTACTACAGAGAAAATATCGACATATACCAAAATTTAATTATTGAGAGGAAAAAAGAAATGACTTAAAATACCAACGTAATGTAAACATATTTACCAATAGTAACACAAACTTAAATTAAGGTAACGATAGCCAAGAATTGGCACGTTACAAAATTACTGTTATGTCTCTTAAACACACCATCTTCTGAAAACTTTGCTTCATCGGCCCAAATAATATTTTTTAAAAAATGAAGAATATTTAAAATACGCGAACAGAAGTTAACTTTAAGCAAAAAGTCTTGTGGTTGTATTTCAACAAATTTATAATCGTGCATTTTATTATCTTTTAGGACACTTTGTACTGAAGAGTATGAGATATTATACTCGTGTTCGACTTCATGGATTGGCTTCAAAATAAGCTAATACATCATTATTGTTTTAAATTCTAATTGTGGGTTTCCTTCTCATTTTTGGTAATTTGACAGAGCCGTTAGCCAAACGCTTTCCTTAAAGTTTTCTGAATTTTTTTTTCAAACATTGGTGGTAAACGTGGATATCTGTCATTGAAAATCCCACAAGTTCGGCTTACGTTGGCGAGAATCGACGAACTTTTGTTAACAAAAGCTACTCGATTGTGATGGAAATCTAAAATTTGTAACAAATTTTCAAAAGTGATTAATAGCACAGAAACCAACAGAGATAGATATAAGCAATGCTTATGCAAATCGAAGCAGAATTAAACTCTGTATCAAAATATCTATTTACATACAGGATAATCAATTTGAAGAAATAAAGTTTTGAGAGTTTAAAATTTACATAATGTGGAATAAAATTTTGAGCGAACTGGATGGACATAATTACGCATATTTATTGATATAATCGGAAAGAGTAGCGTCTGTATTAAAACTGGCAAAAGTACGTAGCTTAGACTTTAACCGGTTTGTAAATGCAAAATTTTAAATATCAGGAGGCAAATTCAATTTTTTTCAAAAAAAGACTCATTTTAATAAAAAACTATAACAGCTAGGTACAGGGATGTTTAATATAATGTACCATAAAATTTAGTTAGCAATCCAAATCGATAAGAAAAAATATAGCATTCCATTTAAAATAAGAAAGTAAGTGACTACTTCCGGTATAACCGGAAGTGCCAAATGTTTGAACACATTTTTAAAAGAAAGATCATCACGGAAAATTGAGAAATAAAAATTTTCAGAATTCTAATGTGAGTAGTTTTCCATGTTCGTCTAATAGGCCATCCTTAAGTAATCACCCGGTATATATCATCAGCTACTTATCTGGTAAAAGTGAAAATGAAGGAAGAAGAAGATCTCTAAACTTTTATAGTAATCAAATTCGTACTTAGTACTAACATGTTTGATTAAAGATACCCTATCTACTACATGATTTTTATCAAACGTATGAAGGGCTACGGCAGACTTGTCCCAACGTTTGTATTTGGTATGAGCTAATGTTCCTTAAAGCGAATTTTGATAGGTCGTTTAGTTTGTCCTGCATACATGTGTTCATTATTTTTACAGTTAATCCTCGACCTATCCTGCTTATCCTTCTGGATCTTTTGGATTGCCTAAAAAAGCTTGCAAACTGTTTCAAATTAATTTTGGAAACCTTTTGTATAAATAGTTTGGTAACTTTAAATGCTTTGTTTCTATTTGTTCTCTAGTTACCTAATGTAGGTACATTCTTAACCTTCATCCTATCTGTTTGTTTCCTAACTATATTCATAACCACTTTATCTCAAAACCCATTGTATGCAGTAATTTCTTTAATGGGGCGCAATTCTTTATTATAACCTTGGTGTTTCAAATTCGTGTAAATTTATTGATAACATTAAAAAAATTGAACTTACAGAAGATGAAATTTTAATCTCATTCGACGTTTGTTCATTGTTTCCAAGCATTCCAATTGATCAAACTTTAGTTTATGTCGAAAATGTTTTAAAATAAAACCATTTGAACGATGCATAAAGTAGAATAAGTTCTTAAATTAACAGAGTTGTGCATGAAACAAACCTTTTTCATAATTAACCATCAATTTTTCAAGCATGTACTAAATCAAACAACTAAACAAACAATAATGGAAGATTAGATGTCAAATTAAAACAACTGATAGATACCATAACACTCCTGATCAAAATAGTGTAATAAAATACAAACGAACCCAAATAACAACAGAATCTATCTTTATTTTCTGAAAATGTAAACCTTCACCATTATTACACATAATAAAACGCTTATTTCTTATGGGTTTTTTAATGGTGTATGTTAAATTATACAATCTAAACGTTTCGATAACACTTACAGTTATCTTCGTCAGTAATAATATTATTTATAAAAATTGTTAAAGATGTTGAAAATAGATAATGTTACTACTGACGAAGATAACTGTAAGTGTTATCGAAACGTTTAGATTGTATAACTAATATACAAATACACAATAAAAAAAACAAAAAAAGATAAGTATTTTGTTATCTTTATGTTGATCTTGTTAAGTGTGGCCACTTTTTTTTGGCTTTCAGTGTAGAATCAATTCCAAACGGTAGGAAATTTTTTTAATTCAAGCTGAAGGAGTTTTCTTGTTGCAGGGAAGTCAACCTAAATTTCGAAATGCACTGGAAGATAGAAGGAACGGAAATGATCTCAGCTTCGCCTTGCGCATAAAACAAAAAATTATGTGGATAAACTTCCATTATAGATGATAAAAATATATACGAGCCCCGTCTCAGTGAAGTTGGCCCAAGTAATTAAATAGTATTTTTTTTTAAATATATCATGTTAAGGAATACGTCTTAACATTGATACACACATGCACACTCGCACACTCGCACACACGCACACGTACACGCACACACGCACACCACACACTCGCACACTCGCACACTGGCACACTCTCACACTCCACACACACACACACACACACTCACTCTCACGCTCACGCTCACACTCGTACTTGCACTCGCACGCACTCACACGCACACGTTCACTTACACTCACTCGCACAGGCGCGCACACACACACACACACATGCACACGCACTCGAACACGAACACGCGCACACACACACACACACACACACGCACAGACACTGACACAGACACAGACGCAGTCACAGGTACAGGCACATGCACAGGCACAGGCACAGGCACAGGCACAGGCACAGGCACAAGCATAGGAACAGGCACAGGCACAGACACAGACACAGACACAGACACAGACACAGACACAGACACAGGCACAGGCACATGCACAGACACAGGTACAGGCACAGGCACAGGTACAGACATAGGTACAGGTACAGGCACAGGCACGGACACAGACGCAGGCACAGGCACAGGCACAGACACAGACACAGGCACAGGCACAGGCACAGGCACGGGTGCAGGCACAGGCACAGGCAGAGGCATAGGCACGGGCACAGGCACAGGCACAGGCACAGGCACTGGCACAGGCACAGGCACAGGCACAGGCACAGGCACATTCACAGGCATAGGCACAAGCACAGTCACAGACACAGGCACACGCACACGCACACCCACACGGACACGCACACTCACATCCACATCCATGCACGCACGTATGCACGCACGCACGTACGCGCGCGCATGCACGCACGCGCACATGAAATCGTCTAGAAGTAAATTAAAAAACAGACATTAATGCCCGAAAAATTATAATTTTTTTATCTAGTAAAATAATTGAAAAACGGTTAAGTTTAGCTATAGAAAGTGGTTGTTTTTCAGAATAGAGACGGAATCCACAGTAAAAACTATACCATTCCATTTAAAATAACAAAAATTGATTATGTACCGCAGTTATGGAACACTCTGTATATGCGAAAATATTTTTAGGCTATAGCGTGTTTGAAATTCAAGCAACTTTTATATAAAACGTTTTTTCTTTGTGCACAGTTTAGTCGCAAATTCACTTTGACGCAATAATGATACGTTATACAGGGTTATAACTTATAACGTATCACTTTGGTCAGGTGAATGATTATTGTCATAAGAGACTTTAGATTGTGTATTGTACTAGATAGAAATAATTTATGTTACGTTGCTGACGATTTTCATTGTGTCTTTATAATACCGTAAACAATGATATTCGAACTTACAGTAAAAATATCTGATTACACAAAGGGTTTTTTTAAATATTATAAAGGATGAAAGTTGTACGCACGGCACTGGACCTTCTGTTTGCTGCCCGTCTAGTCAGTTGAAGGCAAGTAATGCGTTGATGTTGAAGCGAATAGATCTTTCACATTAAAGCGCAAACTTTCATAGTTGACGAATTATTTAAGGAAGCAAATTTGCCTGAGTTAGTAAGTTATGATTATAAATTTTTTTAATTTAAAGCACGGTACCTAAGTTATAGGATTGGCTATAAAATGAAGAGAATATTTAAAGTTACGTATAAATTGAATCGTTAAAGGAGATTTCTTTCGTAAAAGTTGATTTGCATTATATTGTATAATGGGAATTATTATAGATGGTTGAAGGTCGATATACTTTGAGATTGGGATTTCATCAATTTTTGTAGAAAGTTTACTTATTGCTTTAAAGTCACGCTGAGTAAGTTTAACAGTCTAAATCAACGTTACGAGAGAGTGTTTCTAGTAGACGGATGGTGTTTACAGTTTTAGAAACTAAAATTATGTATGAGAAAAGTTAAAAGAATCTAAGAACTTGTTGCTACATTTTAAAGGCTCACGTGTGTCACTTATTTCATCTGACTCAAACCTACAGTATAAGACGAAATTAGAGAGTGGTAATAGTTATTTACCAGTCAATCTTCATGTAGTCTCTATCCAATAATTTAGTGTGATGGCTTAATTTCGAGCTACCTATACCTGTGTGGGGTAAACAGTATATATTATGTGCAACGTTATTAAGAAGTAATTGGTAACAGTTTGTTTTCAAAATGTCATTAAAAAATTCGAATTTTTTTAAGTGTGTCTACGACAGTTTTGTTAAGAGCCCAAAACTGTAAAGAAAGTAAAGTGTATCAGCAAAAAAATTAACATGTTTAAAAGTTCATCATTTCGCGAATAAGAGGAAAATGGGAGATTAAATTTGAATCCTTTACGAAGTTATTTTGTTACGAACTATCTCTGCAAAGTAAAACTGTATTAAGCAAATTGTGCTATAATTATTTCGCGAAATAAACCTTTAGAAGGTACTCAAGTCATGTATCGACCAGTGATGTAAGCAATATGGAGTTACAAAGGAGTATTCGACGCAGTCTAGCTACATATAGCGGTATGTCACCAGACGACATGCTTGCACTGACCTGTCAGTTATTGCCAGTACTTTGCTTAATTTGAAGTGTTGTTAAAGTACTAAAAACAAAAGGAGTATAGTGATCTTTATCGGATAGGACGAGTACCATAAGATCTCGGATTTTTTTAATTACCTTTCTTGCAAGTCGTGGTTGAATACGGAAACATATTGATTTCATTTGTCTAGTTATACAGATACGTAATACATTTTGTTCTATAACATGGTTTTCTAGTTTGGGTACATTTAGTATAATTTAATATAGTTAGACAGCAGGCATAAGATGGTTTTAAGGAATTACCATTGGTGATTCGTGTGAGATTACTTGACGCATTATCATATCTCAAATATTTCCTTTATTTAATTATTAAGTTTATCGAGTAATTTATTTTCAGAGCATTAAACGTAAAAGTTAATTTGCAAAATGTTTAGTTCATATTCTTTGCTTATAGCTGCAAAAGTATCATTGGTGAGAAGTTACAGTTTATATTAGTTTTAAGCAATGTTGGACAGATTGAGATATAATTAAGGTGAGCTGTCCAACAAAATTTTAATGCAATTTAATGTTCTACTGGCAAGTATTTAGGAGAGTGCAAAAATTCACAAGTAATTTCAAAGATTGAAATTATAATCTCAATTACAAGGGACTTAAGCACGTAATGGTGGTACCATTTTAATGTGTATTAATAGCTAATTTAATATTGTGAAGTATACAGGGGTGTAATAAATTAATTACTGCTTCTGAAAACAGCTACTAGGTATTACGATTATCACAATAAGTAGATATTCTCATTAAATTAGGAGAGAGCTTAATTCATATAAACACAATTTATTTACAAGATTAGAGAATTATTATCAGTTTAGACCTCTTTAGTGCATTTTCGAAATTTGGTGAAAGTTACTTGAATTTAGTCACTCGTTGGGAAATAGCGAGTGCTTCTGTAAAATATACGACGGCGATAGGAAACGTTTAGTGATTAGATTTCACAAAATCTTTTATTAACCGCGCTGATACTATTTTAAAGCCTTTATTCTACAAAATTTAATTAACGATTGGTTATTCATTGACTTGGACATTTATCTAGTTTTCTATGATAGTGTAGGGTTTTGCTATCTCGCGCATAGCCGATTAACTAGATATCTTGATCGTAGTGGCGCTAGTGACGTATACTATTAATTAATTTAATTATTATTTAAGAGTAAGTGCGAATTTTTAAGCCATTTTTCAGATTCTTGACATGTTATTACAAACCCTGACCCTTTTCGGCAAGTTCAGACGGTAACACACTTATTTTATTAAGCCTAAGCGATACCTAATTTGAATTTATCGTGTAACATTATTCGTTTTATAAAATATTGCCGCGTATTTCTGAGCAGATCAAGTGTAATACTCCGAAATAACTACCGAATTCTTGCTATCATATCCTTTCGAGCTGTAGCTGGAAGAGTATAAACATTGGCTTTGAAACCGATTACTTCTTAATTTCTGAGTCTCTTGCGTTAGCTTCTGGGGTGCATGTGTGTGCATATGTATGTATGTATGTATGTATGTATGTATGTATGTATGTATGTATGTATGTATGTATGTATATATATATATATATATATATATATATATATATATATATGTGTGTGTGTGTGTGTATGTGTGTATATGTGTGTGTGTGTGTGTGTGTGTGTGTGTGTGTGTGTGTGTGTGTGTGTGTGACTGTGTGTGTGTGTGACTGTGTGTGTGTGTGTGTGTGTGTGTGTGTGTGTGTGTGTGTGAGTGTGTGTGAGTGTACACGCACACCACACACACACACAACCAACACAACACACACACACAGATACACACACGCACACACACACACACACACACACACACACACACACACACACACACACACACACACAACATACATGCATACACAAAGTTACGCGCGCGCGTACACACACACACACGCACACATGCACGTAAGAACACACGCTTGCACGCACGCACACACACACACACACACACACACAGGTTGGAAGGTAAAAATTACTGTCATTAACAAACTTGGAAAAATTGTGTGCTATCTCTTATTCATTACTTTCACTCGGTCTTTGTAGAACACATTGTCAGATAAAAGGAAAGCAATTGTCCGGCTACCTAAATTTGCTAAAGAAAAAAGAAAGGCATGAAAAGCTTGAGATACATGCAAGAAACGTTACGCTTTATCCAAACCGCGAAGCACTTCGTCTACTGCAAATGTAGCTGAATGAAGCTCAAGCTCGAAGGACCTGGTGGTCTATGCGTGTGAGTGTGTGAGTGTGTGAGTGTGTGAGTGTGTGAGTGTGTGAGTGTGTGAGTGTGTGAGTGTGTGAGTGTGTGAGTGTGTGAGTGTGTGAGTGTGTGAGTGTGTGTGTGTGAGTGTGAGTGTGAGTGTGTGAGTGTGATGTGTGTGTGTGAGTGTGTGAGTGTGAGGTGTGAGTGTGGTGTGTAGTGTGAGGTGTGTGAGTGTGTGAGTGTGTGAGTGTGTGGTGTGGTGTGTGAGTGTGTGGTGTGAGTGTGAGTGTGTGAGTGTGTGAGTGTGTGAGTGTGAGTGTGTGTGTGTGTGAGTGTGTGAGTGTGTGAGTGTGTGAGTGTGTGAGTGGTGATGTGTGTGTGTGTGTAGTGTGTGGTGTGAGTGTGTGTGTGAGGTGTGTGGAGGTGTGTGAGGTGTGAGGTGTGAGTGTGTGAGTGTGTGAGTGTGTGGTGTGAGTGTGAGTGTGTGAGTGTGTGAGTGTGAGTGTGAGTGTGGTGTGGAGGTGTGTGAGTGTGTGAGTGTGTGAGTGTGTGATGTGTGTGAGTGAGTGATGAGTGTGTGGAGTGTGATGATGTGTGAGGTGTGTGAGTGTGTGAGGTGTGAGTGTGTGTGAGTGGTGTGAGTGTGTGTGATGGTGTGAGTGTGTGAGTGTGTGAGTGTGTGAGTGTGTGAGTGGTGAGTGTGAGTGGTGTGTAGTGTGTGAGTGTTTGAGTGGGTGTGTGATGTGTGAGTGTGTGAGTGTGAGTGTGAGTGTGTGAGTGTGTGAGTAGTGAGTGATGTGAGTGTGTGAGTGAGTGTGTGAGTGTGGTGGTGAGTGTGTGAGTGTGTGAGTGTGTGTGTAGTGTGAGTGTGTGAGTGTGAGTGTGTGAGTTGTGTGAGTGTGAGTGTGAGTGTGAGTGAGTGTGTGATGTGTGGAGTGTGTGTGAGTGGTGTGTGAGTGTGTGATGTGTGTGAGTGTGAGTGTGAGTGTAGTGTGTGTGGTGTGTGATGTGATGTGTGAGTGGTGTGTGAGTGTGTGATGTGTGTGGTGAGTGTGTGAGTGAGTGTGTGAGTGTAGTGTGGAGTGTGTGAGTGTGAGTGTGAGTGTGTGAGTGTGTGAGTGTGTGGAGTGTGTGAGTGTGTGAGTGTGTGTGTGTGTGGTGTGGTGTGAGTGTAGTGTGTGAGATGTGAGTGGTGAGTGTGTGAGTGTGGTGTGGAGTGTGTGTGTGAGTGTGTGAGTGTGTGAGTGTGATGGTGAGTGTGAGGTGTGAGTGTGTGTGGTGTGTGTGTGTGTGAGTGGTGAGGGTGTGTGATGTGAGTGTGTGATGTGTGAGTGTGAGTGTGAGTGTGAGTGTGAGTGTGAGTGTGTGAGTAGTGAGTGGTGAGTGTGTGAGTGTGAGTGTGTGTGTGAGTGTGTGATTGTGAGTGTGTGAGTGTGTGGTGGTGAGTGTGTGAGTGTGTGTGTGTAGTTGTAGTGTGTGAGTGTGGTGTGTGAGTTGAGTGTGTGAGTGTGTGAGTGTGTAGTGGAGTGTGTGTGAGTGGTGAGTGTATGAGTGTGTGAGTGTGTGAGTGTGTGAGTGTGTGTGTGTGTGTGTGTGTGTGTGTGTGTGTGTGTGTGTGTGTGTGGTGTGTGAGTGTGTGAGTGTGTGAGTGTGTGGTGTGAGTGTGTGAGTGTGTGAGTGTGTGAGTGTGTGAGTGTGTGAGTGTGTGAGTGTGTAAGTGTGTGAGTGTGTGAGTGTGTGAGTGTTTGTGTGAGCGTGTGTAATACCCACAATTACTGCAGAACGAAAACACGTATGTACTTGAAATGTTCTATTTAAGCTTTTTCATTTGACCTGGAGGTGATTAGATTTTGGGTAAAATTCAGCAATGGAGAGAGGGGTTTTATTATGAGTTGTTTTTGATTGTTATCAAATATTTCAGAGACTGTTGTATATTTCAAGGATATAAATATACCGATGTGCAGACCTAAATGATATCGATTAATTATATACTATGCCATTTTTTTGTTACGACACGTAATTTAGCGGCAAAATATTTCTAAGTAAGAATTTATGTGTCACTATCGGAATAATGATTAATTTGATACAAAAATGTGTAGACATATTTTTTAAAGAATGATCGATATTTTTATAGAATCGTGCTGCTTTGAAATTTTCTTAAGTTAATATCTAGATGTTTATTAACCTCTATCAGAAATGAAATTTTAAACGTCTGTTTGAGGTAGATTATTGTATTTGTTTTTACCGTTTTGCTTATTTTCGTAATGGACTTATCATAAAACAGGTTGCATAATTATCCTAAAAAATTGTTATTAAAATTATTTGATTTCTTTTAATTTCCATTTTATAGGTTGGAAGGTCGTGTGTTGTTCCACACTAGATATTTTTTATTTGTTTTTTCCTAGATTTTTCGATAAATTTTGTTTGGATTTAATTCTTGATTCACTATAACGTCAAGTTTAGTGTATGTAAGATAAGTTCCTTCTTCAAACTTCAAACGTGTATAACCTTTTCAACTTCATGTGTAATATTTGTTTCGAACTATAGCCCATACACAACAAGCAAAAATCAAATCAATTATTTCTTTGTAACGCCAATTTGATATTATTACGGCGGTCTCTAGTGTGATTGTTGAAAATTTGAATCTTCAGACAGTTTTGTATTTTCTGGACTGAATATGCTTTATACTCCTTCTTTTACCCCATAATTGTATACAATCTCAAGAGCTACTCAAATCTTTGATCAAGAAAAATGCTGCAAACCATACATATTTTTTATTTTTTGTACCAGATAGGTATACCACTCTATACATACTGTTGGTAATGAGTTCACTGAGTACTCACATTAATTATAAAATTAATCCTTTTAAATTGGATGACGTAGTAGGTTGTTGTGACGAATTATTGAGATTGATTAATTTAATTAGTAATAATGTTATACTATAATTATTTATTATTAACACTTATATACAAATATAATGCAAAAACCGGTTTTACATACAGATATGTCGAACCTTTTTTTGCTCCTCTATTAAATACATTATACAGAATTTTGAAATTCATTATAAGTTGAATTGGATAACAATATACGATCTGGATAAAATTCAAGAAAGCTTTTCACTTAAGACAATTGTCCCTTTTGCATTGTAAATGGCTATAGTATCGCAAAGGGGATAACGTAAGTGACGCCACTATCATTGATTTTATTATCTTAAGAAAATAGAATATACATTGGAACTTGTATACGGTATATAGATAAATCGCTTGAGGATTTTTTTACTTTCATAAAGATTCTTATAAACCTTATTAAATGAAATTGCATCCTGATTTTATTGTTTGTAAAATTATAAATTGTGAAGCAATTTGTAACATTAAGATTATGCATAATGATATGGTAACAGTGAATAACTAGTTCGTTCCGTTACAACTTATTACTATTTAGGTACTTTCAGAATTTAATATTTCTTCAGAAATCTCATTTAGTATTCAGCATTGTGAATTATAAATTGTTCAACAACAGAATTTTTAAATTTATGCAAAAAGTGTAATTACCTGTGTTTGTCCTAACAATGTTTATTATATCTGGGATGTACTTGAATAGAAATAATTATTTTAACAGTCGGGGTTCCATAATCCTTCTTTTAAAATGGGTATTATAAGTAATGTCTTGTTTATTGTATTTATGCATTGAATTAACAAGTAAGAATGTTTGACTGGCGACATCGCTTAAATACTAAAAAACTATAGCCAAGGTCGGTACGTTGTAAGAATTAAAAAAATATGTAGATACCAATTTTTATGATTTTAACTTAATGTAGCACAGTAATTGTGAAAAATTAAGCCCTACAACACTTCGGTAATAATTTTTCTAATCTTGTGTACCAATTTAATAGTTGTTTGTGAAGATTAAATTATTAATTGTATGCTAGATAAATGTTTGATAAAATGATATAAGCCCAGATGGGACACTACCCTTAATATTTGAATATAATAAAACTATATTCAAAGATTTAACTTAAAACAACTGGCGAAAAGGAGCGACCAAGCATTATAGTGTTTGAGTAAAAATTTGAGTCAGCTCATTCGAAAAACTTTCCCACCTTTAAGAATTCTAGTCGACTCAATAAAAAGCGAGCAAATGAAACGTAAAATATAAAATACTTTCTTAGATTTATTAAAGTTATATTCCCCTTTGGGGCGTTCAGAAATTATTTCTTTTTCTTAAAATCCCATTTCGTGCGTTAAGTCTCTAAGTACAGTATTTATACCTATATCATTGTTATTTATACCTATATCACGGGAATGAATATTCTCATTGCTTTAAATTCCATTAAAACGAATACCAACAACATAATAAAATGCAGCCGCTACCAAGTACTTTTTTGATTTTTTTTTTGCATTAGAAGGAATGGTATCAACATAAATTCACTGCCAGTCACAACTTTATCAAACTTTAATTCTAAGACGACATTTAATTACCTATTTCCTTATTAAATTTTAAAATTGCATTGCCGAATTGAGTAGTTATTGGGGATTCACATGAAAATGATCTTTTCTCTTTGTCTTACTTACCTGTTTCCTTATTCAGTTTTGAAATCGCATTGTACATAGGATAATATACTATTAATTGTAGGTATGATTACAAAAATACCCTACTCATTGTTTAATTAAAATATATATTTCACACTCCATCAACATAAGGTAGCAAAGTTATTGAAAAACATTTGCGTAGTTTTTGTTACGTGTGTACGGTTAAAACATGTGTGATGGAAGTGATAAAATGAAAACGTTGATAACCCGTTATCCTTTTTCCTGGATACAAATTCAACTTGAAAGCAAAGAACAAAAACTCAACTCTTCGATGGATTTGCATACACAGAAACTGCCCAGAAACCATTGTTGCTGATGAAGTAAAATCAAAAGTCATAAGTGAGAAAAACTGCAACTGTGTTCCAGATATTGCAAAAAATGAAGTTGATAAGTATTTATATAACGCCAAAAAAAAAGAGCAAGAGAAGGAATTACACCAGTATCGCAGATATCGTCAAGAGATGAGGGTTGCTAGGGATAGAGGCTTGGATTTCGTTACAAATATCCCACAGTTTACATCAGTGAAACATACATTAAATAATGAGCGACATAAATCACTAGACATTAGCCTACTTCCAGAAAAATGAAAAGATGTAACGGTTGCAATGTTTATGAAATAGTGTGTCATTATTGACGATGGTGTGGAAGAAAGGATTCTTGCTGCATGTAATCTTCATTTTAAACAAGCTATTTAGTATTTAGGTCTCAAAAACTTGTACAAGGAAAACGATGAAGTAAGGTACCACATAAGGAGGTGTGCCGCAACTGCCAGAAAATAAAGTTACAGATGGATAGCTTTGTAAAATTCCCCTACCGACGAAGTCATTGTTAAATTCAAGGATTATGTTATTACCTAATAAGATTCTCGTCGAATATGGATTTGTCATGGAGAACGCCATCGGACCACAAATCCTGTAGAAGGGTGGCATAACCGGCTCAATATACGGATCAGAAAAGCACATCCCAATATATATATATATATATATATATATATATATATATATATATATATATATATATATATATTCAGTGGAAAGTTCTTCAGGAAGAAATTCATTATTATAATAATGTCTCCCTGCAAAATAGTGTGTGCAGAAGTACTCCTAAAAGAGCAAAAAAGTGTTGTGAATTAGATAGACAGTTCAAAACCATTGTAAGTGACCTAACTCAAAATAGGCACAATCTTAGTGAAACATGGGACAAATTGAAATATATTGTGAAATTTGAGTAAGAATTTTTAATTTAGATTTCATTTCATTTTTAATATTAATATTGTATACATAGAGTAGTTATAGATTACTCCACATATAATTTAAGAAGCTGTTATGTTTTACTTTTAGTAAAACATGTGCTAGTTTCTGTTTCAAATATTGTGTTTTTTAATTTTAAATTAAACTGTTCAATCAGAATAACTCATTAATTCTGTTTTTACTTTTTCTCATATTTATTCAGTTTCGAGTAGGTAACTTAGATACTCACGAAACGGGAATTGAAAAGCACATAAGTTCCTATCTATGTCACGAATCAAGCTAGAAAGCTTCAGTTGTATTCTTGTTGTGTAGTACGAAATTTTCCAATTACATCTTCCTATAATTCAAAATCGTATATGTACTTTACACGGCGCAACAACTTTGTAAGCGTAGTTTACTTGAATACAAATGTTCATTGAATTTAAAAAAATTGCACTTCTTATCAAACGCAAACCAGTTTCTAATAACATTGAGACAAAGTTTGATTCAGCCTATTCGAAAAACTTTCGCACTGTAACCATTTGAGTCGAGTCAATAAAAATGAAAAGTTAACAAACCACACATTTGCGCAACAACTGACACGTTTTAGGTGTTCTCTTAGTTCTCTCCTAAATTTAACGTAATTTTAATGGTGTTATTTTTTATTACTCTGTAACCCTGCACCAATCGTCACCAAATTTCACTGGGTCTGGATATTTTATCTTATTGTACAAAAATCGCATTTATCCTCTTACTCTTTACCCCGTAGCTTCACCTGTGAACTCGACACCTTTAGACAGTAAACAGTGCAATCCTAAAAAATCATCACATACATGCACACAAACGCACACACACCCTCACACATGCGCACACACACGAATACGCACACGCACCCGCACGCGCACACACGCGCGCGCGCACGCGCGCTCCCACGCATACGCACACTCACACTCACACTCACACGCACACGCACACGCACACGCACACCCACACGCACACGCACACGCACACGCCCACGCACTCACTCACTCACTCACTCATACACACACACACACAACACACATACACACATACACACACACACACACACACACACACACACACACACACACACACACACACACACACACACACACACACACACATACACACACGCACACGCACACCCACACACACCATATTTTTACAATTACAATCGCAGAATTTTAGCATTCCAAGGAGTACTTGATTCCGCGAACTTTAGCAGTGATTCTCGTACCTACACGTGTATATGTAGGTTGGAAGGTGTTTCGTTCTAATTTGCATTAATAATATTTGTTAATGATTTTATTATTGTAAAAAGAAATTGAAATAATTAATTGTAATCAATAAAAATTGTTATAATTTTTCATAATATATTTTTAGTCCTAATTCGAGTCGGATTGACACATACATTTATTATATACCACATCATCTATTTATTTATTGGCCGTACCAATCAGGTGTTCAATCACATAAAAAGGGCAGTCTGTTTGGAAAACAACGACAATCAAAATAATTAATCACAGGAAGACTTACACGAAGGTAGGGCAGCCTTAAATTGCATCGGATTGTAGAAAGAAGATGGAACATTTAAGGTATAAACGTGTGGCTTTAAAATCTAGAATCGCCAGATTTGTGACTTGGTTGGAAGATCCACACAATGCATGAAATCTAATCCAAATAAGAACAAGCCTTGAACCATTACCATTACAATTACAATTCGAAGAAATTCAAGAGGAGATTGAAAAAGCGTCTACCCACATTATTGGCGAGGAAGAGGGCCAAGCGTTTGAAACTTCATTTTATAATGCATTGTCAAAAGCAAATGGTTTTTTAAATGTAAGTGGTAATGTCACAATTACACAATAAATTTTATAAACTCCTCTAGACAATGCATTCCCAACAGTAGTTAAGTTACCACCGATTCATATTCCAATATTTAGTGGCCTTATAATAGATCATTCTAATTTTATAGACCTTTTTAGATGTTTAATTGACATTAGGACTTCCTTAACCAACACACAAACACTTCATTATCTAAAATCTGCATTGAGAGGTGATGCATTGCATATAGTCAACCCTTGAAACCAATCACAATAATTATAAGGTAGCCCTCGATTTAATTCTTCGATTTAATTTGTAATGGTACCACGAAATTACACAAAAATAGTGCTACTTTCCAAAATACAAAATTGGGATGGATTGTATCAGGCAGCGTTTCTACTTCTAGGCAAGGCTCAACTTCCCTTTGTAATTTGAGTGTTTTAAAGGAATGTGATTTACACTTTCAAAACAATTTTGCGGGGAAAAGGATGGTAGATTTTTTACAGTTTTTAACGCAATCAAAGAACATGGCCCTAAAAAGAATTTATTCTTTAGAAAATAGATTGACCGTTAATAACGAACTCAAAACACAGTATTCGAATTTCTTGGCAATTTATTATACGTCACACCATGCAGTTTTTAAACATGATAGTCTAACTACGAAGTTAAGGGTAGTTTTTAATGCATCGGCCTGCATCGATTCGGGCATTTCTTTAAACGAGACATTGATGAAAGGTCGTGTTATACAAAGAAAATTGTTTGAAATTTTAATAAGTTTTCGTTTTCACAATGTAGGTTTAACGGCAGACATTGAGAAAATGTATAGACAAATTCTCATTCGCGAAAAAGATAGGAAGTTTCAAAAGGATAAAGAAATTAAAGTTTATTGTTTAAACACCGTTACATACGGAACAACAACAGCTCCGTTTCTGGCTGTGAGGTGAGTGAAGCAGTTATATCTCGAACACGAAGTGCAATTTCCTGTAGCTTCAGAAGCAGTTAGGGATCGTTTTTGTGCGGGTGATCTCTTGACTGGTGCTCAGAATATGGAAGAAGCAAAGAAGCTGCATTGAGAACTCACACAAAGTTTTAATAGTGGCTGTTTTGAATTACGCAAGTGGAGGTCTAGTAATCCAGAAGTCTTGCCATCTCCGCAACTAGATGTTGAAAATTACACTATGCCATAGGACAAGTTAAGTAATTCGAAGACTTTGGGACTCATTTGGAACTCCAATGAAGATGTTTTTCAATTTTATATTAATATTACACAACCACAAAAATGTACGAAACGCACAGTATTGTCTTGTACTGCACAAATTTTTAATCCGTTAGGTCTGTAGGCCCAGTAATCACATTAGCTAAGTCAATTTTACAAAGATTGTGGTCATTAGGACTAGGTTGGGACGATGTTGTGCCCAATGAAGAATCTGCTGTGTGGTCAGCATTATATACTCAGCTATGAGCACTAAATAGTTTAAAGGTTCCGAGAAAAGCAACAAATTTTCAATTTACCGATTCTACAATTCTACAAATTCTAAATACCATTACATGGATTTTCAGATGCCAGCCAGAAGGCATATGGAGCATGCATATACGTAAGAACAAAAGACAAGTTTGGTAAGTATTCAGTAAAATTATTAGTATCTATCTTTAAAGACAATCACATTGCCTAGGTTAGAACTTTGGGCTGCACTTCTATTATCACAATTTATGTGTAAAATCAAACCCTGCATAAAACAACGTATTGACTTCTTATACTTGTGGACGGATTCCACTATCGTTCTCCATTGGATTGCTGCGAGTCCTAGCACCTGGAGACCTTTCGTAGCAAATCGAGTCTCAGAAATTCAAACAAATTCTAACATTTCTGACTGGAGACATGTAAACACACAAGACAATCCCGCAGACATTATTTAGAGTGGCATGATACCCGAAAATTTATGTTATAATAAGTTGTGGAGAAAGAGACCCTAGGTTTTTTGGCCAACAGGCAGCCATAAAATAAATTCACACGAAATCTCAATTGAAAAACGTGACGAACCAATTAAATGCCTCTACACCACCACACAAAGCACCACCGAAAATTTGATCAATAAGGTTTTTTCAATCATCAAATTATGTCGCATTGTAGCATATTGCTTACGTTTTAAGAATACAGCAATTGAGCTTGATTTATGCTCTTACATGTTTGATCAAGATTGTACAGGCACAAATGTTTCCGGAAGAAATTAAATGGTTACAGCAGACTGGTCAAGTCAATAAAAAAAGTATATTAAAATATAAGTGGATAAAAAGGTCTTTAAAACACGCGCAGCCGGAGTGCTCGAAATAGAGTAAGTGTTTTAAAGACCAGTTATCCACGAATACTTTACGATATTTTTTTTTATTGGTGCACCTTGAAATCATAAATACTAGTATTATTACTACAAAAAATGGAAATAAGAACTAATAATGTAAAATATGTAAATAAAATTTAATATATCTAACAATACTAACTGTACGGGTTGTCCCATTTTCGTATGTTTTACGGGGTATCGCGCTTATTTTTTAGGTTAGAACCTTGCGGTTTTCGCGACACCGTGCTACTTTTTAATGAAACCAAAGATGTACTAATCAAATTTGCCATAACCATCTTAGTTTTTGTGCTACAGGGTGATTTTGGAAAAATTGCATTTTCAGTCATCCCCTGTAACTCTGTTATTGTCAGACATATTAAAAAAATAAAAACTGATATTTGTAGATTTGTTTACGTAGAATCCAGTGACGATACTCAGATTTTCTTTAGAGGTCACAGTTTTTGAGATATTGACATAACCTACTTTTTTTTAATGGGACGCCCTATATATTTTTTAAAATCTTTTTCCCCTTGCCAAGAGCTTTTCAAAAATATAGCATAGTCTATATTTATTTTTATAAATAACGTGACAAAATGATTTTTTTCTACAATTTACATTGATAAAAAACAAAACAATTAATTAATCACAAATATTGTTCAAATTGCAGACCATTATGTTTCCTACAAGTTTCACAAAGTTTATAAATTCTTTTAATAGCATTTTCCAAAATAAATGATTGTCTTCGTAATTCTACCAAAGCATTTTCCGTTGCAATTGTTGCATGTTGGCATATTGCTTTGAATAAATTTTATTCTTTAAATACCCCCACAAAAAAAATCCAAAACCGAGAGATCCGGTGTTCGTGGTGGCCATCGAAAAGGTCCATTTGTTCCAATCCATCTCCTGGGGAAACGTTCATTTAGCCAATTTTGTATTATTCTAGCATTGTGGGCTGGAGCCCCATCCTGCTGGAAGAATATATCGTTCAGTTGAGCCAGTGGAATATCTTCTAAAATGTTCATAGTTTTTTCTTGTAGAATTTGTAAGTACCCATTAGAGTTTAGGTTTTCTTCATAAATCTTGTAAACTATTTTTCGGTTAAAAATAAAGCAGGAGACATTAAATCCGAACCTGCCTTGACGCTCTCTAGGAAAAATCACGTGGGTGTTTTCTTGACTGCAAAACCGCTAGTTGTGTCTATTAAGAATTCCCGAACTTTTTATTTTCTATTTTCCTGCACGAGGTTTCAGGAGTGGCTTGAAAAACTGCTAAAACGTTGATCTCTGATTCATCGTTCTCTTTGTTGTAAACTCGGGGTCGAGGTTTGTCAAAACATCCATGTTGGCAAAGATTAAATTTTAATTTTTGAAATATTCTTCTGTCGGGTTGTCTTCTTTCGGGATATCTATATGACTAAATAGGTATATAAAATAAATACAAATTCTAAGGTAAAGATTAACTGGCCTGGTCTGCGTTTTCATTAGATAATATGAAGCAGGTATTCATATCATATTTCTCAAAGTTTTTAAATTTTTGGTTCCGAGCCATATTAAAGAATAATTAAACAACAACAACAACAACAAGAACGATAACAATAAACAAAAACAACGGATAACAATAAATATCAGCACTAAATTTGGGAAAATGTAACCAGGAATAATTTGAGAGAAGCAGAAACTTCTAAAATCAAATACCTAAGTAATGGCAGAACGTTAATTATTTTGTTTTTTGTGTTATCATGGTTACCCACGGCTATCCACTATTATCAATGTAAATTATAGAAAAAAATCATTTTGTCACGTTATTTATAAAAATAAATATTGACTATGTTATATTTTTGAAAAGCTCTTGTCAAGGGGAAAAAGATTTTAAAAAAATATATAGGGTGTCCCATAAAAAAATAGGTTATGTCAATATCTCAAAAACTGTGACCTCTAAAGAAAATCTGAGTATCGCCACTGGATTCTACGTAAAAAAAATCTACAAATATCAGTTTTTACTTTTCTAATATGTTTGATAATAACAGAGTTACAGGGGATGACTTGAAAATGCAATTTTTCCAAAATCACCCTGTAGCACACAAACTAAGATGACTATGGCAAATTTGATTATTGCATCTTTGGTTTTATTAAAAAGTAGCACGATGTCGCGAAAAGCGCAAGGTTCTAACCTAAAAAATAAGCGAGATACCCCGTAAAACGTACGAAAATGGGACAACCTGTACTTTCTATTTTCATTTATAAAATTAAAAGTGTTAATAAATAATGTTTAAATAAAGGTTTTGAATGTGTTAGTAATATTTTATTTGACGTTACAAGGTACTTCTGTCAGATGAATAATCAAAAAATTGTCATGTAGACCACGTTTCTTGAGTTGTTGATGTCGCCATGGTAACTTTAAAAAACACGTGTTTTTGAAAGTTCGATTTAAACACGCTAAGGCGTGCTTCAAATAGGTAAAATGGGGCACCAATACAAAAATAGTAAAGTAATTCGATTAACGTGTTTCTTGGATGAAAGGGGTGTTATACGCGTAGGTGGCCGAATTGAAAATATAAATTTACCCTTTGATCATATACATCCAATTGTATTACCCAGTTCACATAATTTTACGGATACACTAATACGCGATGAACTTAAGAGATTATTACATGCTGGGTCACAAGTTGTTCTAGGAGCACTTATAACCCGACATTGGCCACTTTGTGGGACAAATTCAGTAAGAAAAATCACTCGAAAATGTATTACCTGCGCCCAAACAGGAATTTCCATTAATGGGAAATGTTAAAAAATATCGTATTAATCAATACAGACCATTTTTGAATGTAGGCATCGATTATGCTGGTCCAGTAACAATAAAAGAAAGTAACCGTCGTGGCAGAGTGAAAACTTATTTGAGTTTTGTTGCAGTTTTTGTTTGCCTTTCCACAAAGGCAATTCACTTAGAGTTAGTATCGAGTTTGACATCTGCGTTAAAACGATTTATTGCTCGTAGAGACAAATGCTCAAATATATACTCTGACAATGCAACTAATTTTGTAGAAGCTAATAAGACTCAAGGAGTTAACTAGTTTATTTTCCCATGAATTTTGGGATAATGTGCATGATTACACTGCAAACAATAACATCGTTTGGAATTTTATTCCCGCTAAATCACCCACGTTTGGTGGCCTGTGGGAAGCAGCATTCAAATGATTGAAATATCATTTGAAGCGAATAACTGGAAAAGCAATGTTCACATATGAAGAGAACTACACATTTTTGGTACCGATAGAAGGATGTTTAAATTCGCGCCATTTAACACCAATGTCAGATGTACCCAATGAACTTTCGGTGCTCACCCGTGCTCATTTCCTAATTGGGGAACCGTTATGTTCTGTTGCAGAACAACGATATATTGACATACCCGTAAATCGATTGTCACGTTGGAAGCATATCCAAAAGTTGTATCAACATTTATGGCAACGCTGGTCATCAGAATATTTAAATCATTTACAAACTCGTACAAAATGGAAACATTCAACGAAAAATCTACAACAAGGACAGTTACTCTTGATGAAGGAAGACAATATAGCTCCGTCTCAATGGAAAATTGGAAGAATAGCTGATGTATTTCCCGGTGATGACTTTATAGTGCGTGTTGTTGGAGTCAAGATTCCAAGTGGACTCGTAAAACGCGCTACCAATAAGGTGTGTGTCCTTCCAATAGATCAAGCTGAGTAGTGTAATTTCAGGATATAATAATACTTTATTATTAGTTTTATCAATTTATTTTGTTGTTAACATGTATTATCTTTATATATGCACATTGTTGAAAGCTAGTACTTTCAAGGCGGGCGATATATGTTTCGTTTTAATTTGCATTAATCATATTTGTTAATGATTTTGTTATTGTAAAAAAAAATTGAGGTAATTAAATTGTAATTGTCAATAAAAATTATTATAATTTTTCACAACAGAAGGTAAAAATCCTTTAAAAACGCAACAGGTAAGGACTTATAATTTTTACATTTCTGTCAATTCCTCAAAATCAGACGATAAAGATTATCGTACGCGCAGGATTTTATATGTTTCAAAATGTTTTTCATAACTCTATTATAAAAGCAAAGATGCAGACAGTTACTGTTTTCTAGAAATGTGCGATTAATTTTTAAGGTAAGTTACTATGATTATTTCGCTTGCCTGTCAAATTTGAATTTTTGGCCAATCGCTTTGATATGACCAATCAAAATAAAATAAAACGACTACTCACCTTGGTGCTAAATAGTCGAATATTTTTATCAGCATGCTCAATTTTCACAGACAGGACGGTATTCAACAACAAAGAATCCACCCGAAAATAATTTTAATTGTAAATAGAGGAATAATGTAACATTGATTGTTAGTATTAGTTGCTGTTTAATAAATAAGTATTTACTTATTTTATTAGTTCATACAATATCCTTTCTCTGTGTTTTTTCCATGTACACATAGAAATGTTCTTGACTCAGGAAATAATCTTATTAAATATAACACGACCTCGATAAATTAGCTACTATTTTTATTGCTACTAAATTTCTCGTGTATTTTACAATTTGTCTCGACATAATTTGGGCATTAATAATCAAAGATTAAAGACGTCGAGCTAAAGCTCTCGGGCTTTAAACAGATTATTAATTACAAAATTACGTCTGGACAAATTGATTTTAAAATACACTCGAAATTTAGATGCAATAAAAATAGTTGACTATTTATCGAGGTCTTGTTATATTACCGTCGATTATTTTATATGTAGCTTTTCCAAATCAATTGATGGCAGCTAAGAATTTACGGGTGGCTCTAAAATTTCCAATTAATGACTCATGACTAAAGTACAATCTTCTTATTTTTATTTTTTAAATTTTTCTATTTTCTAAATGACGATTTTTTTTAAACTTTCATCAAAATTTGAAATTTTATGTAGCAAATTCTTTGTTTACGGATGCAATAAGTTTTCAATTTTAAATGTGTACTGATTGATCAGTGAATGTGGATGACAAAATATTATTGACGCGTGACAGAATTCGTAACAAGTAAAGACATACACGTAATAACTACTATTATTAATTTTTTTTTATTTCAAAATGTATTTCCTCCTTCACCTTTAAACTTGTAAAGAAGTAAACAATCACCTCAAAAATGAAAAAAATTATGTCCTAGAGGTGGAAGTTTCACAAAAAGCACGAATGCAGTGTAAAGTGTCAGTGTTTTCCTTTATTATTCACGTACTACTATTGAAACCGTACTCTTATCTGTTGTATGTAGCTTAGGAAGTGAGGTAACAGTTACACATAATTTAGCCACTGAATTTAACAGTATTTACGGTGATTGAGCATTAATGATTATTTGTATTATAAGGCCAGAAAATGGGTGTTTGTGAGTACGAGCAAACTTTGCTCGCCGAGACGAAGTCGAGGGCTGCAAATTTATGAGTACTCGCAACCCATTTTATGGCAAAGTGATCTACAAGTTTTTGGTGCCGACGTCAACAACTATTATTAAAATCATTAAATAAAATTGTGGTACATTTTAAAATTTCATGCCTGTTGAAAGTAAGTTGGAAATACTGACAACTGACAGTAACCAATATAACCGAAAAAATACAATTGCCTTACCACTTTGTTGACTTTATAATAATTCATAAATGTAATTTTTAGTTTGTAAGGAACTAATACGATATAATAACGTATGCGTATACTTACACGGTATGGCGATTAGGCTTTGTATTATGTCAAATGTCCATTATGTCGAATATTCTATCAGTTCTGTAACTACAACGAAAACCAACTATAATTTAGTATTATTTTTACCAGAGTAGACTGGAAAACGTATAGTTTCCGGACGGATTTGCGGTCTGCATATGCCCTATTACAGAACGAAGGCACAAAAAATAACTTTTTAACAATTTTGTATATATCTTAGAATGTCAGATTTCTAAAGAAAATACACAACCTGTGGTCAGCTTAGATTGCTATCCAGGACCTTGGCCACCTAATTTGTCAGCGGCTGAAAGATGATTTTAGTAAAGGAGAGGCCAGCTAAACCATGAAAGTATCATAAGTATCCAGATGATAACACCGGTGCGCATTATTATATGAAAACATACGTACTGCGCAACTGCTTAGTCTATTCCATTACAAAAAATTGTGTGCATTGTTTTTGCTGTAAACTGTTTAATTGCTTTTTTTAGTTCTTTTTCCAGTGAAGTATTTACAAATTGGAAGCACCTCAGTGACACTTTAAAAGAACATGAGTCATCACAAAACCATATTCAATGCCAAATGTCTTGGATTGATTTGATCAGCGATTACAATCTTCTAAAACTCTTGACAATGAGTCACAGAGGCTTATTGCTGCAGAGACAAGTTATTAGTATGAGGTGCTTCTACGTATCGTATCATGAATAAAAATGCTTGCTCAAAATTGTTTAGCTATTAGGGGCACCACTGACAAACTTTATGCTCTTAATAATGGAAATTTTTTACAAATCATTCATGATAGGTGAGCATATTCGCAGAGTGCTTAAAAATGGAAGCTAAGGTTTACTATCTTGGAAAAGATATCCAAAACGAACTGATTTGCCTTTTACATTCACATATTAGATCACATACTATTGACGAAATTAAGCAGTCCAAGTACTATTCTGTCTTTCTAGATTGTTCTCCTGATGTCGGTAAGACAGAGCACATGATATTTTTAGTTAGAAGTGTGTCTATTGACAAATGTAACCCCAATTATATTATCAATAAGATTAATGATAATTTTAGGCTTCCTTCCAGTTGAGAGATCGACAGGACAAAAACTTTCAAATGTAATAATTGAAAAACTTGCAGGCCATGAGACGTCGGGGCCAATATGAGACGTGATAAATCAGGAGTACAATCTAAAATAATGGCGATAAATCCACGAGTGTTTTACTGTCCATGCAGTAGCCATTCATTAAATTTAGGCGTCTACATTGTGGCAAAGGCATCCTTAGAGGCCGCAAATTTTTTTATTATACTTACAAAAATTTACTTGTTCTTTGTTTCGTCAACCTTTAAATGGGCCATATTATTAAAATATGTTAAGGGTCTAACTCTAAAACCATTGAGTGATACTAGTTGGGAAAGTCGATGCTTTATTAAGTATTTATGACGATATTGAAATTTACACTTCTATAAGAGACAAGGTTTCTGGCAACAACACTATATTAAACAACTTAAGTTTTTGTGCTCCATTGGAATTTGGGATACAATCTTAAATTGTATTAATCCGATCAGCAAGCTACTACCGACGAAAACTATGATTTATTATCTGCTGTCGAGCTAATAAAAATTCTACAAGTTTTTTTAAGGATCTTCTTCGAACGAGGCTTTTAATAAAATGTTCTGTAATGAAAAGGTACTCACCGACGTTATTGACACCCCAGCTGATTTCGAGTTAACATAACCGCGTCACAGAGTTCAAAACTCGATTAGAACTGGCACATGCAGCGATGAAATGTATACACCAAATCATTGGTACTTTGATTTGACTTTAAGGACCAAGAACTGCCCGTCCAAAGCATTTGAAATGTAGGCAGCCATTCCCCATAAACCACTGCCAACGATGCGGAGGATGACGATGCAAACATTCATGAAAACAATAACCATCCCCAGGACTTAAAATTGTTGGGATTATTAGCGAACTAGATAAAGAAAACAAATGAGTATCACATTTATAAATAATTCTTCTGTAAGTACTACGCACTACCCTTGTCCAACATTGGATCTTGCCAGGAAAGTTTTCCTTGGCCGTTAAAATATACCATATAGTCGTCTCTGTTTTGCTTTGCGTCACTTGTATTGAAGAAGACATAACTGAACATTTTGATGTTCTCGCCATTCACCATTTTCTTGTAATTCATGTGATAGCCAATACTACGAATTGTATATTCAACGGCCGCATATTTATAGCTGTATACAGTACACTGAAGCTTGCAGATATCAAGCCTAATACATTTTTAACTATATTACGACCTCTGGCTAGTCAGTAATTGAAAATGCGTATTTCATAGATTTGTGAAAACGGCTTTAATACATGTTTCTGAAGCTCAAATGACAAAGTTGAGGTTTCCCTTGCACTGAACTTTTTCTGGAGGTTTTTATATTTCTCCAATCAGGCGCACATAAAACGTAGTGTGCTGTAAAATTCCTCCGTCGGAGTGTCGTCCATTTTTTCTTACGTCCACGAACATAAATTTGCAATTCCCGTCAATGGCTCCTCTGCAGTTTGTATTTGCCATTTTTCTACTGAACCTAAAGCAACTGCTTTTCATTCTTCCTTTGAAGAAGGAAAATGAAAAGAATAAAACTTAACACATTAACTACCGCCAATAAAGAACCATAACTATGTGTCACTATTTCAGAGTAGAGATGAAATTCCATCAACACTGCTAAGTAATACACCGCTTCAAGATACCGCAACACCACGTAATATCAATACTTTATTTATTAATAAAGCTAGAAACGAAGCGAAAAAACTTTAACAAGCAGCAGTGAAGCTTCCGACCACAGTGATGCTTTTGGATGATATGTGGGCAAAAAAACTGAAAAATGTCAAAGACACATCTCAGAAAATGGTTGCCGAAACTTTAATCACACAAATTTTGCAAAGAGCAGTAATGGGAACGTTAACACAATCGGTTGTCATGAGTGCTACTCAGATTCCTTCTATTGTTCTATCTTTCATAAAAAGTTATAAATTTTTAATCGGCATAAGAGATCATCAATAATTTTTGTAATCTTCAGGTTCATTAGTGCGCAAGTCACTGTACTTATTCCTTTCACTAAAGCCATTTTTTCTGCCAAACAAAACGCTCGTTCTTCTTATTTTTCTTATTTATAAAGAATTCAGATAAATCATAAAAGTAATAATGCACCAACAAGGGCCAATTTCTTTTATTTGTTCACATTCCAAGCTGGGCTCACCAAAATTGGCGAACTGAACTTCGAATGAAATGGCTCGTGGAATCGTAAAGGTTTAACGGGGCCACGAGCCCTACAGATCCAACGGTCAAAGAGCTCAGTTTGTCCCATAAACACGGCGACTTGCATGCGAGGAGCACCACAACGGAGAAATCGTGCGATTTGCTCGTCTGTTCATGTACTCGATCGTAAAACGGCTCGCCACGGGTAAATGCGCGGGTTGCACGTGCCGAACTTATCCCACATGCAAATGTTTGTGAGTATGGCCAGCTATTCTACATCAAATAAAATGTTTAATCTTTGGTGTACCAATATGATGGAAATACTGTTTGTCGAATACTATTATTCTAATTACAAGCATTGCCCCAAATATTACTATCGTTCAAAAATAAGGGGAAGATTTTGATAATTGTGTGAAAATAACTTTGACGTAACGATTTTATTTCAAAAATATATTAAATTCCAGACATAGGTAAGTAAATTCGAATTGTTCAACTTGGCGGTTAAAGCGTGAAGCTTATAATATTACTGAAAGATCGATATTTTAATTACTTGAGTTTGGATTGTTTTTCGAGATTAAATGTAGCAGCAATACTAATGAGCCTCATACAGATGAATAGTCTTTAAATTCATGCCCCTGCAATTTCTATTTAAGAATAGGATCTATTTTAATAAGTCTAAAAATAAAGCATTTTGGTGTCGTTAACGACTATTTCATGGATATTATTATTTCTATAGGAGTGCATAACGTCCAATGGCAATTTTAAAACGTACCTTCGTGTACTACAAAAAAAACCATCACTCTTATTACAGCAACTAATAGTAGTGCACACTAATTTAACACAGTAAAAACTGCGTTTGAAAATTATATATTAGTTTTAAAAGACAATAATGTTAATATTTATTATGTTTTAGTTTACAGAAGACTACTTATTCGATTGAATATTTTTATTTTGTTTGTTTGCTCATACTTTACTGCCTAAACACAAAGTGTAATTAATTCTTTTACACTTATTTTAAACCATCACGTTTATGTAATGCTAAGCAAATATTTTTAATCCACACACTAACTAAAAACAAACAATTACAATGATTGATAATTTAAGTACTTATTATCATATAACTAAATTACTGAATGTTATTTAAAAATTTAATTGCAAAAGTTTTTTTTATATATGGACATCAATAAAGAAGCCAACGCACGGTTCTCTAAATAAATGTTTTTAATAGTAATTACAACACTGACACGAAGATGTTCTAATTATATCTTCTGTACATTATAAAATTGTAAAAGTCAAGCGTATTTTAATGATCGCGACATCTTTGAAGTAATAGCTTTACTAACGGTTGTGTAGATTTTTAAATAATAGCATTGACTATAAACAGAATTCTGTTTATAGTCAATGGTAACAGTTAGCTGTAAAGTTGTCAATATTGTTTTATCCAAAACAATATTTGGGAATTTATACTTCAATAATTTATACTTTTATTTCATGTAGCCTACAATTAGGAGTATGTATTTCCAATGTTAGAATAGAGTTAAAATAAATATAAAATTGTCTGAAATTAGTGTTGTAACTATAATATTACAGATGATCAATAACCTGAATAAAATTATTATTTTGATTAATATTTTTGTATCAACTTTTGATTTAACTGGGAATTTTTTTTGCAATTTTTGGGTTTTAATTGATTATTATTCTCTGCAATCTTCTCTTTACAACCATATATAATGCTAAGAACAAAAAATATTTGCCTTTAAAAAAAATGTTTCTATAACATATGTTTATGCCTTTTACGACTAAATTGAGTTTACACATAGTAATTGAATCTAAGTTATGAAGGAAATTTTATTTTGTGCAATTTTTAGGTTGGCTATTCTGCTGGTGTAATTTACAGTCAGCTGTTTGTGTATTCCGTCTACTTGGTTATGTTTTGAAGTAAATTGTACAACAGTTGTAGTTACTTTTATTTTGTTTATTTAGAAGTGAAGTGAAGCCAGTGTGTGTTTTTACTATAGTTGCTGAAGTGATATTGATTGATTGATCATCATTGGAAATAAAAAGAAGATTGGGTCAAGAACTTCTTGTTACAAATTAAGAAATGGTGTTGGAAAATTTAAGGCTAGAGAACATAGCACACCATCTCCTATGTCTACTACATCTCAGACTTCTTCAAGATCGAAAGAAAAGCTTGCTAAGAACTTTTCTTACTATGAGAACAATAAGGAAAGCTTGGAATACCAAATACTTGATGTAGGCCAATTTGAAACCACACTAAGAGAGGTAGCAGTTTGTAGGTTATGTTACAGTTATCTAAAGTCAACCCTGGTGGGTCTTGCAAGAAAAATTAATATTTCGTGCACAGTATGTGACCAATCTAATACAAGTTTTATAAACTGTGATAAAGTATGTATGCCAGAAATCAATAATGAAATAGGCCTAAAGCAAGACCAAACTTTTTATGATTGAAATCTAAGGTTAGTATATGGTTTACGGACCATTGACAAAGGCGAAACTCGGAACTAGTGGAGGGATGAAAGTCACAGGTCGACATTGCTACAGAATGTAAAATATACCGAGCATTTGGGAGATGGATGGCTCAGATGAATTCATAAAAAAGCTGGAATGTGTAGGACACATCCAGAAAAGAATGGGAACAAGGCTTTGTAAATTGAAAGAAAAAATCGTTTGACAGATGCTGCAATTCAAAAATTGCAGATATTTTAGAAGAAACACAAGAAGTGTACAAGACAGCTGTGTGGGCCATTTATTTTCATGTGCAACCAACCAATGCCAAATCTGGAAATGCCCAAAGGATGAAGACACTTGGTACAAGTACAACCAGCCTCTCCGAACAAAAGAACATTATGACCACCAAAAACATTTCCACCTTCCAGAAGCTGTGATGTTAGAGATGAAACCCATTTTCAGAGACCTTTCTGAAACTAGCCTCTTAGAAAAATGCCTCTCAGGTAAATCTCAAAATCCAAATGAGTCACTGAATAATGTGATTTGGGCACGAATCCAGAAAAGAACATTTGTTTCTATAGAAACCTTGAAGTTTGGAACATTTGACGCAGTTTAAACCTACAAGGAGGGTTATGTCACGAAAATAAAAATTATGGAACATTTAAAGTTGCCAGCTGGTTCTTACATGGTGAAAGCTATGAAAAGACTTGATATAGCCCGTGTTCGCAAGGCGGAAAAAGCTGTGTTGGACCTTGAAAAAAAATCCGACAGGCCAGAAGTTTGGGAAAAAGGAGGTTAGAAGACTTATACGTGGATGAGGAGAACCAGTATAACCCATCGTACAGTTCTGGGTATTACTAGTATAACTATTCTTGTAAGTATGCTTACTTTTTGTTCAGCCCTCACTGTGTTCTTCGTTTTCTGAAAATTTGCTTTTTGACAATTTTGATGTAAGCTGTAGCCAATATTAATAAACATATCATTACCAAATTTTTTTTGGTATATTTTTGACAAGAATTGCTAGTTCCGTACGGAAGGGTTTTACAAAATTTACATTCCAGGTTGAGAAACAAATTTGTAATAATTATTTTTTCATTAAAATTGTAAGTACTTTTTAAACCAAATTTTAAAATATATTATTTTTATTTTATTATGAGAGCCCTCCGTACGGAACTAAATAAAGAGCCAACCTTCAAAATAAAAAAAAAATTGAAATTGCTACCTCTTATAGTTTTTGAGGTAACAAGTTAACAATGAGTTTATATGCGGGTCGGACTGCCTTTAAGGTATACAGCTACCAAAAAATTACTCAACAATCATTAATTATTTAAGAATCACCAAAGACTATTCATGGGGAGGTATAATTTCATATCATACATTTCTTATTATAGAAATACATAGGGAAGCAAAAATTGTGATTTTACATTAACTCCCAGCAGTCGGCGTTTTGCCCGGCTCAATACACGTTTTAATGTTTACTCTAAAGTTAATTAAGAATTGAGGTTCTCACAAAACAAATTATCAATAGTCATATTATATTACAAACCGATTAAGATTTACTGAATTGCTACTATTTGCAATAGCAATATAGCTCTGTTTAACAGAATAGTTATGGCAAATATACAGCGTGCCCAAGATAAGGATGAACAGCATGGGGATCTTGAAAACGTTAGGATATACGAAAGCGGTTAAATTAGAGAAAAGTTGAATAATTTCGGGAAAGTTCACATGTAGTTTGCAAAAGTTCATTATTGTTTATCGTTTTCGAGATTTAAAACAAAATGCGATTTTTGGGTTTTCCTTTTTTCGTAATTCCTTCATTTATTTTAAAAGATTTTTAAAAACCAAAGGTACTTACTTCTTCATTGTCACTTTTTGAATTTCATTAGATGGCGTTTTCAAATTTTTTAGTCGACGTTTCGTCTCCGGGAAACCATCATCAACTTTATTTTTTTATCTTGCCACAACCAACGAAACACCATGTATTCGATAGTATTTTTTATTACGAATTTATTAATTAATGTATTACACATTATGGTTTTGAAGCTGAAAAATTCGGTTTTTCATTTTTACATTTTTCATGATATCAGTTAATATTAGAAGGCTTTGATAAAATAACACTTTTATTGCGTTGAAATCGTTGTTGTCGTTTGAATTGTACGTATTTTAAGTTATATTTATTACAATTACTTCGTGGATTGTCTTTTTGGATTTGTTTACTTAATTTATAATTATAATGAATCAATAAGTGTATCTATGAAAGACGAAATTTCACAATCGGAGAAAAGTTCCATATGTTGAGATGCTACATCTTGTCCCTCAGAAATTGTGTAGTTACTGAGCTGATGTATTTGAATAAATCTCCTGAACGAAGGCAACCTGGTAAATCCATTTTTAGACGTTTGGAAACTAATTTGAAATAATTTGGTTCATTTACAAAACCTGTTCTATCCCGTCAAAAGCAATTTGATGACGTTATTTATCGTTATTTATTGTTACCCTGCAATTGAATAAAAGAAACTTAGAGGATGGAAACGTAAGTTGTCACGGTTCGCGACAATAATAAAACAGATTTGATAAATAAATATTAAATTAAATAACAAAGAAATAACTATAACTCGAAAAGTTAAATTAAAAATAATTGAATCATTTGGTCGAAAATAAAAAACAGCAAATTCGGTGAGTGGGGCGAAGCCACGAATCGTGTAGGAAGCAATCTGGTTGAAACGTGATGTGATTAAAGGGTATGTAAGTGAAAAATGTATATGTATATATCTACAGTAAGTATACGATCTATTATTTATATCTTTCTTGACTCTGTCTATACCCCTACTTTTTCCTTCCTCACATGTCGAGTAGAAGGACGATACCGTTAGTAGGGAATGCTACATCGTCCGGAGCACGACTTGGCCAGTAACCGGTGTTACATTTTTATTTCTTCACAGTGTAAACGCAGCCTTAATTTAAATTTCAACTGCATCCAAACAACGAAGTAGGTCAACTCGCCGATGGTCCACTCGCCGATGCCATCTCGCCGACTGCCTACTCGCCGACGAGCCAACTCGCCGACGACCTACTCGCCGAAAATATTATTTTTTTAATATCCAACAATTTATTTTTAAATAAAAG
Organism: Vesta saturnalis; assembly: GCA_036346205.1. Lineage (NCBI taxonomy): Eukaryota > Metazoa > Arthropoda > Insecta > Coleoptera > Lampyridae > Vesta > Vesta saturnalis. The sequence goes on from JARFJB010001647.1 coordinate 747,552, forward strand.
TTTATTAATAAATAAAGTAAGGATGATATAATTTCACATGCAAAAGTATAACACTTCCAATTAAACTAATAAAACAATTTGGAAATTTTGGTTCAATTGAAAATTGCAAGTTAACAGTTTTTTAATCACTTCTTTCCAGAAATCACAATAATACCTATGTTATGAATTGAAAATTTATTTATGAAAAATTAAGATTATAGATTTGCTATAATGAGGTATTTAGGCTTTTCCATATAAAAATTTAATCCCATTCATAATTGTTTAAGATCGTGTTAAATGTGAAAATTATTCAATTTTATTTTTTTGTGACAATTGCAAAATTAGTTTGAACTTAAACTCAAAAGTGATATATTTTTATTACAAGGTAAGCTATTTAATATTTTATTAATTAAAAATAGTACATTTCTTTATTGCGAATGCTTGAAGAAAAAATAATTTACATCATTGCATTATTTTGACCGTTTCAACTAATATTTTTTTAATTTAGACTAGTCATGGAAATTCAAAGCCAAAGAGGACAAACAAAGTACGCTTTAGATGGATATCTTTACGTCAAGGATAAGACAAACCAAGACAACATAATCCAATTCTGGCGTTGCGAGCACAGAGGTTGCAATGGAAGAGTATGGACGAACCTTTCAGATAATTCTCTCAATTCCGTGCGAAAACAACATACTTGCAGCACTATTGGAAATGCTGCTAATGTTACCTTGCAACTAATAAATTCGGAAATCAAACATCTAGCAACACCTACGATGGAAAATCCTTCCCAAATTCGAGATCGGGCATTAGAGAAAGTTCCCGATGCAGTAAAGGGAGTTATTCCAAATTCTAATGTTACTCGGAGAAACATCCAAAGAGCACGGCTTAAGAAATCATGCGCTCCTCCAAATCCGGAAACTCCTGAAGAAATGGTTATACCCCAACTATATTCGCAATACGAATATAGTCCCAATCAATTTGAAAAATTTTTATTAGCTGATCCTGGTCCAAATTGCAAGCGGATCCTTATATTTGGAAGAGAATATCATTCAAGTTGGAGTTCTAATATGGAAGAACTTTTTGTCCTACTCTGTTTGCTCAAATTTTTGTAATATTAGCAAGGAAAGGCACAGTCTTTCCAGTACTTTATTGTTTGCTGCCAGATAAAAGCACTGACACATACATCAAAGTATTCAACATGATTAGAGAACTTTGCTGCAGTTGAATCCGGAAAATACTAATGTGGATTATGAATTGGCTATTCACCAGGCTATTCAGCAGGTTTTTCCTGAAACAGTAATCAGTGGCTGCTTATTTCATTTGGTGAAAAACCTGAGAAAGCATTTGTCGTCTTGCAATTTATTATCGCAATATAATACTGATCCGCAATTCGTGCTGCAAGCAAAGATGATAACTTCATTGGCATTTGTTCCGGAAGAAGACGTCATACCAGCAATTATGGAGTTAGAAAATTATGTGCCCGATGTATTTGAGCCAATTTTGGCTTGGTTCAGCAATACTTACATCGGTCGCTTACGCAATAACGGTACTTGAGCACCGCCCACTTATCCGCCATCAATTTGGTCCGTGTACTTCCGAACATTGAATGGAAGGGACCGGACCAATAATTTTGCTGAAGCCTGCCACCGTAAATTACAAGTGGCTTTTGGTGCTGATATTTCACATCCTTCCTTGTGGAAATTCATCGAGAATTTGAAAAAAGTTCAGTCACCATATGACGTCGACTACGAAAGAGCTATTTCTGGATGCAATGGTACCGCAAAAAGGAGAAAATATGAAGAAAATGATGAAAGAATATTAAATAAACTAGTTAATTATAACCGTGAAAATATAATTGAATTTTTAAAAGGGATATCCCACAATTACAAAATGGTATGACTTATTATATGTATTTATATAAATTTGTAGATATTTGTATATATGTATTTTGTTTATTTGTATGTACCGACCTATATGAACGATAAACATTATTATTATTTTTTATAATTATATTATTTGTGTTAATGAGTTATTTTTTATGTTTAAAATCCGTGAAAATTTAAACAAATTTGATAAATTTTTAAACTAATTAATTAATGGTTGGCATAATAATTTAATTAAAATAAATAGTTGGTTTCTTGTAAAAAATAATATATTATCGGCGAGTAGGTCGTCGGCGAGGTGGCTCGTCGGCGAGTAGGTCGTCGGCTAGTTGACCATCGGCGAGTTGTCGCGCACCGTCCAAACAATGCATTATCTTTAACATACGATACCTGTTTCTTACCACGGGCACTTGCTCGCATTTAATACACGCCGCACCTCGCAGTCGAACCGTTCTTTGGTTATTCGTGCAATTATACCAGTTTATTATTATAATATTTATAATAACGGAAACTACCGGATCAAACAATAATTAAACAAAAAGTGATATGGATGACTACATAATTGCATAAACGTCCGTCACTTCTTCCCTTTTAAAGGGATTGCTTGGTAAATCGCCATATCCAAGAACGTATGTATAATAATTCTTTTTCATTAATATCACTTAAATATTTTAATGCTTGCAGGGTTCTTTTAAATGGTTTCTCCTCCTATTGGCCTTTCTATTAGGGGCTGCGTCTGCGCCCTTATTTTTGGTTTCTAGGTGACTACAGTGGATTCATTAAATAATTAAATAAATTAAAATTCCTGCGCCGTATCATTGTTTCTACATCAGCAACGTCAAGGACAGTGGCCGCTAAGACATAATTTTCAACTCTAAATCTTTTTCGATACACCTGGTGCGTCTATGCCACGATGATTTATCACCATTTAACGCAGATAAGTGATGCTAATAACTGTTTTTTTTGTGCTTTACACCGCCGCTAAAATTAGCTTTTACAAGCTTTTTTATATTCGATGCTTTATTAATTACATGTTGCTACAATTGTTAAGAGGGGTTATTACGCTATGGCATATAATGTAAGATAAGAAAAGAATCGATCTGTTTGATATCTGGCGTCAGTTCATTAAATTTTTCACTTTATGCGGATTGCCCTTAGCTATGATTACTCGCTTTAATTGATAAATAACTTAATAATTTAATTGATAAATTTTAACAAACGCTTTGTTGGTATCGATATTTTATTTTACTTGTAACAGTTATGTAGGTTTTAGCACAAAAGAATTTACGATACTAAATTTCAACATATATATATATATATATATATATATATATATATATATATATATATATATATATATATATATATATATATATATATATATATATATATATAATATATATATTTGACCACGTTGAAGTGAATCGTTTCAATACGAAGGTTGTAGACAAAAGAAAGACAAAACGTAGTTGCCATACAATTAAATTTACAAATATACAGGGTGTTCGTTAAAAAACGAGAGTGCTATTAATTTTTTTTCCTTTGTTAAGTATTGTTCCAAAGTTTAATCTAGGAATTGTGTTCTTTAACACGCTTAACCGCTTACGTTGCTTGTTTTAAAAAATATGCTATTGATGAAGTTTTTCTTTGGGTGTTAATAAATAGTTATGTTGGTGTAGAGACTAGTTTGTGATTGGGCGAGTGTCCCGTGGTGCTACCTAACCTTTCTTTCTGTTCTTGTTAGAAGTAAGAACCTAAGGCCAACTCTGGACTTCTGTCTTTACCAGAGTACGTATCCAAGTAATATTTTCAAAGAGAGTGGCGCATCCGGTTTTTTTTTTTTTTTTTGAGGTAAGTTAATCCAGCGATTTTATCGAGAACTGGGTCCATCCCTTAAGATTCGTAGATTTTACCAAGCCGGGTATAATCTTGCAGTTTCACTGTAAGAAAAGTGGCACCAAACGTTTCGGCCAGAATTAACTTACCCCGCTCTTTTTTTTTCTCATTCTTTTACGTTAGATCACTGTTCAACAATTTTCAACATTAACTTTAGCTCTTCAGTTAATTGTTCATGTCTTTTTTTCCTTTTTATTAGGAATTGTTTAGCAAAAAGGTACACCAACCAACAAAGTATTATATTTAAATTATAAGTGGTAAAGTTTTTGTATGTATTATTATATATTCGTTGGGTGTCGAGGGTATTACAAATTCGTGTGATTTATATTTGTGTGCTTATTTAGATTTTCAATATTAAGCGGTGCTTTTTGTTTGTTATTGTTTTATTATACCTATGCGTTTTTTTTTTTTATTTCCACACAGGTTTCTTTATTTTTTAACCAATGTGGACATTAATTGATTACATTCGGGTGAACTTGAATACGAGTTAAGCATTCGTGGGGGCACATTAGTTCGTACAATTGACGACAGTCGAGCAACCTTGCGACAACTGTTAAAAATGGAAAACTCCGATGACTTTGTCCTTCCACCTTATCCATTCTCTGTAAGTGATGATTTAACTGCTGTTTCCAGCTTAATTACTAAATTAACTTCGAAAATTGAGTCATTTGAAGATGTTGTGGGGGGAGGCGCGTCTTTAAGTATTCTCGCTACGTTAGCCCACGCTGACCAACGTTTACATCGAACGCGCACATAGTGTGATATCCCGTCAGACGAACTCGCTCGCCTTAAAGAGTTTCCAAAATCTCTTCGGACCCTTCGCGAGAAATTAGACCTCAAAGCCTTCAAGTTCAACCAAAGTTTCCAAATATCTGCCGTGGACATACCTCATTCTAAGACATCGAGTCCAATAAAATCGCAACCATCGAGGCTTTCTGTTACTGCTACAACAGTTTTTAAATGGAGATTTAAATTTGCCGGGGATGGGTCAGGAGTTACTCTGAACTCATTTCTCGAAACTATCGAACGTATGGCTAGAGCTCGCGGGGTTGATAAGGTAACTTTATTCAAAACTGCTTACGGTCTATTCGATGGTCAAGCACGAATGTGGTACAACATGAATTCTTCTCGTGTCAATGACTGGGATGAATTAACTGAACTACTACGACAGACGTTTTTATCTCCTTATTACGACGACGACCTTTTAGATGAAATTAAAACTAGAATTCAAGGACCATCCGAAAAAATTGACATTTATTTTTCTTTAATGCAGAGTATGTTTTACTCGACTTAGTAAACCGCCCTCTGAGGCTGAGCAAGTGCGTATTATCAGACGCAATTTAACGCCTTTTTACTTAGATAAATTAGGTTCTAGCTTACCTACAACCGTACAAAGTTTGCTACAGGAATGTAAAAAGTACGATGTGGTTAAATACGAAATTAGTCGTCTAAATACCCTTCGAAATCAATCGTCTATGCCTATTTTAGAACCAGAATTTGTTTACCAATCACCGCGTAGACCATTCCATCGTCCACCTGTCTACGAAGTTACTACTTCGCCTTGTTGGAATTGCCAGCGTCTAGGTCATTCTAGCAACTCTCGTCCATAACCAAAACAGCTTATCTGTTATCGCTGTGGTCAAAGAGTTTTCACTACTCGAAATTGCAAGAATTGTTCGGAAAACGGGAATCGGGGAACTCGTTAAATCGTCTCCTGCTCAATCAAAGTCGATCTTAGCATCTTCATTGTCTGTTAAAACCACTTTAGATTTTGTTATCCAACATGTGTCCTTATGTCAACATTCAAATTCATGGAATTTCCTTGTTGGATTTGTTAGATTCGGGAGCTTCTCGATCTTTAGTGGGTAATAAAACCTTTCAGTTATTACAAAAATTAAATTTACTATTTGTCCGTCAACCCACTTGTTGCACTGTCTCTAACGGTGTTGACGGTTCAGTAATAGTTGATCTTTTGGTCATGCCTGAATTAACGCAAGATCTTATTTTGGGTATAGATTTTTAGGACCGAATGGCCATTATCCCAAATATGACAGATGATGTTTGGCATTTTTCTTATGAACTTCTCCCTACATACGTAGCCGGAGTTAGTGATCGTTCTGTTCTTTCTCCCTTGCAACAACAACAACTAGATACACTATTGGACAATAAATTCGCAACCATGTGTCAAACCCTGGGTCTCACTACAGTTGGCAACCACAAGATCGTCGTACCACCGGACGTTCATCCTATTAAACAGAGATACTATCCGGTTAGTCCTTCCAAACAACAACTTATCAATGCCAAAATCGATAACATGCTCGCTCAAGGAATTATTGAACCGTCACAAAGTGCATGGGCTTCACCAGTCTGCCTTGTTTCAAAAAGGATGGTACTTCTCGTTTTTGCGTGGACTACCGCAAACTAAATTCTGTAACTGTCAAAGACGCTTATCCTCTTACATATATTACAGCCATCCTGGATCATCTGCGAGATGCTCACTATCTAAGTTCTTTAGATGTCAAATCTGCATACTGGCAGGTAGGGGGTGCTGAATCTTCTCGTGTGTAAACAGCTTTTACTGAACCGGGACGTGGGTTGTTTCAATTTCGACGCATGCCTTTTGGCTTAACTAATGCACCGGCGGCATGGCAGCGCATTATCGACAACATCTTAGGTCCTGATCTTCAACCAAACGTCCTAGTATATTTGGACGATGTGGTTATTATCCAAAACATTTTGAGGACCACCTTCAAGTCCTTTCCACTGTTTTGGATCAATTGCACGCCACGGGTATCTTGGTTAACCGAGACAAGTGTAGCTTTTGCCGACCTGAACTAAAATATTTAAGTTATGTCGTTGACTCTTTTGGACTGCACCCAGATCCTTCTAAGATGCAGGCTATTCTGAACATCTTGGCACCTTCCAATGTCAAGGAAGTTCGTCGCTTCTTGGGAACTTGTAGTTGGTACCGACGCTTCATTCCTGACTTTGCTACTGTAGTACCACATCTTACTAGTTTATTGCGAAAATCTGTCAAATTTGAATGGACTTCCGAATGCGGTGACTCTTTTCGACGTCTCAAAGAACTGTTGGTTACGGCACCCGTTTTGTATTGTCCTGACTTTAAAAAACCATTTGTTTTACAAGCCGACGCTTCAGCTTATGGGTTGGGTGCTGTGTTGACACAAACATTTAGCGATGGTGAACGCCTTGTCTGTTATCTCTCGCGTTCCTTAACTCGTCAAGAGAGGAACTACAGTACTACCGAGCGCGAATGCTTAGCGGTCATTTGGAGTGTGGAACAACTGCGACACTATTTAGAGGGGGTACACTTTACCGTGGTTACGGATCATCAATCGTTGCTGTGGCTTCACTCGTTGAAAGATCCACAAGGACGCTTAGCTTGTTGGGCTTTGAGACTTCAGCCTTACAATTTTACCTTAATTCATCGTAAGGGAAAAGAACATCTCGTTCCCGAGATGATGTCTGGCTCAGTCTCGGTCATAGCCGATCTCACTGACACTTCTACCTTCGTCAATGTTAATGATTTTCGAAACTGATACTGATAACTAATATCTACATATGTTTCAACACTTAGAATTATCTCCGCACAAATATCCTGGTTGCTTAGTCAAGGAAGGGTTACTGTGTAAGCATATTCCCTCTCGCGTTACTTCCTAAAACCATGAAAATTGGAAACTGATCGTACCAAAAGATTTTCGTCGAGTCGTTCTGAAAGACCGTCGCGACAATGTCACTTACGGCCATTTAGGGACCTACAAAACCTATTGGCGTATTCATCAGCGCTTCTATTCGCCTAAAATCCTATCCGAAGTTAAAAAATATATTTCGGTGATTTGACCGCCCAAAAGTTTACGAGCCACGGCAAATGACCAGCCTAGATTTCATCGGACCTTTACCTCGATCTAGTCAAGGTTACTCACATATTTTAGTTGTGAGCGATTACTTTAGTAAGTTTGTCTTGCTCTTTCCCATTCGCGCTGCTAATGCCAAAACCCTGTGCAAATGTGTCGAAGAATCTGTTTTTCTTTTGTTCGGTGTTCCGCAATTCCTCATTTGTGATAACGCAGTTCAAATTAGAAGTCGTTTGTTCGTGAATCTTTGCGAACAATACCGAGTTAAAATTCTTTTCACGTCACTGTGCGTGCTGATCCAGCCGAACGGGTTAATAGAGTAGTCAAACAACTCATTTCGACTTACATCAAAGACAACCATCGTTTGTGGGACGTTAATCTGCAAGATATCGCATGTGCTATTCGCACGGCTAAACACGAAACCACCGGACTTACTCCTTACCAAGTTAACTTTGGCAAAGAACACCGTATTCGGGGAGACAACTTAAATTAGTTCATGAACGAGGCAAACATTATTAGAATCTACGACGTCGTCATATCACCTATACAGTAGGACAGATGGTCTCGCGTCAGAACCAATCTCTATCCGATGCTTCAAAAGTTGATCGTCGGAAGTTTTCCTCCTATCGATGGAGAGGAGGGATGTTACATTTTTATTTCTTCACAGTGTAAACGCAGCCTTAATTTAAATTTCAACCGCATCCAAACAATGCATGATGTTTAACATACGATACTTGTTTCTTATCGCGGGCACTTACTCGAATTTAATACACGCCGCACCTCGAAGTCGAACCGTCCTTTGGTTATTCGTGCAATTATACCAGTTTATTATTGTAATATTTGTAATAACGGAAACTACCGGATCAAACAGTAATTAAACAAATACAAGTGATATGGATGACTACATAATTGCATAAACGTACGTCACTTTTTTTCCTTTTAAAGGATTGCTTGGTAAATCGCCATATCCAAGAACGTATGTATAATAAATTCTTTTTCATTCATCACTTACAATATTTTAATGCTCGCAGGGTTCTTTTATTTTGTTTCCCCTCTTATTGGCCTTTCTATTAAGTGCTGCGTCTGCACCCTTATTTTTGCTTTCTGGGTGACTATAGTGGATTCATTAAATAATTAAATAAATTAAAATTCCTGCGCCGTATCATTGTTTCTACATCTGCAACGTCAAGGACAGTGGCCGCTAAGACATAATTTTCAACTCTAATCTTTTGCGATACACCTGGTGCGTCTATGTCACGAGGATTTATCACAATTTAACGCAGATAAGTGAATTAACTTTTACAAGCTTTTTTATATTCAATGCTTTATTAATTACATGTTGCTACAATTGTTAAGGGGGGTTATTACACTATGGCATATAATGTAAGATGAGAAAAGAATCGATTGGTTAAGATCTTTTTTTGCGATCACTAGAAAAAGGTTATCTAAAACGATCTGTTTGATATGTAACGTCAGTTCATTAAATTTTTCCCTTTATGCGGATTGCGGATAACTCGATTTAATTGATAAATAACTTAATAATTTAATTGATAAATTTTAACAAACGCTTTGTTGGTATCGAAATTTTATTTCTTGTAACATTTATATAGGTTTTGGCACAAAAGAATTTACGATACTAAATTTCAATATATATATTGACCACGTTGAAGTGAATCGTTTCAATACGAAGGTTGTAGATAAAAGAAAGACAAAACGTAGTTGCCATACAATTAAATTTACAAATATACAGGCTGTTCGTTAAAAGACGAGAGTGCTATTATTTTTTTTCCTTTGTTATTAAGTATAAGTACTGTTCCAAAGTTTAATCTAGGAATTGTGTTCTTTAACACGCTTAACCGCTTAAGTTGCTTGTTTTAAAAAATATGCTATTGATGAACTTTTTCTTTGGGTGTTAATAAATAGTTATGTTGCTGTAGAGACTAGTTTGTGATTGGGCGAGTGTCCCGTGGTGTTACCTAACCTTTCTTTCTATTTTTGTTAGGAGTAGGAACCTAAGGCCGACTCTGGACTTCACTCTTTACCAGAGTAGGTATTCACATAATACTTTCAAAGAGAGTGGCGCATCCGGGTTTTTTTTTTGAGGTAAGTTAATCCAGTGATTTTATCGAGAACTGGGTCCATCCCATGATATTGAGGTAGCACTAAAATCGGAGATTTTACCAAGTCGGGTATAATCTTGCAGTTTCACTGTAAGATCGGTCTGCTCGCTATGGTATTACTTAAGAGCACAATACAATACAATTTCCTCGGATCGACCTTGCTACAAGGGGCGGTCAAGGTCGAAACAAGCAGGCCCCATGGCTGACGACTGTGCAAGAAATGAATGGCGAGTCGGTACGTGGAATATTAGAGGTATGCATGGTAAAGAATTTTAAATTGCGAATGTAATGTACGAAAGACACCTTGATATTCTGTGTGTGTCGGAGACAAAGCGCAAAGGAAAGGATGCTGTGGAGATGGAGGATGGCAGCCTAGCACTATGGTCAGGAGTTGAGACTGAAGTGGATGGCGCAAAAGGAGTTGGGGTGATCGTAAGTGAAAGAGCGAAAGATGTGTTAAACACTACGAATTGGTATCTCCTCGGGTAATATGCGTTAGAATGGAAGTGGAGTTTTGAAGAATTTTTCTTATTGCATGCTATGACCCGGTGAATGGAGAAAGAGGCCAGGAGCGTGAAAACTTCTGGAATGAAGTAGAGAACGTGTTGAACGTATGTAAGCTAAACTAAAGAGTGATGATAGTGGGGGATATGTACGGATGGGTGGGTGTACAGAGAGAACACACCGAATGCGTTCTAGGAAAGTTCGGAGACCAAAGAGTCAATGAAAATGGTGAACGCCTGGTGAACATCTGTGTGGACAGAAGCCTACTTGTATCCAATACGTGGTTTAAACATAAAAATGTGCATATGTATACATGGCAAAAAGGTGAATTCAAAAGTATGATAGACTTGATAGTGTATAAAACCTGGTGAAATACACAAAAGTAATGCGCGGATCGGAGTGTGGATCGGACCACTTTTGTTATATCTAGAGTGTGTTTAGAGCAAAGGTGAGCCTTGAGAAGGAAAGAAAATGTAGTGCGGACGTCCAGAATTAGGGTAGACAAACTAATGGATAATGGTGCGAGAATAAAATACGCAGATGCGGTGAGTAAAGAGTTGAATGTGAATGAAACAGTGTTGAACGAACAAATAAAAGACACCGACGTTGAAGGTGCATGGATAAGCTTGAAAAACTGTGTTGTCAATTGTGCCGTGCGGATATGTGGAAGAGCGACTGTAGATAGACAGAAAAAATGTGCTTGGTGGAATGAGTCGGTAAAAAAGGCAGTATGTAAGAAAAAAGATGCGTACATGGCAATGATTGCTGCAAAAAAATGAGACTGAGAAAAAGCGATTGTACAAGGTGTACAGATTAAGAAACAAAGCAGCAAATGAGGCAGTGAGAATAAGTAAAGAGGAAGTGATGGCTGTGGAAGGAGAGAAAATGCAGAACGGTTTTTTTAGCGAATCAAAAAACTCTTCTGGAAATGGGTCAAAAATACAAAACGTGGCCCAAAACAGAACGCTGCAGGAGTGATGAACATGAGCAACAAAATAGTATGGGACGATTGTAACGTGAGGAAGTCCTGGAAAGAATATTTCGGAAAGCTGTACAGTAGTGAGGAAAGTAAGACTGAAGGGTTATATAAGGCGAATGTAGAAGGAATGATGAAAGCAACTGAGAAAGATCTTGGGATAAATGGAGGTAGAGAAAACGGTAGGAAGGTTGAAAAACAGCAAGGGAGCAGGCGTAGATGAAATCGCTGGTGAAATGCCAAAGTATGGGGTGCAAAGCTTATATGAAGATTGTGTGAATTATTCATTGTATCATTGTATAAGGGTAAGGGGAACAAGAGTGACTCTAAGAACTACAGAGGAATAAGTTTGCTCGGCGTGCCTGGTAAAGTATTTGGAAGAATACTGATTGATAGAGTACGAGAAACTACACAAACTAAGATTTGGGATGTGCATGGTGGCTTCATGCCAGGGAGAGGATGTGTTGATCAGATGGTTGCTCTACAGCAGGTGATCGAAAAGTGTTTAAAGGTAAAAAGGAAGCCGTACTGTGCGTTTGTAGATGTGGAGAAAGCATACGACAGAGTGAATAGGGAGAAGCTGTGGGAAATATTAAATGAATATGGCGTAAATAAAGGTCTAATAAATGGAATAAGGGCAGCATACGGCGGTAGTCGGGCATGTGTTAGGGTGAGAGGAGGTGTGAGTGAATACTTTAATACTGAGCAAGGAGTGCGACAAGGCAGTGTGATGTCACCGTGGTTGTTCAATGCATACATCGATAAATGTGTTAGACAAGCATGTAGCGATACAAATGGTGACGTAAATGTACGACTTCTGTTGTATGCAGATGACACAGTCCTATTTAGTGACAGTGCGGGTGAGCTACAAACCGCTCTGAGGAAGTTTGATACAGTCTCTGAGAGCATAGACCTATAAAATAAACGTGAACAAAACTAAGATTGTGGTGTTTAATCGGGAGGGTGGAAAGGAGAGTAGAGTGTTTACTCTGCAAGATGAAATTGTGGAGCAAGTGGACGAGCTGATATATCTCGGTAGAATGTTTACTGCAGATGGTACAATAGAGGGCGAGATTTGATGAAGGGTCAATGCTGGAAGAAAAGTGATTAGAAGTATGTGGACGATAATGAGAAACGAAAGCATGAGCCTAGCTGCGAAACGAGCAATCTATAATGGCGAGTTTGTCCCGTCATTACTGCATGGAAGTGAGACATGAGTATGTCAAAAAAAGCACGAAAGAAAATTAAATGCCGTGGGTATGAGATTCCTGTGAAGCGCATGTGGTAAAACGAAAAGAATGAATGCATAATGCCGGAGTGTGGCGACGAAAAGACGATGATGGATAGACATAAAAGTAGTACATTACGTTGGTTTGGTCACATTGAGAGAATGAACAACGCAAGATTAACGAAGCAAATATATGTGGGTGAGGTTAGAGGAAATGCTGGCACTGGTAGGCCGCGTAAAACTTGGCTGAATGTAGTAGAATGTATGATAAAGATAAGGAGTTTTAAAAATAAAAGGGCATGTCAGAGACAATGTATGAATCTTGCGGAAGCTAGGGAGGTATGCGAAGATAGGAAAGCATGGAGAAAGGTTAAGTTAAGTTAAAAAGCTAATACCGTTTTACAAGTCGTCGATGATGAAAACCCTGAACTATCGAGAAGACAAATTGAATACTAATTCTAATTCTACAGCACAATTCATTTTAAATAAGAATCAGTTTCATCCCTCTAATTTCGAGTTTGTCAGTATCTTAGATTAGCTGATCAGGAGCGGTGAGTAGGTTTTTGCGAATGGTATACTAGAAAATGTGACGAAAATCTAAATTTTCCTTTTAAAGTAATTTGGTCCGATGAAAGCATGATAACGAACAATAGAATTTGCAACCGACGTAACAAACATTATTGGGCAAAACTGTTATCTAAAAAAAGAATCAAGACATCAACATAGATTTGGATTTAATATGTGGATGAGCATTTTGGGACGAAGAATAATAGGACCTTTTATTTGCCACAATAATTTAGATGCTGAAAGATATCTAAATTTGCTAAGGACTGATTTGGAAAATGCCTAGTACTCGTTAACAACTGTTGGTTTCAAGAAGATGGTGCCCCAGCACATTACTCAAGAAATGTACAGGACTATCTGTCATTGCGGTTTACAATAAAATAGATTGGAACTGACAGTGCAGTGGCTTGGCCAGCCCGATCACCTGATTTAAGTCCGTTGGATTGATTTCCTATCGGGTTACCTGAAAAAACAAGTGTATTGTGAGAGTTTTGAAAATGAAGAGCAGTTGTTACTATCGGTTATGGCAGCAATTAATGCAATTTTGCCAGAAATCCTACACCGTGTTTTGAATTCCTCAGTAAAGAGAGTTTACCTGTTTCTAGAACATAACGGCGACCTATTTGAACAGTTATTGTAATTATTTAACTTTAATTAAATAGGTTTTAGCACATTTCAAAATTTTTAATACTTAAATAGAGATTTTTCTTAGGAATTAGTCAATAGTGAGGTTATATTTCGAGGGTTGGTGGTTTATATACTTCCGGAATAGCACAATAAACAAAAATGTGTCACCATTTAGGGTCATTTTATGATAGGTTTATGATCCACTCCGCCTACTTTAAAAATGAAATTTAAAAAAAGCGAAATATACATAAATACTTCTTCTTCTTTTATCTTTCATTTGGTGTTTTTCGTTTAATCCAAAACAGGTGACTGCATCTAAATACTTAATATTTAAGACGTTTACACTACTAAAGCATTAATATTTTGAGAAATTTACGATGCTGTATTTGATATTTCGGAAGATACTGCTAAAGATAAAAATACTAAATTTGAAGCAGCTACTTCATGTAAAAAAAAATTTGAATTTGTATGTTCGCTAGTATTTTGGCATGAAATACTAAATAAAATAAATATAATTAGTAAAATCAGTAGATTTAAATATTTCAGTTGCATTATAAGGAATAGAAAATTTTGAAACGTAATTTTAGATACAAGATAGCAATTAAAATGCCACAATTTTAATCTTGATGCTATTCACCAACATCTTGAACAATTACAACCTGATATTTTGTTTCTATCTGAAACACAAGTCTCCTCTGAAAGCTCCGAATCACCCGACTTGCAATTTCCTCAATACCACCTTCACTCTCTGTCTCAGTTTCCATCTTGCGATATCTCATTTGTGTGCGATTTCAATGCTCATAACTCTAATTGGCTTCAGTTTTCATCTACTACAAATCCCGCTGGTCATAGTGCAGAAACATTTGCTATTTCATGTGATCTCACACAAATGATTTCTGAACCCACAAGAATCCCTGATAACCCTAACCATACTCCACATCTTCTAGATCTCTTTCTTACATCAAACCCTCTTGTTTATAAAACTTCCGTTCTTTCGCCTTTAGGTCTTTCCGACCATTGTCTAATAAAAATCATTTCTACTGTACCTAATTCCACTGTTGTTCGCAAAACCGATAGAACCTTGTGGTGTTTTAAGTCAGCTCGATGGAGTGATTTACGGGATTTCTTTGCAACCTTTCCATGGCGTGAATATTGTTGTAAGTCGTCCTCTTCTTCGGACATCGCTCTTTCAGTATCTGAAGTCATCCTCATGGGAATGGAGTTATACATTCCCAAAAAACAGTACCGTATAGGTCATTCACGTTCCCAACCCTGGTTCAATAAGGCTTGTGCTGATGCAATTTCTTTAAAAAATAAATGTTACAATAAATGGAAATCTAATAAATCGGTCGACAGTCATGTAGAATACGTTGGTGCTAGAAATATCTGCAAAAGTGTCATCACTAAAACTAAAAAGTTGTTCGAACAACGAAAATGCAATGAACTAGCTACATCTCCTTTAGGCAGTCGTAAATTTTGGTCTTTAGCTAAAGCCATTAGTAAAAACTTCGGAACACCTTCATTTCCCCCCCTGATGTCTATTGACGGATCGGTAGTTGCTGATTCTGTAGACAAAGATGTGCCCCTAGTCAACTCTTCTTCATACGCTGTGAAACCAATTCATTTTCGGTACAAGCTCTTGGAATCGATCATCAGTAAGGCTTGATCTCAATAAGGCGACTGGCCCAGACGGTATCCCAGCTATTGTCTTAAAGAAATGTTCCCCGAACTAGTACTAGTCCTATCTAAGCTCTATACGATCTCTATGTCTTCTGGGGAATTCCCTTCATCATGGAAGTTAGCAAATGTTCAACCTATTCCCAAAAAAAGGCGATAAGACCGATCCCCCAAATTACCGACCAATTGCCATCACTTCCATTTTGTCTAAAATCATGGAAAAAGCAATCAATCAGCAACTGCTCACGTTCCTTGAAACTAACAAACTCCTTAGTGACCACCAATATGGGTTTAGGCAAAGTCGTTCAACAGGCGATCTTCTTTCATATGTGACCCAAGTTTGGAACAATACAGTAGAGCAGTCCGGTGAAACAGTTGTAGTCGCTTTAGATATCTCAAAGGCATTTGACCAAGTTTGGCATAAGTGTATACTTGCCAAACTCACCTCGTTTGGGCTAAATGATACGCTCATCAACTGGGTTTCTAGTTTCCTTGATGAAAGACGAATACGTGTAGGTCGTAGTTGATGGCTTTTTTTCAAAAGAAGTTAGCATTAACGCGGGCGTACTACAGGGATCCGTTATAGCGCCTACACTTTTTCTGCTGTACATAAATGACCTTATTTCTTCAACAACAAACCCCATCCATTGCTTTGCTGACGATAGCACTCTTCACTGTAGTTCATCTCAGTCTATTCATAGTGATAATCCACCTTCTATGTCAAATCAAGAAATTAAAGCTGAAATGGCAAATTCAATCAACAAAGACATTCAACGTATTCTCGAATGGGGAAGAAATAATCTAGTTAAATTTAATGCTAACAAAACTCAGTGTTGCCTTATGTCCGCCAAAAAAGATCGATCATTTCCTGTTGTAATCATGAATGGCTCAGTTCTTAAGTGTTCAGACTCTATTACTTTGTTGGATGACTGTATCTTCAAATTTCTCATGGGTTGACCATCTTCTGTCAGCTACCAAAACAGCTGCTCGTAAAATAGGCTTTTTGTACAGATCTAAGCAGTACTTTACCTCTCGACAACTCCTTCTGTTGTATAAGGCCCAAATTCGGCCTCATCTGGAATATAATTCTCACCTCTGGGTTAGTGCTCCCCAATACGCTCTCGATATCGTTGATCGTATTCAAAAGAGAGCGATTAGGCTTATAAATGACCCGTCCTTAACTTGTCACATACAGTCCCTTGAACATAGAAGGATGGTTTCAGTTCTTTCTTTGTATTATCGTTATTGCAACGGCTACTGTGCTGCTGAACTATATTCTTAGATACCATCTCGGGCTATCTTGGCGAGAAACACTCGGTTCGCTCATTCACATCATCAGTATGCACTACAAATCTCCACTTGTCGTACCAAACGGGCGCAATCCACATTTTTCTACACGGCTTCTAAACTCTGGAATGATCTACCTAGTTCCTGTTTTCCTCTCACTTATGATATGAGAACATTTAAGGTAGCTGTTCATAGGCATTTATTGGCAATTCATGATCCCTCTATCCATCCTCCTAAGTGTTCCTGAGTGCTTTAGCACGATAGGCCTAATTTAGCCTGCTCAGGTCCACAATCATAAAAAAAAAAAAAACAATAAAATATTCAAATTTTTATATAATCTACAAAATTTTAAAAATATTGACACTAAAGAATTAAGGAATAATTATATCGAACTAGAAAATCATTTAAAAGATAAACATAATCAAGATATTAATGGTAAAGAAATTTATAGTGAATTATTATCATTCAAAGATTTATTTATAATGAATAATTCTGAAAATTTAAAAACTCTTAGATTCAATACAGTTTATATATGACAATGATTTAGATTCAGCTTTTGTCAACATGTGTATAGCATTACGCATCTTATTCACATTACCTGTGTCCGTGCCAAGTGGAGAACGTTCATTTTCTCGATTAAAATTCATTAAAACTTATCTAAGATCCAATTTATCCCAAGATCATTTAGTTGATTTATCATTAATTGCAATAGAACATATAACGATAAATTGGATACTAGAAAAGTGATTGATGAATTTGCTGCTTTAAAATCAAGAAAAATTAAATTATAAGTTAGAAGTAAGTCTTTAAATTTTGTTATAAATAATTATAATTTTTGTTATCGAGGATTTTCTTAACTCAAATATTTAACTTCTGTTTGTAGTTTTTTTACATTACTTTTTATATTAAATTGAATTTAAATTTGAATTTTTATGTTCACATTATGTTAGTGCAATTCATATACCACAACACGAAACGACGCATGTATCAGTTTACGACCTCTTGTTAATATCCAAATATCAGAGTTGACCATAACCCCGAAATACAGGCTGATTCAAATTCGAAGGCCACCACGTGGATCTCACTTATTATAAGAGATAGGACATAGGTTTAAATTGGGCAAAGTTGTTAAATTTAATGCTATTTAATAATTTAAAAATAAATCTGAAATAGCTCGATGCATTTTTGTTTTATCTGAAAAAAACTGAAAACTGTTGTTTTCGTTTTTTCTTTATAACTTTTTTATTTATAATTATTTTTCAAATCTGTACAAACATTTACATTGACCCTTTTTATTCTACATTCAACTAGCTAGTTAGATTTTTTTTATTTGAATTAGTATCATTATTTTTTAACCAACTTCATTTTTTCTTATGGACGCCATGTGTGATTTGTACATAAAAAAATGCCTATTTTATTGCGAATCCAATTATGTTTTGCATTATTCTTAATTTAACAATTTAATTTTTTGTGATTGGTTTATCGAGTTACGTATAACTTCAAAATTAATAAAAACAAACGTTTTGACTCAACCAATGGTTAAGAGTTGAGCTATTTTGTTAGTAAACTTATTAAGAAATATCAATAATAAAGAAATGCTTTATGTCTAATTTTTATTTGAACACGAAACCAAGAAGCTAAATAAATAAATTGACCCCATTAAGACAAATAACAACAAATAAAATGATTTAGAACTATGTAATTAAATTTACAGTAACTGTTCGAATATCGAACCATTTTACCCTGTACATAGTTGAATTCGTTTTCGCATGTTACTTATAACCCGTTGAATATAGTACGAGCTGGAATGCTGCTTATAAACGTCATTTTTAATTGCCCCCCAAAGATAGTAATCTAAGGGGGTAAATCGGGTGATCCCGCTGGCCATTCAACGACACAACAATTGCCGATCCACTTATTTAAAC
Source organism: Vesta saturnalis (assembly GCA_036346205.1). Lineage (NCBI taxonomy): Eukaryota > Metazoa > Arthropoda > Insecta > Coleoptera > Lampyridae > Vesta > Vesta saturnalis. Next base: position 766,096 of record JARFJB010001647.1, read on the forward strand.
ATTGTCTAACGTTAGCCGCATTGTGTGGTGCAGCACCATCCTGTTGTCACCATACACCTTGCACTTCATTAAGTGGAATATCATCAAAAAAATCTAACAGCTCGGTTCTCAAAAAATTTAAATATCTTTCTGCATTAAGAGTTCCTTGGTAGATATATGGACCTATAATTCGGTTATTCCATAAGCCAACCCAAACATTGAAACCAAATCCTTGCTGATTTCTAATATGTCTATTCTGTTGATGATTTTCGATCGACCAGAAATCTTCACTATTCTTATTGAACAGCCCTGAATTAGAAAAGTAGCTTTCATCAGTCCATATAATCTTATTTAGAAAATTTGTATCAGTTGCAAAAACGTAAACACCTATTTGTTTCTCCAATATGTAATCGCTGGCTAACATGTATTTTGTAGGGTTTAAAATTTGCCTTTTTCAATGTTCTCCAAACTTTACTTTGTGGTAATTGAAGATTAGTACTTATTTCGCGAATGGACGTTAATGCCGGGTCCCCACGGGGCGTGAACCGCGAGAGTAAATATACTTATTCACGCTAGTAAGCTGGCCTTACAAATTAACCAAATTGTGTTAGTTCACACACGATTTTGCGTTTGTCTCGTTCACGATTATAGTTTACATCTAACTGCTAAACGTCGACCATGAATGACCTAATTGTTGAAAGTTGTGCGGTTTTGAGTTCAGTATTTTGTACCATTTTAGCAAAAAAAATTGGTCGCTCACAGAACACAATGATAAGGAAACCAAAAAAAAAAAAACGTTTTTGGGTTAGAAAATGAATACAGCGAAGAAATACATTAGGAGCTACGAACTTGGTGAATATGAAATTGAAAAGTCATTTTCCAGATTATTATAGAAATCTCTGCGAATGACTGAATTTCAGTTTGAATGTCTTTTACGGCGTGTTACAAATTTAATATCAAAATCTGACGCAAATATGAGGCAATCAATTAGTGCAAAAACAAAATTGGAAGTGACGTTGCGTTATTTAGCCACAGGTGATTCCTTCAAAAGTTTAGAATTTTTGTTCAGTGTTCTCAAAAATACAATAAGTAAATTTATACCGTATACCTGTGAAGCAATTTATAATGTACTAGCAGAATTCATGCAAGTAAGTATAAAAAATATTAAATAATAATAGTATTCTAAAACTGTTTTATTCATATTTTACATTAAATATTTTATTTTGAAAATGAAATTTATTTTATTAAATGTTGTAATGAAGAATTTTGTATCCATTTAGTTTAAATCTGTAAATAATTGCATGTAATCTTCGTTGTTACTAGCTGAATAATCACTTAGAAGTAGTAATGCGGCACCTTCCCTACTCCACTGGTTTTGTGACCTGGGGGCACCTTGGTCGCCATTTTTTACTCGTCCACATGTGTGGGGAGGTATTTCCCACCCTATTTTTGGCTGCTTCTTTTCGGTGGTCATTTTCAACCCCTTGATGGAATTTTTACCCTAACTAGAGCCCTTTCGGTTGTGTTAAGAACCATTTTGGTAGTTCACCTTTTTTTATGGTTTCTTTTCAGTGATCATTTTCAACCCTTCGATGGAATTTTCATTCTAATTAGATCCTTTTGGTTGTGTTAAGAGCATTTGACAGTTCAGCCTCTGGAGGGTAGGCAAATGGACGCGCACGTGGGTTCGTATTTTTTTACTTATTTTTAGCGTTAATAAACGGTAGGATCATTTTTTGATATTAAAAGAAGATAATCAAGATAAAGGTAACATATACGTTTGATTTAAATACACTGTTAAATTCTATAATGATAATAAACAGTTAATGGTATTGCATAATCAGTTAATTACCCTGTTGAGGTCAAACAATGTGAATGGTTTTGCGACTATTTAATATATGTTTTATTATTAATATTTTATTAGGATCCCGTATTGAATTTTATCAAAGGAGATTGGATAATTGGTGTTATTAAATTAGTAAACATCGAAGATGAATGAATGTCGCTATTATTTATTTACCTTTTAATACACATCAGGGTCTTAACCCCCTGTTACATACAATATATTTTGGTTTAATTATGAGTCACAATGTATCGCAATCGTTTTTGCATTAATTATGGGTCATAATTAAATCTAGTTGTCGTTCAAGGTAATCACTACCAAATTAATCTCATGTACAACAACGAAACTTAATATCAATAACGTATACCAAAGTAATTTTCTATAATGCCATTTTTCGCATACATAGTTTAATTCCCACGTATGGGTCATTTTAGCACATGGGAGATCGGGTTTAGGTCGTACTAGGGTTGTCACTGCATCGGGATTTATTCCAAATTATGCTCCTATGAAATTAGTTTTAAACACAAACGCAAGTGACAATGTACACAATCACGAGGAACAGCACGAACACGAGAACGAGCACGGCACTCACAAGCACAATTACATAAGCAATAACAAGCTACAACCACAAGCACAAACAAATATTTGCTACATAGTACAGAAGACCCAAGCATAGAACGTCTTAAGCACAATAAGCACAGGACAAATTACAAGCCCAGACGCATCAAGCACAATCACAAGCACAAGCATCAGATACAGTCAAGCACAGAACCTAAACAAGCACAGCACAAACACAAGCATAACACAAGCACAATTTCACAAGCCAATACACAGCACAAACAGCACATGAAACATTTAGCATGAACTTAGTCAAACTACAAACGGTCACAGCACAGATCATCAATTAACTATGAACAGACAAGTACAAACACAACACGCTAAGCACAACACAACAGCGCATTCGACAGACAACTAGACAAGCACAGGCACAGTAGCAATAGCACGAAAGTCAGGCAAATACGGTGCAACACAAAGCAAACAGCGAAGAATGCAAATACTGCAAACATCAGACAACGCTATACACAGACACACGCAAACACGAAACAAGACGAAACATGCAAACATGCAAAACACACAACACGAAGACACAGCAACAGCACGAACATGCAAACACAGCAAACACGAAAACACGCTAACAAAACAGCAACACAAGACACTAAACACAAATACACGCAACAGAAAACAGCAAATACGAACACATACACGCATAACGCGACAATACATAGCAAACACAGCAAACAGCAAACAGCTAAGAACATGCAAACAAGCAAACAGCACGAAAACACGGCAAACACGCAAAACATGCAAAACAGCAAACACGACAGCCAACGCGAAGACATAAAGCACGCAAACACGAACAACACGCAAAGACGCAAACCGAAAACAGCAAACACGAAACAGCAAACACGAAAACATGCAAAACGAAACCCGCACAGGCAAAACACGCAAACACAGCAAACACGAAACACGAAACACAAACACGCAACACGAAAACATGCAAACACAAAACGTCACCAAGCGAAAACATGCAAACACGAAACATGGCTAAAGCGAAAACAGCAAACACGAAACACGACAGAAACATGCAAACACAAAACAGCAAACACGCTAAACACGAAAACGCACCAAGCAAAACACGCAAACACGCAAACGCGAAAACATGCAAACACGACAAACACGCAAACACGAAAAACATGAAACACGAAACACGAACACGCTAAGCAGAAACACGCAAACACGAAAACAGCAACAGAACGCGAAAACAGCAAACACGAAAACACGAGAACATGAAACAGCAAACACGAAAACACGCTAACGCAAAACAGCGCAAACACGCAAACGCGAAAACATGCAAACACGAAAACACGCAAACACACGCAAAACATGAAAACACGAAGACGCGTAAACGAAACACGCAAACACGAAACATGCAAACAGCAAACACAGAAACACGCAAACACGAAAACATGCAAGCACGCAACCGAACCAAACAGAAACACGACAAACAGCAAACAGCAAACGCGAAAACACGAAACACGCAAAACAGCACAACATGAAACACACGAACACGCAAACCGAAACATGCAAAACGACGCAACAAACGCGAACATGCAAACACGAAAACGCTAGCAAACAGAACATGAACACAAACCGAACGCAAACACGAAAACGCCAACGAACGAAACACGAAAACAGCAAACACGAAAAGCACGCAAACGCTAAAACATGCAACACAACAGCAAACGCGAAAACATCAACAAACACGCAAACGCGAAAACATGCAAATACGAAAACGCATTAAGGCGAAAACTCGCAAACACGAAAACATGCAAACACGCAAACGTGAAAGCACGTAAACACGAAAACGCACTAAGGCGAAAACACGAAAACATGCAAACACGTATTTGCAACACGTGTTTGCATGTTTTCGTGTTTGCGTGTTTTGCTTATTCGTTTCGTGTTTGCATTCGCGTTTAGATCATGTTTCGCTTTCGACATTTTAGCTACGCGTGTTTGCATGTTTTCGCATGTTTGCGTGCTTTCGTTTTACCTGTTTTGTGTTTGCTGTTTGCGCGTTTTCGTATTGCATGTTTTCGCGTTTACGTGATTGCATGTTTTCGCGCTTGCTGTTTCGTGTTCGTGTTTGCGTTTGCATGTTTTCTGTTTCGCCTAGTTTTCGTGTTTGCATATTTCGCATTTACGTGTTTGCGTGTTTGGATGTTTTCGCATTTGCGTGTTTGCGGTGCAGCTTTCGTGTTTACCTGTTTTTGTGTTTGCGTGTTTTCGCCTTAGCGCGTTTTCGTATTTGCATGTTTTCGTGTTTGCGTGTTTTCGTGTTAGTGGTTTCGCGTTTGCGTGTTTCAGCCTTAGGGCGTTTTTCGTGTTTGCATGTTTTAGCGTTTGCGTGGTTGCGGGTTTGCATGTTTTAGTGTTTGCATGTTTTTGCCTAAGAGCATTTTCGTGTTTGCATGTTATCGCGTTTGCGTGATTACATGTTTTCTTGTTTGCGTGTTTTCGTGTTTGCGGGTTTGCATGTTTTCGTGTTTTCGCCTTAGCGCATTTTCGTTTGCATGTTTTCGCATTTACGTGTTTGCATGTTTTCGTGTTTACGTGTTTCCATGTTTGCGTGTTTTCGCCTTAGCGCGTTTTCGTATTTGCATGTTTTCGTGTTTGCGTGTTTTTGCCTTAGGGAGTTTTCGTGTTTACGTGTTTTCACGTTTGCGTGTTTGAATGTTTTCGTGTTTGCATGTTTTTGCCTTAGGACGTTTTCGTATTTATGCTTGTGTTTGTGCTTGTGCACGTTCCCGTGCTCGTGCTCGTGCTCATGCTCGTGCTTGTGTTTGTGCTTGTGTTTGTGTTTTTAAAACTAACTTTCATAGGAGACAATTTAGAACACAATCCCCGATGCAGGACCAACCCCTAGTCTAACCCCAGTCCAAACCCGATCTCCCAAGGCTAAAATTCGACCCATACGTGGGCATTAAACTATGCGAAAAATGGCATTATAGAAAATTACTTTGGTATACGTTATTGATGTTAAGTTGCGTTGTTGTACATGAGATTAATTTGGTAGTGATTACCTTGAACGACAACTAGATTTAATTATGACCCATAATTAATGCAAAAAGGATTGCGATACATTATGACTCATAATTAAACCAAAATATATTGTATGTAACAGGGGGTTGAGACCCTGATGTGTATTAAAAGGTAAATAAATAAAAGCGACATTCATTCATCTTCGATGTTTACTATTGCTGGGAGCAGGTTAATCGATTAGTTAATTACACGTTTTATTTTTAAAGCAATTTCATTTAAACTATGTTTAAATAAATTTTCATACAGGTAAAGTGTCACAATCTGTAGATGAGAATTAAAAGAAATCTAATAATAATTTAATAACAACAATTATGCAATTTCCTTTGATAACATTCAATACGGGATCCTAATAAAATATTAATAATAAAACACATATTAAATAGTCGCGAAACCGTACATTCACATTGTTTGACAACAACAGGGTAATTAACTGATTATGCAATACCATTAACTGTTTATTATCATTATAGAATTTAACAGTGTATTTAAATCAAACGTATATGTTACCTTTATCTTGATTAGCTTCTTTTAATATCAAAAAATGATCTTATCGTTTATTAACGCTAAAAATAAGTCAAAAATACGATCCCACGTGCGCGTCCATTTGCCTACCCTCCAGAGGCTGAACTGTCAAATGCTCTTAACACAACCAAAAGGATCTAATTAGAATGAAAATTCCATCGAAGGGTTGAAAATGATCACTGAAAAGAAACCATAAAAAAGGTGAACTACCAAAATGGTTCTTAACACAACCGAAAGGGCTCTAGTTAGAGTAAAAATTCCATCAAGGGGTTGAAAATGACCACCGAAAAAAAGCCGCCAAAAATACCCCCCCCCCCCACACACGTGGACGAGTAAAAAATAGCGACCAAGGTGCCCCAGGTCATAAAACCAGTGGAGTAGGGAAGGTGCCGCATTACTACTCTTAGATTAGATTGTATTCCACTTGTTGCCGACGTCGAATTGTCACTGGTGAGATAATCTGGTGCGCCACGATTAAAAATAACTTCTTGTGGTGGACATATTGCGTTTGCTATCATATTAGTGATATTTTGCTGTAATCTCATAGCTGTTGGTTGTCCCATACTCCGTAACATAGATCAACCAAAATGATCAAAACTGTTCTCTTTATTTACATTGACTTGTGACGCTTGATTTGATATTTTCTGCAATTTTTCAATAGCATTTGTCATAAATATTATTTCATGATCAATAGTAGTTTTTTCGACGTCGAAGGATGTGATTGAACTTTTCTTTTTTCTGTTTTTCTTGATAAGTATAGGTTCGCATGATACTCAATTTCTGGTTCTGAGTGTTGATTAGTTTCAGTAGAGGTGTCTTTGAAAAGGACGTTGGTACTATGTCCAATTTCTGATTCCGATTGTTTCTCTTTTGATTGTTGTTGCCTATTTTCTATAGATAATGCCTGTAATAAAAATAATAATAACAATAATAATTATAATAATGTTTTAGGTTCCATCAACATCTGATGACTGTAAAAATATCGAATATGGTTTTCGAACGCGATGGAACTTTTCTAATCGCATAGGGGCTTTAGATGGTAAACATATTGTCATACGAGCCCCTCCCGGAAGTGGCTCAGATTATTACAATTATAAAAACACTTATAATATTGTGTTACTGGCTTTGGTTGATTCTGATTATTGTTTCTTGTATGTTGATGTTGGATCTAAAGGAAGAGGATCTGATGGAGGTATATTTCAAAATAGCTCTCTGTACAACGCTCTCGAAACAAAGTCCCTTGAAATACCGGAGAACTTCGTTATTTTGGCCGATGATGCTTTTCCCTTGAAAAAATATTTGATGAAACCGTACAGTGGACGTGAAACGTCTCCAGAAGAGGGAATTTACAATTATCGTGCCTCAAGAGCTAGACGCGTAGTGGAAAATGCTTTCGGCATACTCGCAAGTAAATTTAGATTATTTGAAAAACCAATCTCATTAAAATTAGAAACACTGGATAAAGTGCTTCTCGCATGCTGCGCGATTCACAATTGATTGAAAAAAACAAATCTCCGTTATGTAATGAGTGATCTAATTGATTATGAGAATGAAGATCATCAAATTATCCCAGGATTGTGGCGTCAATATAATAATAGTGGATTACAGAATTTACCAGCAACGAACCATAGACATCCTAATATTGAAGCTCAACAAATACGGGACAGATATCGTGATTATTTTAATAATGAAGGAGCAGTACCCTGGCAAAAATTTAATTATAAAATAATTAAATATAAATAAATTTAATATAAAAAAAATAAATAGTAATAAAAATATATTTACCAGATTCGATTGTGTGGGTCGCTGTTGAATAAACGGTCGAGTGTAAGAGTTCATCTGCTCAAATCAAAATACCATTGGTTTGTAGATATCGTCTGTTCCGCTCCCTGATCTTTCACTGTCCGATATTTTTTTTAATTCCTGACAGTAAGAGCTTCTTAATTTTTTAAATATTGCAATGACTTTTTTGGGTCAAAATCCGGGAATATTTAATTCTTTGCTAATCCTATTGGCTGCGGCCGCACGTAAATCTCTATCACGGTATTTATCCATAGTTGGGTCATATAAAACTTTTTCCATAAAATATAATTCTAAAAAACGTGTTGTTTCATTGTTGAATTTAAAAACACGCTGTTGTGACGACATCTTGAATGGTATTTCACGACTGAAAGTCAAAGACGTTTGATCTGTTCACGCTTATGTTGTGCGCGTATTCTCACGAACGGAAGTTTAACGACTATGCGTTCCTACAGTAACGTATTACACGAAAGAATGGATCACTCTCGTGGTTCACGCCCCGTGGGAACCCGGCATACGGATTTTCATTTACCTAATTACAAAAGACTAAGATTATTTTAATGATTAATGTTGTAGGTAGCGGACCGCGAAAATTTTATTATTGTAATAAACGTTTGTCAAATCGCCATTGTTACCGCGATAGATAAGATAATTAGTGGATTTTTAATATCTTGAGAATACGTCGTAATTTGATGTTTTCGGAATATTTTATTTACATGTTTTTATGTAAGGAATGTGGCATTGTATGTAACTGATATTTGGGGTTGAAAAACACATGTTGGGGTTTAAGTAGCAGGTGTACGCTTAAAAACTGATTTACTGAAGGGGCGTAACGAATCATTGGAAATTCTTATGCGCACATTATTGTTGCAAAAATGTCATTAGTTAGTAATTAATTACTAACGGTACACACTGCAATCAAAGACGTCTTTGTTTGGTACTTGGAAACTCGAGACCTAAATGTAGGGTTTGTTACGGACGAATGCATATTTTTAAGATTAAGATGTCGTGCAATAATTAATATGAAACTATTTCAACGTAAATTAATCTTTCTTGTTTTTTTTATCACTTTTCAAAGACGGGGGTTGATTTTCGGGGGTAGACATGGTAAGTGGAAACAAGAGGGCAGTTGCTGTTGAAATTTTGATTGAGCCGGACGATTTGATTTGTTTTAATTAGAAACTCCCATTGTAAACAGTCTGTCTTTTGTCCTTGCCTTTACTTTATTACCACCTGTGTAATTTTGCTGTTGTTGTATGTACCGTAATTTGCTTTATTGTTTTATGTGCTTATTTATAATACAATTGTGGGTGTGACTACATGGTTTTTTTTATTATTGTGTTTCTGTATAACTAAACTGTTTTTTATTAATTTTTTCTTAATGTTATAATTTTGTACGCACTTTAACCTGATTTAATGGTGTTTTGTTATATATTTAACCCTTTCATTGGTTTTTTGTGTTACTTTATTTATTAATGTACTTGTGCAATTACTTATTTATGAATAAAGTGGTTTTTATAGGTGGTTCTTTCCCACAATAGTACATTAACGGGCTCAACCACCAATGCGCAAAGCTCGTTGATTTTAATTTGAGTAGTTTAATTTTTTTTACCTGCCCCAAATGATGCAACACTTACCTCATCCAGCCTATCTAATTCAGATAGCACAACGTACCTACCACTAGACCGCCACTTCGTTTTATCAGATTTGAGGTTTGCGAGTAATTAAATATCAGATCTTTTACTTATTGTCAGGAAAATCCATGTAAGGCAAGCAATCAATTTGAGTAATAGTAACATTATTGTCAGACAAGCTAAGATAAAGCAATTGTTTTTTTCTTGAATTTGCATTATTGAAAATAAGTTCAAATTACACTTTTCAAGATAGGGTACCTGGGGACGCTACAATGTTGAAAAGTTCTACCACTTCGAGTATGGCTCTCTAGTTACTTGAGAAATTCTTGTGCCATAACTATTTCTAGGTTTTTGAAAACTCCCGTATTCTACTAAATTGCGATGTAATTTTAAAAAGTAAGTATGATTTGGTTGCCGCCTCTCTGGGTATGTTTGCAAATAACTTGCACTTGCGTCTGCCCATTTCTATTGCACAATTAATAAATTTTTATCACGCCATAACATTCTTCGTTTGTAAAATTCATATTTGCTTGACATAAAAGAACAAAATAAGTAAAATAGCATCGTTTCTCGCCAATCAATTGTTTTAGTTACAGGTAACGGAGTTGCCAATGCCAGTGACTGCAGCATTAACAAAAATCACAACAGATTAAATTGTGAAATTAAAAATAATCCAAAATATAAACTGTGAAACATTTATGGATTCGCAATAAAATACGGAAATTGTTTATGTAAAAATCAAATATGGCGTCCATAAGCAAAAATGAAGTTGGTTAAAAAAGTAATGAGTCTGATTTGAGTAACCAAAAATTACGTAGATAGTTGAATACAGAATAAAAAGTGACAATGAAAATTGTTTTACAGATTTGATAAACAATTATAAATAAAATAGTTATATCGAAAAAACGAAAACGACAATTTTCAGTTTTTTTCAGATAAAACAAAAACGCACCGAGCTATTTCAAATTTGCTTTCAAATTATTAAACAGTAATAAATTTAGCAACTTTTCCAAATTTAAACATATATCCTAGCTCTTATAATAAGCGAGATCCCCGTGGAGTTCCTCGAATTTAAATCGGCCTGTATATGTTTGACCACAACGCCCAACTTAAAAACGACAACAGTCTGAATCATGAAATGCAAATAGGTACCTAATTTGTGTAAGGTATTGATAAGGCTGAATCGTTACATGTATAATATCATTGATTAATAAATGATTAATGACAATTTTCAGTTGTAGCAAAGAGTAATTAATACTCTTTGGTTATAGTATCAGAGGTACAGTTGACCGAGGCAAACATGATAGCTGAGGGCGTAGAGCTAGCGCTGTCATCTTTTTCAGAGTACATTCAGGTTAAGACGTATTTCAGCGGTAAATTGAAATATTTGGAAATTGGTCCTGGAACCGCAACACAAATACTTTCTGATCAACTAAATTTTACTTATCTAATAACTAGATAGAATTAATAGAGACGTTGATGCCAAAGAATTATCCATTACAAATGAAACGATTAAATTTAATAAACGTTACACAAAATAAGAAATTCAAAAATTATCTATGTTATTTAGCAGCTTTCTGTCTATGGAAGCATTCAATAACATTACTAATAATGTTTCGTGCTGCGGAATGAATACTTTTCTTCGATTTAGGGTCCATATTTCTAACCTAAAAGACAATTTATTAAAAATAAGATTTTTAGCTAAAATATTTATACATACCTATTTTTACAAATACAACTAGTAATATTGCTTTGAAAAAAATAGAAAGAAATTAACAATTAAGTAACTACAAACAATACTGTCAAGTATAAATTTGATTTGTGAATGTACTAAAATAAATTTTTTTGTGTGATTGGCTAAAAATCTTGCCGCTCCAAATATTTCAAATAAAATTCTTTTTGTTCACATATTTTCCGAATATCTTGCTTACTTTGGTGAGAGTTAACACATCATATAAGTATACTAGAATACTTCAGTGGGGGATTACTGAATAAACAAAAAAGACAATTGTCTTGTATAAGGACTCCACGTCACGCCAAGCTACAAAAGGTATTTCGTTACTATGCGGTATATTTTGAAGAATGTCATTTTCAAAAGGTACATATTTCGGTATCAAATTTTGTATTTTAATTTAACATACAGGAAACCACTAAGACGATTAGAAGGCTGTATACCTACGTTCATTAATACACTTTTTTACTCGCCGCCCTGTTGACATTTTCGTAAATACATGACTGCTATTGTGCCCATCCTTCAAGAGTTCTCTTAAACACAGCGTGATCATGATTGATTGTAGGGTTTGTAACTCCGCTATGATCATATTGTTATCTAACACTGGAAAGTGTAAGTTGTTTATCAAAACTTTCATCCGCTATAATGAAAATTTGTTGCATAATTGATCTTATTTTAAGAGTTAAGTGGTTAATTGTTTTATTCTGTATCCAAATGCTTAAAATAAATATTTTGTTCAAGTTACTTGTGTAACATTGCTTTTCTTTTGGTTTTGATCAGCTTAAAATATGTAACCATCACATAGAAAGCAATTTCTTCTATGTCTATAAAGTGTCCTTGGGTCATCATACGCTGATAGGTTAACGTCATATAATATATCTGAGCTAGTTCAAATAATTTCTCATATTCCAAAAGAAACAACTCAAATGCATAAAAAATTAAAACCATTTTCTTATGTTCTGAAAAATCGTAATTTTGGACATACTACCTATTGCAGTAACAGCGACGATATGGTCTGATGAGTCTTATATAAGCAGTGCAGGTATTTTTAACCGGCATAATACTCAGCATAGGGCACAATAAAATCTGTATTTTGCTCATATTAGGGAGCAACAATGGACGATTTGGATTTAGCGTAGCTTGCTTTGTTTTGAATACCAACATAAGATATATTATTTACCAATACATGCTTACTGGAGATAGATATCTTGATATTTTGGAGCAAGTTATACCTGATGCCTTTGGCTCAACTTAACGAGATCCACTTTCAACAAGATGGGGCACCTGCCCACAATTCGCATGTTAGACCGTTTTTAAACAATAATTTTTTCTATTGCGATGGATAGGAACTCGTGGATTTGTAAATTGGCCACCTAGATTACCTGATTTATCTATGTTTGATTTTTTATTTGAGGGTTTCTTAATGACCAAATTTATAGGCAACCACGCAGAACAATAAATGATTTAAGATATGCTACAGAACAAGCATTTAGGCAAGTGCAAGAAAGACCCTCGATAATTTTGAATACATTGCGAAAATAGCCCATAGATGTCAGCTTTGTTTAGATCATGCAACGAAATTACTTAGAAGATTTTTTGTAGTTGATTTTTTTTTCTGAATTAAATGCAATAAAATTACAAATAATTTTTTATAAGTGTTTTGCATAAAAACTGCAGGAATTTAATTTTTATTGTTGCTTGAACGTGAGCTTAAAAGTAATCTCGTTTCATTACTGATACATATTACACAGTGATAATTACACGTGTCTTTAATATAATCCATAATTATACAACAAATTAAGTAATTATTCAAAATTTAGAATTAGAGTATTAAATTAATTAAAAGTGCTAGCCAATATCATTGCAGCATTGGAATTCGTTCATTCATATTATATCCAGGACCGTAGTAAAATAAATTAAAAAAAAAACATGTTTGATGGACTTTTGACAGGCTAAACGTAAAAATATCGCAATTCTTGTCATACTATTTTTATAATAGCTAAAAAGCAAACAAAAATAATAAAAAACAAATCCAGGTGCGTATTTAACTCTTTTAACCTGATGATATCTAGGAGCCAAAACGTCGGAGTGCAAATCTGGCGATGCCACGTTGATCCTCTGAAAAAAGTGTCTGAAGAATGTGTTTACAAAATGTAAATATCGTTTAAAATAACCGAGATATGATACCCTCGCCAAATTGGATAATTTTCAATTTCGCCCTGTATCTCTAAAACTGAAAATTTATTTACGTCATCGATTTTGTCTCAAAAATCGAGCACAGGGAAACGGAAACAACAAGTCGCCAGCTCTAATATTAAGACAGTTACTCATTTAATCCCATCGAAATGTGGACATAAACCCCCAAGTCAAGTTAAGCGAATTTATTCCTTAGCACATTGTGCACACTCCTCACGGCCTTAGGTTTAAATTTTTGTACTCATTTTTTACAAAACGGTTTAACACATAGTCAACGTGCCCGCAATGGGAGTAATTATTTCTTTCCTCTAAAGAATAGGAAAATAAATTGGACATTTGCCATTTTTCAATCGAAGTATGATAACTTATAATTTATTCATTTTCTCTCTTATATGAAATGTACAAAGTATGGTCTTTTGTTTCTTACCTATTGATTTAAAAAATCTTTGGTGTAATTACACATATTGCAAAACAATAACACAAAGGAATCGGTGGTTTCTGAATACATCGGACACGTATCTGACAAATACGTGTTAGCTATTTCAAAATGCACATCAATGTTTTTAATTTAATAAATTTTTGAAGGTTCATACGGTACACTTTTATAAAGGAAAATTGTCCAAATTTGAACTATTCTTCAAAAAGGTAAAGTGACTGGTTGTCCTGATATTCGTAAAACGTGTTTCAGGGTTCGCATAAAGTGCTTTTAAGAACTTGTTTGTCACCGAACGAAAAACTTTCAACATAACTAAAATTCAATCATCTTAAAACCCCTTTTCCCATAAATTTAATTATTTTAGTGATATATAAGAAAATGCGCTTTCTACAACATTTCTACACTGGATCTGTGGGAGGACTACACAAAATTAAAAAACACCGAACGAGTTTCAATAGCTAAGCTATCATCATCAACAGTCGACTGCTGATGATCAAATTTTGTGTGGTACCTACATTAGTGTATTTTATCTATCTGATCGTCGAGTTTAATTATAGTCTGATGCGTACTTTTAGTTATCGTGACTACAGACACACACACACAAATTGAAAATGGTCTTAATGGTTTTTAAAATGCTGGAAACGTAAAATCGTTAAAAAGTCGACATTGATTTTCTTCACGAAAACGATACTGTTATTATGCATTTTTTACGTCTAATTGATTATCAATTCACATTCTAAGTATAGCTGGGCAACAATACCTATCATGTCCACATAAATCAATAACACTTTTCATGTTATAAATGCTTTTAGTGCATAATCAAAAATAACACTATGAATAATAGTGAAGGTTAGTTGTTCTAAAATTATATAAATATGTATATGTATATGTATATGTATATGTATATGTATATGTATATGTATATGTATATGTATATGTATATGTATATGTATATGTATATGTATATGTATATGTATATGTATATGTATATGTATATGTATATGTATATGTATATGTATATGTATATGTATATGTATATGTATATGTATATGTATTGTATGTCCCGTTTCGAGACGCACCATATGAATTTCCCATGTTAAATTTTCAATTGCATATTCTATCTCTATTATAAGTTTTAGAGAAAAATTTTATTAACAAAAATTGTTCAGTATTTCAGTCTCAACATGTTTTGACTAATTTTGTAAAAATATCCCAACTTGCTCTAAAAAAAGGCATTTTATAATCTGAATCTTTTCTTTTGTAGTATAAATGCTCATTGTATCACAAAAACACATTAAACACAGAACTAATGAATATTAAAAATGATCTATTAATCAAACATTTATGATTGTTATTTTGAATAAAACAAAATACATAGGTTTGTTTCAGTTTTTTCATGGCAAATGTGATTTTTGTTTAAATGCGATAACTAGTAAATGCCTTACAATATTGATCCACGAACTATTGCATTCGGTTTTTGTTTAGCTAATAATGGAAATTTATTTGTAAATTTAATTTAGATAATTTAACTTAGTTTTCTCCTTTTAATTTAGATGTTGGAATTGAAATTATGAAAATGAATTTTAGTTTTTTCATGACGTGTGATTTTTTGTTTAAATGCGATAACTAGTAAATACCTTTTTTTTAAACAAATTGGTATTTTTTTTACAAAATTGGTCAAAACATGTTAAGACCGAAATACTGTTAATAAAATTTTTCTCTAAAACTTATAATAGAGATAGAATATGCAAATGAAAATTTAACATAGGAAATTCGTATGGTGCGTCTCGAAACGGGACATACGGTATATGTATATGTATATGTATATGTATACAGCTGTACTCAGCAAACAAGATAGTTGGAGAGGGGATACCGGCGCTACAGTAGCTTTTAACGTACAATCCGAAAAAAAATATTTGGGCGCTTAATTTAAATGTGTATTGTTGGATACACATAAATGTATTGTGTGCTGCATAACCAGTGTCACTAATACTTTCTTGACAAGATCACAAAACGGTGAACCAAGAATTTGAGGTTAGGATATGTGTTTTGCTGATTTTTTTAAAGAAATATTTAACTTCGAAAAATTGGGAAGTAAGTGTTTAATGTGATCATAAATAAAGATGTTTACTTTTTAATTTTATAGGCAAAGAAATAGGATATATGGAAAATGCAAATCTGGAAGAAAATACAAATGGTAATTAAGCATTCCTTAAAAATTTATTAAGTTACAATTGTTTAATAAGCTACATTTGTGTAGAATATTATTGGATAGTGGTTAATAATTTCTTTTGTAATGTATTCTAAATACATCAAGTGAAGTATTACAAATCGGGTGGTGCGACTCTTCTGTAAAACTCTTAATATCGTTGTACCAAAGGTAGGAAAAACAGTAAAATTAAAGACCAAAAAGGAAATGTGGGAAGCTATAGAAATATAAATGAAAAATCAAGGATATTGTTTTACTGTGTTACAAATTGAGAATAAATGGAACACTTTAGAAAGAGCTTTCAAGAAGAAAACAGAAAATAACAATAAAACCAGCAGAGCACGTGCAATATGTCCTTACGAGAAGTAAGTTGAAGTATAATCATATCAATTGATATTTTGTAAAAAATTAAGTGAATGCATGCTACGAAAGTCGTCTGTTATACCAGAATTCTTACTTGGATCGAATGATAATGGGAGGAACCAACAGGAATTATTAATACAAGTAGATAGTGCACAAGCAAGTTGCAGTTCTAGTCCTAGCCCACAAATGGTGGAAAATAATTCTTCGAATAGTGAAACAACATTAAATACCAAAAGAAAGAACTAAGGAATTAAAAAGGAAAAATGATTTAACAATTTAATGTATTGCATATTAATTATAAAACATTCATAATGAATTGCATATTTCATCTCTTAAATGCTTTCCATCTTAATAATATAATTGTGTAAATCTCCGCTTTAACATCCCAAATGAGTGAGTTCAGTATCTGCTCGGCATGAACTCAAAGCAATATTAAAATTTGAGTTATTTGTTTCGCAAAGTTTACCAACACAATTTAATTGTAAAGTTATGATCAAAATAAACTGAATACATATTTAAACAATCGGAACGAAATCATATAAAAATCAAAATGTTTAAAATATCGAGGCAAAATTATAATTTTCTTAATCTGATTCAAGTTCAGAACTTGTGTCATCTTCCGACAAACCAGTATTTACTACAAATTCCAAACTTTCCACTACTTCGCAAATAATCCATCTTTCTCCCACATTTCTTGAGCCAATCGATCCACATACTTGCAATGTTTTTGCTAATCTAATGCTG
The DNA here is from genome assembly GCA_036346205.1 of Vesta saturnalis. Classification (NCBI taxonomy): domain Eukaryota; kingdom Metazoa; phylum Arthropoda; class Insecta; order Coleoptera; family Lampyridae; genus Vesta; species Vesta saturnalis. Next base: position 783,214 of record JARFJB010001647.1, read on the forward strand.
TGATTTCAGCAAAAGCGTTTCTCACTAGCACTTCGATTTCCTTGGCGCTTTGCTGTACGTTGTTTATTGCGACCTTATGTTTTACCAAACTCCATATGAACTCAATTGGATTAAGATCGCAATGATATGGAGGCAAACGTAACATTGTATGTCCATGTTTTTTTTTAAATTTCATCCACATATAATGTTTTAGTGTGATTAAACTGTTTCGCCAGTTCTAACAATTCGGCTTTCCGCATATCCTCAGTTGTTGAAACCTCGTTACTTTCAAGCCAATCTCTAATTTCCTGCTTTCTTGTGGCTTGGGTTGGGGGTTTGTTAATTTGAATACTGTAGTACGGTGCATTATCCATAACAACTATCCTTTTTGGAGGCAAATTTGGGATTAACTGTTTTTCGATCCACTGCATAAAATTCTGATGATTCATGTCATCATGGTAATCCACTGATTTACTCTTAGATTTGAAAATTAACAACGCGTTGTTTACAAATCCGTATGCACCACCTGCGTGTACAATAATGTACCACTGACTAGAATGATCAGCTTTGTGTATACCTGGTTGGTCCTTTGACTGCCAGCATTTACTCACCCCATACGTTGGATGAATAAAAGTTTCGTCTAAATACGTGATTGGTTTTTTATTGTCTCCGAGAGCACAGTTTTCTCTGCACTTTCGTAAATAACGAGAACGCCAAGCGACGATATCATTGCGTTCTATGAGCAATTTTCGTCGGTTTTCACATTTCTTAAATTTGAACCCAATTTTTAAAAGATTTCTTCGAATAGTTTCTTGTCCACCAGTATAATTGATCTTGTCTTGCATATTATTCACTAAAATTTTTAACGTCGGCACTTGCTTGTCAACCGTGAACACCTCTTGCACTGTTCTTTTTAAGATTCCTAAATCACACTCATCCATTACTATTTTGTTGGATCCTCCGCTTCTCCTTTTTTTCAAAGGTGAATCGAGCAAATCACCATCAGCCACAGCAGCTTCTTTTCTGATCCTCAAAATAGTAGCAACTAATTTCCCAACAGCAGCCGCTGCAAGTTCGGTTGCCATGACCAAAGGGAATGCCCATTCATCAGCAGCTTTTTGTCTATCAAAGAACTGTATAACATCTTTAATAATGTTTCGAGCCTCAGAATGTATAGTTTTCTTCGTAGTTCCAGCCATGATAGGGATAACCTTAAAACATAAAAATTACATTAAAATGACATTTTTATAAAAATTCTTGTACATACCTTTATTTCACAAATAAAACAACCAGTCTTCAAAGAAAACTGATTTTAACAAACAAGAGTAACACAATAAAAGGATTAAGTAATAAAACGCACGCGGAAAATGTCAGCTGTAAACTGTAATAATCTATTATAAGTTTTTGTTATGAACGAATAAGTTCAAAGGTAATAATTTACTTTTAACTGTGAATGTACCACTTTATAATTCTCAAATATGATTGGACAAATAATTTGCCTCGTCAAAAATTTCAAAGACATTATTTTAGTTGACATATTTTCCGACTATCTTGTTTGCGGAGTGGAGCTGTATATATATGTATATGTATATGTATATGTATATGTATATGTATATGTATATGTATATGTATATGTATATGTATATGTATATGTATATGTATATGTATATGTATATGTATATGTATATGTATATGTATATGTATATGTATATGTATATGTATATGTATATGTATATGTATATGTATATGTATATTATATATATATATATATATATATATATATATATATATATATATATATATATATATATAAGCAATGTTATAGTCCTGTTTAAAACATCTGCAGAAGTTAATTTACCAATTCAAATGGAAACATTCTGGCCCACATCATCAAAAAAATTACTACAAAAACGTATAACAAACAGTTTGAAAACCGTGATGCTGACAAGACCTACTAGTCAGCTGCATGTGTTAAGTGAATTCTCTGGTTCATTGGATAAAGTTAGTGTCAACTGTATGGGTATTGAAAATGGTGTTGAATAAGAGTTACGTTCCGTGGACAGATTTGTAATAGAAGAAGCAGGCTCAGGATGGTTCACGGAGAGAACGCAGCAAATCAGGGGCAAAAGAAAATCGTGTATGTAAGTGCTGATACTGACATCTTGGTACTGGCTCTTTTCACTGGAAAAGGCTCCACACCCTCGGAGTGAATGAAGTATGGCTACGAACTGGAGTTGGTGACACAACAACACTCGTTCCAATCCATACGTTGGCTGACACTAGGACAAGACCTGTGCCAAGTATTACCAGCACTTCATTCTCTTTCTGGTGCTGACTATACGAGCAAGTTTGGTACCAAAAAAGCTGCATTTGGGTGTAACGTGGTGGACTATTTGAAAGAGTTTGGCGTATCACCACTAACTCCAGAGCTGCACAGAATCATGTCACTTGCCGAACAGTACTTAGTGCATTCACTGAAGAAAGGCTCGTATTGCAAGACACTTGATGAGTTCCGGTTATGGAAGTACCTCCACGGGAAAAAATTTTCTCTCAATGACTTACCTCCAACAATTACCAGTGCACAGAGACATCTTATTCGTGCTTTCTTCCACACCTACCTAATGATACACTGCCTCGATGAAACATAAGAAGCATTGGATCCACTGAAGTTCGGCTTTGAAATGACAGATGGTATTCTAATGCCATCGAAGTACATTATTCGACTACCAGACGCTACACCATGCGCTACACCAAGTTGCGTGTGTAGGGACGCTGAAATTCCCCGTTGTTTGTTTTGCAAATGCAACAGTATTGAAATTGATAAAATTAATTACAGAAACCCATATTTAGATTAATCATGTTGCTAAAGAAACATTTTACTTACCGTGCCGAGAAACTCAAACAAACGCCATTAAGTTTCCAATGACGTAACCCGCGTTAAAATCGGTTTGATATACCCGGTGATACGATCGTTCGAATGTGTACCGGAAGCCGCCGTCTTGTGACGTCATGTCTGGGAAAACGTGCGGGGTGAGGGGCGGCCACCCAAGTTTTTTTTACCACCTGAACTATATATTAAACGAAAAGAAATTCTCTATACATATACTTGCACACAGAAGTGCCCTGCGCTACAGGATTAGTGGGATTGAAGGCGTCATTATCCGGAAAAAAAATAACACTAGAGACAGTTTCAAGCATCAGTTAAGCCTATTTGTATTGAATGCATTATGCAAGTTTCATTCAATTATCTCCAACACTGTAACCAGAATAAATTAAAAAAGCAACAAAAATAGTTATTTATGTAACAATTGCAAAGTTGCACGAGTTGTATACAATAATTTTTCTATGTTCATAAAAAATACAATATAAGCGGTTTTACTGGGTTTTAATAATGTGATATTGAATGTTTAATTATGATAGTGTATTATTGTTAGTGTGTTTTCTAGTTATTAAATTTTAGAGGTGCTTCATTTATCAGTACACTGATTTTAGTGGGTTGTTAATGTCACTTTTTTTATTTATTTAAACAGACAAACCAGACTAACTTTTAATCAGTAGCTAAGAAACATGTTTGTTATCCGTATTTGATTATTGGTAAAAAAATACTAAAATATAGCGATATAGAGCGCATGAAGTAGCCATCGTACACTTGATCGGGGCAAAATGTAACTTTTTTTTGTAAAAATGTTTAATGAAACGAAAAATATGAGTACTTGAAGTTTAACTGTAATAGTTTATCAACTATTTACAATAACCTAAGTATATTTTTGGCATCTGTTGAAATGAAGCTTACTTCTCTTGTCAATCCATATTTTACTGCCATTTCTACATTTGCCGTTGTACCTATTAAATCAGCGTAGTACGCTTGCGTAACATGTACTAACGTTTTTATTGCACTACTGCACTAAACGATAACTCTTTACACTAAAAATGATGCAAAAAGTTTTTCGAATGAACGTAGAAAAATAAAATTTTTAGCACCACACCTTACAAAATTCCACTGTTAGGCATATTTTTATAGGAGATAAGAGCTTTTAGTCATAAAATAAACCAGAGAATCAATTGTTTCATTTTTATCATTGCTCACAAATAATTAGCAAGGTTAGCAATTCTATTTAACATGTGCATCAAAATAACCTGTATTAGATAAAAATTTTCCCATTCTCTAATGTTATATTCAGCAAATTTTATTTTTAACTAATTTTTAGGGTTGTTAGAACCCCATATTCTTGAAGAATGGGGTCGCTGCAAGAGTAAGGATGTTAAACGTCGCACAATGGAAGTACAGGGGTCTTCTGCGCTAATCAAAAGAGTAACTTGGTTCTAAATATACTATAAAGTGCGCAAGAAGGTATCGATAGGTTGCAATTTATGATACCCCTACACGTTAAGCCATACAGTTTAATTATACTCAGTATGAGTCAAACACTGGTGTTTTTGAACTATACTTGGTAGCAGATTCTGGACAAAGAAACTCGCCGCTCATTTTGTGTTTGGTAGAGGGCACAGTAAAACTTGAGCTCATCAGATGCTTGACCTATTTGTCGACCGAACACCTTCTACTCTCCCCCTTGTTCCCGAAATGTTTGTGTGGTGTTAGCACGTCAAGTAAATGAGCAAGGTTTCGTTTTTCTCGTTGCTGCCAGAGAAAAGTTTTCAAACTTATCGAAGGTTGTTCCAGATGATGACATTTGGCTAAGATTAAATCTGAAATCCATTCATTTAGAATTCAAACTTGAGGTTCATTAAGCTCGTAAGATAAGTACTCCCTGCAACGCAACTGCAGTGTTACGTTTTTAATTTAGCATTTTGCTGAATTGGAACTGCGTCGTTTTAGCATGCCGGTAGTGACAACTTTTTGTATTATATCAAGAATGTTTCTAATTTCACAGTTCTTATTTACGTTCAATTGAAGTAAAACAAATAAAAATGTAGGCCGGACGAAATTGCAACGCGTTCTACGAATGACAGAAAGCTAATGTTGAACTAAATTAAAATAATGTCAGTAGTGTGCTGATTAATTGTTACCGTAAATTGGGGCGAGTTTGATATCGGGAGGCTATTTTGATCACAGCTTCACATTTTTGTTCCGAAAAGCGCTGTGATCAAACGCGGTAGTTTAAAATCTTGGGAACACAGCGTCACCTATTCTCCGAACTCTTAGAGTTTGTCGATTTTAGAGTATTTTCAACCTCTGAAAAACTTTCTGTACACAACGGTATGTATGTATGTATTTTACATATATCATAAAGCGTGCTTTACGTAGCAATGGTGGGCGAGTTTGGGAGTTTTTATCTCAAACACAAAAATACGTAATTTGCACACTGTGTCGTGGGGTGTCATTGATCAACATGGGGCAAGATTGACTGGGTGATCAAAGTGTGTGTTTGGGATGGTAAGAGATTATAAAAAGAGCCCTGGTACCAAAAAATACAAAAATTATACCCAGGAACAACTGGAGGAAGCTCTCAAGAAGGTGACTGAAGGAAGATTGTCTATGTGGGCCGAATCTGAACAATACAAAATACCTTCGATACGCTTGGAGAGCAAACTAAATCGAAGAGTTAGCACTTTTAAAAACACTCGCAAAATGCGCCGATTGGGATTTTACGCTTTCTACTTTGGAACTAAAACTGTTTGCAAAAGCCTATTTGCCTATTTGGATCAGGCTGGGCGAAATGTTCAAAGGTTCAGAAAACAATTTGCCGGGGAATGACTGGGCTGGGAGTCTATTGAAACGCCACAAAGACGTAGTCGCACAGCGTGCATCAGCGAACATAAACACAGCACGGGCAAGGGTTACCAGCAACGCCATCAACCAGTATTTTAATAACTTAAGTGAAGGGAATACCTCCCCAAAACATATTTAACTAGGAACAGACAAATGTCAATGGTGAACCAAGAAAGGGAAGGGTATATATGGGCGTGGCGCAAAATACTTTGAAAAATTGCTAACCATTTGAAAAGTATAATCACCATCATGGTCTGCTAACCAGCTGACGGAACCTTGCTGTCCCGGTACGTCATTTACAAAAGCGAACATCTCTACAATACTTGGTAAGAAAATAAGCCCACAGAATGTCCGTGATGTAATAAATCATGCTGTTACTCTGGATGCAGGTTTAATCGCACATCACATGGTTGGATGGATGCAGGACTAGTTTGAGTGGAGCTTCCTGTCCCATGCTAAAAAGCTGGTGTGTAAAAAAGTTCTCATAGGTCACAACCTCGCGTCGCATTTTAATGAAACCGTTATCCACCGGTGTAAATTAAATAACATCCCATTTCTGTGTCTTGCGCCTCATTCGACACAGCCTTTTGATGTAGGATTTATCAAACCAATGAAAACGGCATGGAGAGCAATCCCAACTCATAAGATGAGACACAGTCGTCAAACAAGACTACCCCAGTATATATGAAAATGTAAACTTTCACCATTAACACTCATAATTAAATGATTACCTTTTTTGGGGTTTTTTAATGGTGCACTTTAAATTATACAATCTAAACATTTCGATAACACTTACAGTTATCTTCGTCAGTAGTAATGTTTGTTAAAAATTGTTAAAGATGTTGTAAACAACTTTTGTCAAAGTTGAAAAATTAAAACATAAACATCAGCCTGCTATTAATATAACTGTTTGAGAAACGTATAAAACCAACTATAAAATTTTTTTTAGTAAAGAATAACTAGGTCATAAAAATTAAATATTGTTAAACTGCCTCAAAGATGACAAACCAGAACACTCTCTACGGCGAAAGTGTAAAGTTGTAAAAACTTCAATTTGAAAATGATAGAAACATTCACAAATCCAAACATTATATCAAATAAAATAACCCAGTTAAATCTAACAAAAAGATATCTTTATCAATAATTGGAAGTGTTATTAACAATGAAAAGCACAATGCAGAACGTCTTTTGTAATTTTTAATTTTAATTTAATTTCAACTACTTATGTTAAATTATAGTGCTGTGGTAATTTAACATATAATTGGTAAAGCATTTTCTTCAAGGTCTAGGAAAAACACAGTAAAAAACCTAGACATACCAACAGTTAAAATTAAAATCAAAATTAAAACGTATCATTATGCTTTTTTTTTAATTATAAGATGCCAAAACCTATTTAAACGGAGATTTTCTCCTTGTCTATTAAAATTATTTGGGTGTTTATATATTTCAATAGCTTCACGTTGCAAACGAACATAATTATTAGTTTGTCTTGACAATATTTCCATATTGTCAAATTTAATGTCATGATTTAGATTATTCAGGGCATGATCAGCCACAGCAGACCTCTCTGGTTGACCCAATCTACAAAATCTCATATGTTCTGTGCGACTTGTATCAAAGCTACGTTTTGTGGTTCCGATGTATACTTTTCCACATGAACAAGATAACTTATACACTACGGAAGATGACAAAGGGTTTCACACATCTTCAGGTGATCTTAAATGTTCTTTAATTTTTCTTGTAGATTTAAAAATAGTCCTAATGCCATATTTAATTAGGATTTTCTCAATTCTATTTGTAACATTAGCTATAAAAGGAGGAAAAGAAGTACCAACATTAAGAACTGGTTTTTCTTTAAGGTTACGCCTAGAAGGTGTAATAACATTATTAATATCTGTAAGTGAATATCCATTATCTTGTAAGGATATTCGTAAATATTTATATTCATCATTCAAAAATTCAGCGTCACAAATTCGTTTTGCTCGATCTACTAAAGATTTAATTACACTAATTTTTTGACGTGGATGGTGGTTGGATAATTTATGAAGGTATCTATCAGTGTGTGTCGGCTTTCTGTAAACCTTAAAAGATAGTGAATTATTATTTTTAGATATTAATATGTCAAGAAATGGTAAACTTCCATTAGTTTCTTTTTCCATGGTAAACTGAATACTAGGATGTATACCATTTATACAAACCAAGAACTCATACAGTGCTTCTTCTCCATGTCTCCAAATAACAAATGTGTTATTTACATATCTATACCAAACTGAAGGTTTTTTAGGTGTATTTTGTAACGCGAATGTTTCAAATTTTTCCATATAAAAATCAGCTATAACAGGACTAAGGGGACTACCCATTGCTGCACCTTCAATCTGTTTATAAAATTTACTATTCCACTGAAAATAAGTTGTAGTAAGACAGTGCTGAAAAAGAATGGAAAAAGATGATCTATGTATTCAATAGTTTCTTTTAAAGGAACTTTTGTAAAAAGTGAAACAACATCAAAACTAACCATTATATCACCCTCTTCAATTTTGAAACTATGCATTTTTTCAACAAAGTCGGCAGAATTTTTAATGTAATGGGGTGTTTTACCTATATGAGGTTGTAATAAAAATGTAAGATGTTTCGCAAGGCTATATGTAGGAGAACCAATTGCACTAACAATAGGCCTTAAAGGGAATTAGGTTTATGAATTTTTGGTAAACCATATAGTTTTGGTGAAATAGTTTCAGAGTTAGTTAATTTCTTTTTTATTTCTTCAGGAATAGATGATAATTTAATCAGCTCTTTAGTTTTTAAAAGAAACTTTTTTGTTGGATCTTTTGGTATTTCACGATAAGTTTCTGGTCCCAACAATTGTTCTATCTTAGTGTTATAATCGTTCATATTTAATATAACAGTTGCATTACCTTTATCTGATTTTAATATTATAATACTTTCACTGAGTTTAAGATCAAGTAAAGCACGTCGTTGACGAAAGGATAAGTTGCTCTTTGGAGGTTTTGTTTTACGTAATATGTTAACGGTGTTATATCTAACTTCATTAGCAGCATCAAAAGGTAATAATTTAATGGAGTTTTCGATGTTGGAAATTATATCTTCAAAAGGTATTACTCTTGGTGTTATCGCAAAATTTCCTCCTTTAGAAAGCGCTTCAATAGCATAATCTGAAACAACATTATCAGAAAGGTTTATAAATGTTTTTTTATAATCAATAGATGGTCTATTATTTTGTTGTTTGTATAATTTATTAAATTTTTCTTTCTGACGTTGACATGAAATGTCAAAATTTATTACATCATAACTCGATTAAATTAAATGTGTTTTTTGGCTGACAAATTTCATTGTTAGCTTTCTCCGTAGAGTCTTCTGGTTTGTCATCTTTGAGGCAGTTTAACAATATTTAATTTTTAAGACCTAATTATTCTTTACTAAAAAAAATTTTATAGTTGGCTTTATACGTTTCTCAAACTGTTATATTAATAGCAGGCTGATGTTTATGTTTTAATTTTTCAACTTTGACAAAATTGTTTACAACATCTTTAACAATTTTTAACAAACATTACTACTGACGAAGATAACTGTAAGTGTTATCGAAACGTTTAGATTGTATAATTTAAAGTACACCATTAAAAAAACCCAAAAAAGTTAAGTATTTTACGACAGTATATGTTCCCAACGCTCCTTAGGAAAACACTAGAAAGAATGGACTTGGTACCCGCTCAAACGAAATACAAAACTGGCGAATAGGAATTTCAAGCTTCAAACGGAACCCATATATATATATATATATATATATATATATATATATATATATATATATATATATATATATATATATATAATAAAATACAATGGTATGTTAATCAATGTGAGAATAACGATAATTTACCAGCTACGATTTTGTGGTCTGACGAAAGCAGAATTACAAATAATGGCCTTTTCAATCGACACAATGTTCACTTTTGGGACCGTGAAAATCCTCACGTTGTTAAGGAAAGTCGGCATCAAGTGAGATTTGGTTTTAACGTCTGGTGTGGCATTTTAGGCGCTAAACTTATTGGGCCCATATTTTTTAACGAAACATTAAATAGTGAAAGGTATTTGAATTTACTACAAACTGATTTAGAAAATAAACTTGATGATTTACCACTGATTGAGAATATTAATATCTGCTTCCAACAAGATGGCGCCCCACCCCACGATTCAAACATCATCAGCGAATATCTTAATAATCGGTTTCCAAATTCAAGGATTGGTAATCGAGAGCCTATTTTATGGCCACCCAGATCTCCAGACTTAACGCCCTTGGACTTTTTCCTTTGGGGCTACGTAAAAAATCGAGTGTACGTGCAAACATTTGAGAATGCCGAAGATCTTCGTGAAGCTGTTCTTACAGCATTTGGTAGCATTAAACGCCAAAAACTACGCAGAGTAATTACGTCGACACTACGCAGGGCACAATTATGTTTAGAACGGAATGGTCAATTGTTTGAACATCTTTTATAATTGGATAATTATCTTCAATACTATTACCTGCTTAACTCTTGTTGTTATCTATTATTTGTCGTTTACTCATGTTTCACGGCCTACTTATTGTTAGAGTCTTTAATAAAATACATTTTTTAAAATTTTCTTTGTTTTTTTTTTTAAATAGATAGTACATGTGCTATATCATTGTAAAGAGGATAAAAAACAAGATCAATTATTTCAAAGCCGACTTGTCGTTCCATAAGAAAAATTTAATTTAGGGGTTGAAACTAAAAAATAGAAAGTGCAAAAAAAATCCAAATTGATATTTAAATTCTGCATAAAAATATCTATAAGAAAGTGCAAATAAAATTTATATGTCTAATATATATATAAAATATTACAAGAAATATAATAATTTGTACATTTTTTTTTCTTGCCATAAGTCTTAAAATACATGGAAATTTGGAAATTGGAGAGTGTCCTATAATTTCACTAATCCTTAGGAGTAATTCATCTAATTTAACCAAATCTGTATCTTTTATAATAAGCGAGATCCCCATGCTGGAAATGTTATCTGGGACACGTTGTGTATATATATATATATATATATATATATATATATATATATATATATATATATATATATATATATATATATATATATATATCATTAATTGTATTTTATTTAAAATTAACTTTTAAAGTACATACAGTAAAAGATTAACTCGAGTGGGACTTGAACCCACGACCTCCACTTTGCTAGAGTGGGGCTCTTCCATCTGAGCTATCGAGGAGGCAAGTCACAATCGATTCAAGCTTGAACTGTATGTACTTCCCTAGTTACGATGTATTATAATTTTTATACACAGAGTGAAGGATCACAGTCAACTTTTTGTGAATATCATGTGCGCCCGTAATTCCTAAGGTTTCGCACATGACAACACGCGACTGATTGTTAATTTTTATTTGCTGTATGCAACAGTAATAGATAACTATAGAAATTGGTTTAGTGAACGCACAGAAGTTCAATTTAATAATCATTAATTGTATTTTATTTAAAATTAACTTTTAAAGTACATACAGTAAAAGATTAACTCGAGTGGGACTTGAACGTGGGTATTAAAATTATAATACATCGTAACTAGGGAGGTACATACAGTTCAAGCTTGAATCGATTGTCACTTGCCTCCTCGATAGCTCAGATGGAAGAGCCCCACTCTAGCAAAGTGGAGGTCGTGGGTTCAAGTCCCACTCGAGTTAATCTTTTACTGTATCTATTTTAAAAATTAATTTTAAATAAAATACAATTAATGATTATTAAATTGAACTTGGAGAAAAACAATTTAATTAATACAAAACACTATGTGTCACTTCAACGCTTTAATTGTGAGCAATCGGAATTATTTCGAGAATCTATTTATTCTACCATTACTTTGTATTGATTTGTCCGTATGCACGTTTGATAATTTGTCGAATTATTTCTACTTTTGGCACCTTGCCGTTTTTTATAAATATTTCTAGAAATTTATTTTCACGTCCATTATTTTCCTTCAAGTATGCAAAATAATTGTAAATCCAATACGCAAGAAAAGTGGGTTCACACTCTTGCTTATAAATTGCATTTTCTTGTAGAATAATCTGCTATTAGCACATCATTTTTAATTTTTAAATTTCTAATCTTAAGGCGTTCAATAATATCAAAGTGATTATAAACATCACAAAATCTAAAATAACTTAATAAAGAAATCTTGATAATCATTTTGGAAGTATCTGAGTTGTTCCTGCTTAAATAATTATATGCTCATATGATGAGGTAAATTAACGCTGTTTTTTTTTATTTAAAGTTTTTTATTAATTTTTTGTTTATTTTGGACGTTTAGTTTCTAGAATTGTCTATTTACAAATGTTAATATTAACAAGTCATTTTTCAAAGTTAATTTAGCTATAGTAATTAATTTAAAGAGTAAATATCATTATTTAACTTCTTTCTCTATCTCTATCTTTTTGTTGTTTTCATTGTTGCAATAGCCGGTGTAGATAGATATAATATTCGAAACATTTGTATTTTTCTAATTAAAGTATGTCATTTTTCTATTAACTCAACAATATATTATTTCCATGTTATACTTTATTTTTTTTTCCATTTTTACTAAATCTCTAAATATTAATGTTTTGTTTCAGAGTCGACAACCAGGGTTTTCATTGCGTTACTGTACTACTTACGAAACTAAGTTTTATTGTGATCATTGAAGTTTAATTAAAAATAATTTTTATGATAAGAAAGAAAATTACATTTGTTTTTTCACAAGTAAAAGGTTTTTAGATATTTTATTTTATTAATCTAAAATAAATACCATAATTTTATCATATGTTTATGTTTTTAAACCAAAAAAAAATTTTTTTTAATCTAATACAAAAATAAGATGGTGTAAGTGACACAAAAGTACTCAATACAACTCACCATGAATATTAAAGAATCACTAATTATTTTTTTTGTTCATTCTGTATGCGTTATATATAAACGTTTTTACGCTTATCCAATCCAAATTACCCAACACATTTTCATGATCTTGAATTTGTTTTTCGCATTCTAATCTTTTTGGTATTCTTTTTTCTTTAATACAGTCCTTAAAATAATAAGAAACGATTTTCTTTTGTTCTAACGTCCACCTAACTCTAATACTGATCTTTTTAGCGCCTCGGTTACTTTCAGAGTCACTATCAGAATTGAAACTTCTATCGTTTTTGTGTAATGATGGGTTTATATTAATATTAGGTTTGCTAGAATTTTGTGTATTTTCAGGTTCTTCATCAGGTTCTGCTACCAAAACATTTGGATCTATATCAATATCAACTAATCTCTTGTTGCGATATTCAATACCTTGACCATTATCAAATAAAGTTAGCAATTTTGCAACTTTAGCGGTTTGATACGCATCCTGAGTTATCCTAGAAAAATTAAAAAATAAAATGGTGAAGGTAAAAAATTTGTTTTTAATCTGAACCCAAATTAATACACTTACACATAAAATTCTTGGTGAGTCCGTACTGTATGTCCCATAAATCTGGAAAATTGTGAGTATTCAGTTTTGTCTAAGTTAATTACTTGTATAACTGTAGCAATTTGCTTTCTCAACCGGTTCGATATCATTGCCAAGTTGTTTTGAATCTTACTGATTTTTGCAAATTTTTTAAAACAATGTCTCCTCTAACCCAGTGGTTGGTCGCACCAGGATAGGCGAGTAGATAGAGATTTTCTGCAGGTACTATGACATGTTTGTTTCTAACTTCCAATAGTAAATCAACATATGCTTGCAAATTTACAGGGAACAAAATTATTATTGGTCTACTACCCTTTCCACCACTAACAACGCGTTTGTAATTTCCGGTAAGAGATTTTCAGATTCTGTTAATAGATCCATAAATTCAGTTTGGTTGTTATTCATAGTATTTCGCAAGTATGATTCAGTAGATAAATATTGAACATCCCCTATTCTTCGACAATTAAATAGTATAGTAAACGCTAATGAAGCATCAACGAGCTCTTTATATGCATTTAAATCTTTATTTTTATTTTTCAGCTTTGCTGCACTCTTTTCGGCAGATTTTACAATGCAATTTTAAAATTCTATAATGTCTTTTGTTAAAGGCAGCATAACTGACTTATTCCACTTCTTTTCCGCTAAATCTTTTACAGCTACAGAGGATATTTCATTATTCCATTGAGTTTGCACTAAAATCTTTCTTCAAAATTATCGCACTTAAATTGAGGCGAATTCTTCAGAAGCAAGTGAGTTAGTAACTCACTCACCTGCTGCATTGTAGTCCCTAAATGCATAGCTAAGCTTGGAGATCTAAAGTTTTTTGCTTCTTCGTTATAACCACTAATTGTTCTAGCGCTTACAATAATATTATCAAAAAGAGTAGGTTTGATTACACTAAAAAAAGATAGATTAGGGTTTTCGCAACGACGACGCATTTCTAGTAATAATCTAGCACATTCTCTCATTTTATTTGAGCAAGCAAGTGAAATTTGTGCACGTTTATGTTTTTTTTAATAAAATTCGCCAAAATGACGAATTAAGGGATCTTTTTCTGGCTAGAAAACCAATGCTGTCTGATGCCATTCTACTAAACACCTCCTTTTCTATCCTCAACGTAGCACTAGTGTGTGCATGTTCACTAGCACAAGCTACTAACGTTTGAGATGCGGTCCGATGGAGCACATTTCTGCCAGTTTCATTTATTGGTTTCGTAATGCATTTTTGTAATGCCTTCTTAAATATGTCACCGCAACTATACGTTTGCAGTGAGCACACGGCAATCTGTCTTCGTTTAATTCTTCATTTTCTACATATTTTTCAAAATCAGTTTCATAACGTAATAAAGCTAAAATATTTCTCCTTATTTTTTTACCGTGTTTAGTATTTTTCGAAAAACTTAAACCATCCATTAAGGCTATTTGTTACAATATGTTGTCAATAAAATCAATACCTTGTACATCAGGAATATTTATACTACCTAGTAAATGTTGTTGCGGCTTAATATACTATCATTAATGTAGAAAAAAAAGGCGCCCTTACATATTGATGGAGTCCAATATTCATGCGTGTTTGAGAAATTGGTGCATTTTCTTCAGTTTTGTCAGTTGAAGCAAGAGTTTCATCATGAGGTTCTGGTGCATCATTTTCCGTTGGTATTTTTACCAACAAAGGACGTATAAGTGGAATGATTGGAGATCTTTTGGCTGATTTATTATTTATAGAACAATCCTATAAAAATATCATTAATGTAATAAAATTAATTCGTATTTTAATTATTACCGTTATTGGCTGCCTTTGATTATCCTCTGGAAGTAAATTTTCAGAATTTTTAAATTCAGTCCCTAATTCCTGGAATACACAGAGTTACAACCATCTCTTTTACGTAACTACAAATCTATCATTTAGTTTTACAGGTGCACGATGTGAATGTATGCTGATAATATAGTTTTCTTTTGTGAGAATGCGCATCAAATGCAAAAAAAACACACAGAGACGCACTCTCACACGCACAAATAGGCATAATGGCCGATCTCGGCGAAACTTTAACAAACGTCGTAAAGTAAATCAATAAGTCGATTTAGCGATAGTAAAAAAATATGGATTGCATAAACATCTATACCTACGTAAGTATGTGTAGGATGGAAGGTAAAAAAGGAAAAATGTGGATGTTTTGGCTTCTCCGTAAAGGAGCCTCCCGATGGGTAGTAGGTACTAATACTCCGGTAAAAAAGTGAGGCGAGTAGGTTTTATACTAAATGCGGAGACAGATACACCGAATGTTTGGAAACCATCCCATTATCATAAGTGACTTTCATTTTTCTGTTTAATACTATTGACGTTTTTGTAGATACGTTTTCCTAAAACTACAAACCTACCATATAAATACATACATGCATACACACCCCGTCACCCTACATTCATAGTTTTAAAAGTGCTGAAAAGGTGTATATCCGTTGAAAACTCGACATCGATTTAATTTTCACGAAAACGATACTTGTATTATGTGCTTATAAGTAAGTGAGAATGTTGGATTTGATTGCTGACATTGACGACTAAAAATTGAAACATTTCCTAATAACTGTAATGCATACGGATAAAATACTTTGTAACTATAACCCAAAAGTCCGTAGAATGTCGACACATTGTCAGGGTATTTTGAACACCCTGTATACGTATTGGGTAATTTTTTTTTTTGTAATTTTTATTCACTTAGTCAGATTTCGTATATTTTTCTTTTTGTTTAAGAGCTTACTGTAGGTAATGAGTGTTTTGCTTGAATGGGTCACACTGTATGTAAAGGACTTTTAGGAATGTGCAATGGTGCATTGTCTTTAGTCATTGTAGATAGGAATTACGTATTTTTTGTGTAGTGACGTAATTTCATTATGAAAAGTCAGTGTAGTTTTTGGAATTTTAAGTACAATCTTCAGTTTATTGCCCGAATCATATGTGAAGTTTTATTAAGATAAATTCGTTTGATTTTTTTTATAGTTTCATTACAAAGAAGTGTTGTTATCGCGTTGGTGCCGTACTGCCGCATTCGTGTAGGGGAACAATTGGAGAGTCGGAATGTTGATTTTCATCCATATAAGTAATATGGGTGGGCGATTGGTTGTACCTTTGCAATAATATTTCTGTATCGTGTCGAAGGAAAATGCAAACGTAGCAGTTTTTTCGCCTTAAGTCGAGATATCATCGTATATTTAGTGGGGTGGAAATTTTAAAATTGGAATGGTTGATTGGTTTGTGTGATTGAATTTGTATGGAGGGGAACGTTTTTTTAATATGACGAAAAAGTGATTTTGAATGGAAGAGGACTCTGTCCTAAGCTTTTGACGCGTGAAGTCGTTCGAGTTAGCGGAGTTGGGGTTTCATCATTGTGCTCCTAGTGAAATTTAGTTAAGCAGTATTGAGGACTTGTAAGATTAGTCGAATAAAACCAAGTTTGGGATTTTTTTGGTGAAGTAACATTGCAACCGGGCTCGCTCATTAATTTAGTTTATTGGAGAATAACGGCATCTTCGAGTGCGTTTATGATAGACGTTTAGTTCGTGTTTTTTTGTAGTGCGAACCCGAGGACTATTGAATTTCGTGATCAACGAGATATAATTAGAGAACCCCTTTCCTAAGAATTAAGTGAACGTAGTGAACGAACACCCAACCACACATACTGTTTAGGATTGTTCTGTTCGTAATTAAACCTATTAATGTAAGCTGTGTAAAACGATTTGCTGCGTTTTATTTTGTTTGTCGAACCTTAACAACTTTGAGTTAAAAGAAATTATTAAAGTGATTTAAACTAGTTAATGCTGCTTCAATAAGTTACGAGGAATTATTGTAAATTAATTTAAAAAGTAAGTTGAATACGTGGTAGGGACCTGAGGCGAGTCAGCTTTGTCGTCGTCAAGCAGTAACATCGAAGACCGTGGGCCGCTCGAGTCTTACACAACGCTTTCGTAGAGCAAGGATCATCTCCTATTTGCCTGTGTGACCTAGGTAATGCAATTTATATTCTGTTTGTTCATCTTGCGACTTTTGAGAATAAAATGTGGTTGTGTTTTATATGGAATATTTTATATAATGTGTGTTAACGAAGGAACCTGTTGGAAGTAATTATTTTTTTTGAATTTATTGTATCATTTTGTTAACATTCTCGGACAGTTTCCTTTGTCTATTTAGAAGCTATTTAAGGTGTTTTGATACCATTAATATCTTATGCAGGGAGGTAAATAGAATCTTACCTTCATTTTTTTATTTTTTTTTATGTAAGATTTGCGTATGGACGTAATTCAAGTTTATAGAATTTCTTTGAATGCAATTTAGCTTAAGATAGTTTTGCTACTGGCCAGAATTCAATGAGGTAAAAAGTTAAGAATATACGATTACCATTTTATCCAAATTGACATGTTGTTTAAATTTTAATTGTTTTATTTTGAGTTAATAGATGTTTATCTTAGTTACTATTTTGGAGTAATTATTCTAGTATTAAGCTTTAACAAAGGGTGTTGATATATTGCTCAAATAGGAAGCGTCGCCGAGTTCTAATGAGAGAAGTTTGGAGTTTTCTTTTGTTTTTTTTTTATTTTGATACAAGATTAATTTAACGTAACGTAATTTACCAGTTTAGAAAAGCGTCGTAAACGAAGTGAAGTCAGTTTAGTATGTATTATGTTGATTTGTTTAAGGGAGATTAGTAATTTAACGTAGAGGGAGCATTAGAGTTTTATATTGTGTCTTGAATTTGAATATTGCTGCACGGTGGTAAGTTGATCAGATAGGTGCAGATTTTGAAGCCTTTCAAGTGAAGCAGTATTGCGGAAACCTGGATTTACGAGCGTTACGATTTGGTAAGTGTGGTAAGTTTGTAAAATCTAGCGCCAGCAATCCTCATAAATGATCCTAAGATGCGCATGCTCCGACAAATGAACCCGGCCCGACCTTCAGACAACTAGAGTAAAAAAATGGAAATTAAATCTAGGGTAACGTAGGTTACCGTAGATTTATTTCCATTTTTTTATTTGATCATATAAATCTACGGTAACCTATGTTACTGTAGATTTAATTTCCATTTTTTTACCTTGATCATGCGCAATGCTTAAAGTTCATTTGTAGATCACAGAAAAGGTGAATAACTGAATACGGAGCATGCGCATCTTCTTAGGATCATTTATGACGGTTGCTGGCGCTAGATCCAAGTTGGTAAGTTGGGTATTCGGACCGCTACGTACCGTCGTTTATTTCGCGTTTTAAAACACCCTGGTGTGTTCTTTTGGAATATCCTGGCACCTACCGGAACCTATTGTGACATTTTCCCGAATTCGACTTTGGTAGATAGCGTAACCTACGGAGAAGAGACTGCTTTTCCCGATAGACCCTCACCCGCACGCCGAGCTAGCCGCGCAAAACCAGGTTTATCTGTCACCTGGTCCTAGTGAACATTTATACCGTAACAACATTCTCATAGCGCAATTATTTATAAGTTCTATTATAAATTATTATTAAAAAATTACCAAAGTTCTTTGTCGACTGCATTCTTCTGGAAAATAAGTGGGATCTGATGTAGAATCGTCACTCCAAATTTGCAAATACTCATCTGTAGAGAAATGAGAAATAATTGCAGTTTAAATAATACAATGCATGATTTTAAATATGTAAACTCAAGCAAAAAAGTTACGGAATGAGAAAAATCAATTTCTTTTGGATGGTCTTAAGCAATGGTGTAAAAAATCGCAGCAAAACAAAGGACTAATATAAAAACAGTTACCAACTCCACAATATCAAATTGTTACACGTGAAAAATGAAAATACAAAACAAATAAATTTTACCGTTTTAATAATGTGCTTACATTCAGAAACGTTCTCATTGTTTGCATCTTTTAAAGCCATTTGTATGATTCGTTTTCCTCTGAAAGCATACAGCTGTAACAATTTTTTAATTTATTGCAATACTATTGGATTAACAAATGATATCTAATTGATAACGCTGTAATAATAAAAAAAACGGTTAAGAACTTAATACGTAAATTATTATCATTAATAACCTGAGCTGTGAAATGAGAGTAATAGATAACGAGAACGAGAAGATTTTTAGAGTAATCATTTTAAGACATTACAAAATTCATTTATATAAAATATGATAGTATTGAAATCCGATCTTATAATGAATAATCATAATCGTCATCGCTTTTTCAGTATAATCAAAGAATTGGATAAATCAAACTGTATATTAAGCAGAAATCAAAGTTAATCATTTTTATCTTTAGTAAGACCTAGATATATGGTTTACCCAACAATTTACTAACTACTTTAAATAATCAATTTGAGGATTGATTTGTTACAGGAAGAAAAGCAAAAATGATTGTCTAGTGACTAATATAAGTTACAAAATTGATGAGTAAATAAAATTGGTTTAAGCATATTCTGATTAATAATCTTTTGTCAATCTTTTGAAATCTATTATCTTCAAGTTTGTTAGATACTCTTTACTATTCTTAAATAGATAACCCAGTATGGTTAAGATAAAATTGTAATCAATAAGTGTATACCTTACTTAATTATAATAGAAGGTGATGACATAATATGAATACTTACCCAGTATTTTTTAACGTATCCATTTTAACTAAACTAAACTCTCACTTGTGCACTATTCACAGCCAGCAGTGTAATTAATTATGAATAAACAGAACGTGTACGACTCAAAAAATTTGTCAACATTGCCGGAGGCAAATACGCGCGCTACAGTTGTACTTTCCATACATTGGGAGGCAAATACGCATCATAAACGTAGAAGTTTTTTTTACCCCTCTT
The DNA here is from genome assembly GCA_036346205.1 of Vesta saturnalis. Classification (NCBI taxonomy): domain Eukaryota; kingdom Metazoa; phylum Arthropoda; class Insecta; order Coleoptera; family Lampyridae; genus Vesta; species Vesta saturnalis. Next base: position 803,254 of record JARFJB010001647.1, read on the forward strand.
AGCGTATCTGTAAAAAACGCCATAAAAAAACTCAGAAAATAAACAAAAATGAAGTGTAACTATATTATTTATGTATGTGGAGATATGAGAGTCTTATGCACGTACGGAGGCAGAATAATATATATATATATATATATATATATATATATATATATATATATATATATATATATATATATGAATCTGTACCTACAGTTATCTATCCTCTGCATGCGCAGAGTATTCTTAAACAAGTAGTACTTGAAATACTGACTCAGTTTTTGAAAGAAAAACGATCAGGAACGAGTACTGGCGGCTGACAGCCGAACCTTGACAGCGTGTAGCTTCGGTGGATTCTAGCAGTTCAGAAGATGTTGAAGAAAGTTGGATGGCGCCTTCAGATAATGAGGACGTGGTTCAAGAAAAAGCTGTAACAGAAGAAGTGACTTATATCGAACCTAGTTTAGAACTTCTAACACCAGACACATTCGTCTTAGTGCAATTTATATTAGGACAACGTAAATTGGTCACTTAAAAATGAGTCTAGGAAAAAAAATCCTCGGAAAATAAATCTTGGAAAAAAAATCCTCGGAAAAAAAATCCTGTGGAAAAAAAAATCCTCGGAAAAAAATCCTGTGGAAAAAAAATCCTCGGAAAAAAATCCTGGAAAAAAACCCGGAAAAAATCCCGTGGAAAAAAAATCCTGCCACATAAAATGTCATCACAAGCGTGCTGTTTTTACTATAATTGAATTATAAAAGAAACATGTTTAGGGGACTCCTTTTAGAGGCCAGTACGCCCCTTAAAAATCGAAATTGATTAAACTAAAAACTACTACATAGATATATCAATATTTGCACTGGCGAACGTAGTTTCTTCCAACTTTTTACACCTGTTGTAAATCACCCTGATACTCGAGAATCCGAGCTGCTGGTCTCCAGCCGAGCACGAGCTCGAGCTTTGAGAAATTGCTCGTACGAGCAATGACGTCTCATAAAACGCCGACTTTTGCACGTTTTGTAAAGGCTTGCATCCGTTTCATATTTCATTATGCTTTAATAACAAAATTAAATTACACTAAATTTTACTTTTCATTTCTTATATCAGCTTAGCCCAAGCTGATTTGTGCGGTTTTGTCTGTTCGCTGACTTAATAATTTAGCAATGCACTTGATTACAATGTTTGTTGTTATTTACTGTCCGATTAATTTAAAAGAGCGTGAGAGAAATAAGAATTAGCTAACATCTTCGTAAGGTTCGCAAGCACACAAAGGGGTCGATGTAAATCAAATTAAAACTCACAACCTCCCCTTCTAAATATCGAGTCTAGGAAAAAAAATCCTAGGAAAAAATCCTCGGTGGAAAAATCTTGGAAAAAATCATCGGAAATGAATCCTATGGAAAAAATCTTCGGAAAAAAAATCCTATGGGAAACAATCCTCCCAACCAGCGGTTGCCCAAATCGAAACAAATTATTGGTATATAATTTTTTCTTTATTACACAATATTAACAAAATCGAAACTAAAAAAATATTATTGTTAAATATTATACAATATTAACTACAAAATTACAAAATTTTATTATTATTATATTACACAATATTAAGAAAATAATTATCGGAATCTAATTGTGTCTCCTATTGGTCTTAAAAAATCTGGTATTCCGCGGGTTCCGTTACCATATTCTTCACACAATCTTTTCAGTCTACGCTTTATTTCTTCATACTGCCCCCGCTTCTTCTTAACTGGAGGAACGCCAAATTCCCTTTGCCTTAACTTGGTTTCGTCTGGTGCCACCTCTAATCGCAATTTATCAATTAGAGTCCATACCACTGGATGAGTATGCCCTACTAGGTTGTAGAACCTGTTATTCCAACCTTCACATTCTAGTGTTGTAGTATAAACATTCCACACCTCAGGAAGGAAAGTAAGTGGGATGTGGCGAAGGCGAACTGCAGCCTCTGCGTTTGCAATCCCTACACGACGATAACTTCCGGTAACATAAGTGGTATCAAAATCATTCACCAGCGGGTCTGCTACTTCTGGCATAATAGTCCGAAGGTATCTCATACCTTCCTCAACATCGGCGATTGGCAAGAAGGCCAAACCATCGAGCATACCACAAAACAAATTGAAATCTTCATTTTGTCGGTATACAGCTCCCAATCCCAACAATTGAAGTTTTTGGTGTGTGCTTTGAGTGAGATGGTAAAAGCAACCACGAATCCGAATTTGATCCCCTAGCACAGCTTTCGTTGCGTTAATTGCAGATTGTTCGAAATCCATGTTCATCGTTAGTGGATCCGGATATAACTCTCTGGCATTACATTCTTCGACGATGGTCCTCAACATAGTTTCGTATATTGCTTGTGTTTTATGTTGCAATAGGCAAAAAACGGGTGTTATATAAACATCATTTACTGCAACTCGAATGACATACAGTTGTTGGAACTGCCGGGGTGCCAACGCAAAATTCCCATCCATAAACCATGCAGGGGCTGCAGAAAGATGGCGAAGACCCTCATCGGTTGCAAAAATTACAACTCGGTCCTCCACATTCGGTCCATTATCATTTAACAGAAAACGATTGTTGTTGGGGTTACCAGCAGTAGTCCAATCACCTAGAACAAGACGTATATAAATTTAATATCATCTGCGTAAATACTATAGCAGAATAGAAATAACTTGTTAATATAAATATCTAAATAGCTAGGTATGAAACATATAAATACCTTCTATAATTAAATCATTTAAGACTTCAGGGTCCTTTGGTCTGTTTTTCGTTTTAACATTTCTGATTGTCCTTTTGGCAGAATCCTCAAGAGGCATGCGGGCCTTTGTTGAATCGTGTAGTTGGGAAACTGCTTCAGCATAGATGTGCATTGGTCTAGAGTTAGCAGATGCAGCTGCATTTTCTTTCATACATTTGGAAACTTTCACACCTTCACTATCGGCTGGATGATTATGGTCAACTACCACTACAGGATCTTCCATTTCGAGAGTAGTTTTTAGAATTCCTCGACATTTGGAGGCACTTGCTTTTGAACAACGCCAACTGATTGAGTTGGCCAAGCGGGCTTTAGTCACGTACATGTATCCATCTAAGCAAATCTTATTATTGCCTTTGTTAGATTTGATGATTTCCATGGTATTAGTATTAACTGAATAGCACCGGGTAGAGTCTCGTGGTACACAGTGTAATGGTAGTAATTTTGGTTTAAGTGAATCAATTATTTGTTACTTTGTAATGAATTTTAAGACTCGAAAATGTAAAAAATGAGACATTGAACTACACCGGATGTGGGTTAAAAACAAACAAATTTTATTATAGAGACGCAAGTGTAAGCGTAATTTGAAGAACGCAAGATAGCAAAGCAAAAGGTATCAAGTTAGAAGATTGTGCGATGTGTTGAAAAAGCGTTAAAGTTTGAGTTTATGAATGTCTATAGGTAGAGATAAAATTTTTGGATTGAATGATTGATTTGGTAAATTATTTCATGCGTTTTATCAGTGTAATAAATTAGTTTGATTAATCGACTTCGAGGAATTTCATTGATTTGAAACCAAATAATCAAGATAGTAAAGTACTGATACATTATTTAGTAGTTAAGGTGCAAATTTGTTGTCTGAAGTAACTGATCATTGGAGTAAGTTGGTTATGATTATAACCAGGGTGACATAAATGTTAAAAAACTCTTATGCAGTAGGTACTGAAACTTTTATAACCTGAGCTAGCATGGAAAAGTAACTGTAAGAAAGGTAGGTTCAAGTGTACAGCTGGATAACAATTGAATACTTAGGTAAGAGAATTTACAGAATCTTACCACGAACCCGATAGTGTGAATTAAAATTGCAACATTCTATTGCAACAGATAAAGCACAAATGAAAACCAAAATAATTTTCTACTCATTTTATACAATTATTATGACCACCTTTTAAATGAGATGCGTAATTAGATCTTAAGTTATTTGCATACCTATACCCATTATTATAATTACTAATATCACTGCACCAGAATGTGCATCTAATTGGACTGCAATAAGCTGCCATAAGATTTCATTTTGGTAATTAGATAAGTTACAATAATGTAAGTGCAATGTATTATTTTGATATTGATATTGGTATCTTTGCAATTGCATGCCAACAACAAATTACTTCTTCTTTTGTCCAATTTTGACAAACATATTCGCGAGAAGAATATCTGGAATTTTGTTGCCTCTTTCATACAATAGGTTTCTTAATGTTTGTGTAATGTTTAATATTTGAAATAATATGGTTCTGCTAACACATAAAGTTAAACAATGTCGGAATTTGAATTATAATATAAATACTATGTCAAAAGTGTAATAAACTTAAATTTGATATTATGTTACAATACTATACAATATTATATTATTATTATATTTATTTATTTATATTGAATAAACTATGAATATCATAGAAAGATAACTATAATAATAGCTATAAAAAATTTCATTTTTCACTTGTCAATTATTTGATGTTTATATCTCCCAAAGTAGGTATATTAAGCAGTCCATGACGCCCGAGAACAAAAAATGCGGGTATAATGTATTTTTTTTTGTGTTATCTAAATTTTTTGAATTTTCATTTTTATTCAAATGAAAAATAAAACTTATGCACCACGTGCATTACTTAATCTTTATACCCTCGGGCAACTTACTAGCCAGTCGCCCTCGGCGGGCATAAACATCTACTTAGTGCTCTTGGTACATAAATAACTATTAGAAGTAAATGACTATTAGAAGTAAATAACTATTAGAAGTAAATTTATGTTATGATAACGAAGAATTATATATTCGAGATTATACTATAATGTTATCATAGTGATTTACAACAGGTGTAAAAAACTTGGAAGAAACTACGTTCGCCACTGCAAATATTGGTATACCTACGTAGTTTTTAGTTTAATCAATTTCGATTTTTAAGGGGCGTACTGGCCTCTAAAAGGAGTCCCTTATATATGAGCAGTAATATAAGGCCGATTCTAACCCAAAAAAGTCACTAGAAAAGTCACTAGATCTGGTGACTTTTTTGGGTTAGAATCGGCCTTACATTGTAGCGAGAGTTGTGGTTCTCCAGGTAGCTGAAAGTCCCTAGATCTAGTGACTTTTGTGAGTTAGGCCTTACATTTCACGGTGGTGGTATCTCAGGTGATAGTAGCTAAAGCACAGTGGGTCGTAGTGTTCTTCTTGGCTATGATCCTTATGGTAACTTAAAGAGGGTGTTAACGGGTAAATTCTTATATAAAGCCTTGCAACGTGGAAGAAACACTTCAAAAGAAGCAATGACGAAGACAGTACCAACATAAAATTATAGTAATGAGCGACACAGAGGCTCGAGGACCTGATAAAAAACATTAAGAAGATAAAGCACGATGTGGAAGTATTTGAAGTACAGCGAAAGATGAAAAAATGTATCTGCGTTAACACAAGGCTTCTCTGGTAAATTCAAGCTGCAATTTTGGTTTTAAGGGCATCATGTATAAAAAGTATTAAGTGGTAATTGTTAAGTAACAGTACACATTGTCTCTCGCTAAAATGTAAGGCCGATTCTAACCCAAAAAAGTCACTATAGTAAAATCAGCACGCTTGTGTTGACATTTTATGTGGCAGGATTTTTTTTCCACGGGATTTTTTTCCCGGGCTTTTTTTTCCAGGATTTTTTTTCCGAGGATTTTTTTTCCATAGGATTTTTTTTCCACAGGATTTTTTTTTCTAGGATTTTTTTCCAAGATTTTTTTTTTCCGGGGATTTTTTTTCCTAGGATTTTTTTTCCGCCGAGCCTTAAATATGTCTGCATGGTGAAAGAACAATTTTTTGCAATCGAATTTACGGTTTCGGGGCTCAACTCAGTGAACGTCGATCACAATTTGTTTCACCTATATCTACAGTGCCAGTCAAAAATATTGTTGCCATTCTGCAACAACTATGATTGTAGGCGCTGCAACTGCTGATCTGCATTGTCGGTTTCCAAACAGAGTAGATATTTTCGAGGTATAATGTTCAACTGTTTTTTTTTTGTAATAAACATTTTAAAGTTATGTTCGTACACTCAAGTTTTATTGCACTTGAACTCTAACATACCTGATCAATGTATCCCCACAAAATAAAACTTGGCATGAAACAAAAATAATGATCAGTATAGGTACCAGATGGGTAGTTTGGCGCATTTTAAATCAGCTGATCAAAGCCGCCCCACTTGAAGTACAACAAGTATTTCATTAATTTTAACCTAAAAAAAAAGTTTTTCGGCATTTGCATGTGTGTTGGGCAACACGGCCTGATCTCTGCGCCGTTACAGTACAAATCAAAGATACATTCTGAAATTGATCAAACTGATCAAAGTCATCCCACTTTACAGTACTATCGCATCATTAGGTTTGACAAATTTTCGAAAAATTTAATTTGAGACCAGTTACAAAAAAATTTCTCAAATAAAATTTTCTCGCAATGTTCCATTTAATAGAAAAAATAAAAGAAACTTTTTTCCAAAGCCATGGGGCCACATTTGAAATGTTAAGTAATAAAGTAAATAATATCGCCGCCATTTTGTTATACACATTTTAGAAAAAAAAACAAGAGTTGTTATGGTAAAATTTTTTTACTAAAACAAACATTCAATTTAATCCATCCCTGTTTAGTGACATGCACACAATTAACCGATCACAGCAAACTTACACTTGGAATAGCCCATATGTATCACTAAAGTATGAATATTAAAGGTTCGGAATAATAGTTCTAGTTTTGAATGAACAATTTTTTTCACTATCAATCCAGTAAATAGCACTTACAATATGTCATTCTAGGGAAGTAGGTTATATTAACACAACCTTTTCAAGTTGGCATGACAACAGGGATATAATATTATTTCCCTAGGGAAGTAAATGTATGACAAACGGTTACTATAGTACCAATGCAAAGACTATTACTTAATTTTGTTACAATGACATAAGATTCTCCTAATGAATGTGTGTAATAAAATCATACAATAATTGTTAATAGACGATATATAGTGTTGATAGTGAAAAAAATATAATGTACTTTATATGCTCGGTAGAGTAAATCCTACTTACTTCCCTTGTAAAGTAATATAATGTACTATATTTGTATAGTGTTGACAATGTGAAACTTGTTACTAGATTGTCAAAAATGTAATCATGGTTTCTAATCAAATCTCCCTCGGACATTCATAAATAACTCATAATTTTATGGCACATAAAATTATGTGCTCAAACACATGGCTTTTGGGTAACAGCCCGACGCCAAGCAACGTGCTTTCGAAAACTGTAATTAAATTATTTCGTATAAGTATCAATACCCATGGTATATTAACAATGAGAATATGTTAGTTCTGACAAGATCGACATTGTGTGGTCAGCCTATAGACAGAATAATTATACAGCCTCTTTTATAGTAAGAGCATTACAAAATTGCATAAACAAAAACAATAATCTATGTCAAATGGGCTTTGAAAACCATGTCAGTCAGAGGTTAATAGACATCTAGATGTTAACCTAAAAAAATTCCAAAGTCGCCCGTTTCTATAAAAATATCGATAATACGGCATGGCCAAGTCGTATTTATTTAATTTTTACATTTATTTCGCTTTGCATTAAGAAACTTTATAAAGAAAAAATATGTCTACACATTTTCTTATAAAATCAATCATTATTCAGGTGCAGAAAAATTTGTATTCTGCCTTATGAATTTTTTGCCGCTAAATTATGCGTGGTATCAAAAAATTTCATAGAAGATAATTAATCTATACGGTTAAGGTCTATATATTGGCATTTTTATATTTTTAAAATATACAGCTGTTTCCGATATATTGATAAAAATAAAAAACAGCTCCCAATAAACCCCCCCTCTCCTCCGCTGAATATCGCCGAAAATTTAATCAGCTTGAAGCTTAAATACAAAATTTGAAGTACGTAGGTGTTTTCGTGGATAATAGCATACATCCACAAACACACACATCCACACAGCCATCATGGCCGATCTTGGCGAAACTTGGCCAAACATTGTAAAATGAGCTAATAGGTCGATTTAGCGTGAGTGAAAAAAAGTCGATTCATAACTTTCTATAACTACACATGTATATGTAGGTTGGAAGGTAAAAAACCGCTGCCAAATTATCTGCGATAATACTTTTTCATATATGTACTTATACAAATTTTAACGAAAAATTTGTAATAAGCAACTTCAAGGTCCATAATATCTGAATTTGAGTCTTATAGGTTTTTAAGCACGATAATCCCTCATTTTTGATCCGTCATTTTAAAATTTTTAATTTCGAAAAATGATCTTAAAAACGCAATATCCGACTTTAAAAAAAATCGGTTTATAAATGCACAATTTTGCACCCTAAAAACGATGCGCCACTGGTTTTTTATTTTGAAATTATATAAAAAAGCGTTAGTTTGTTTTTCAATTTTGTAACCTTTTAAAATTTGAAGCAATGAATTTTTTTAATCTTCTAAGCCCCTAAAAAGCCCCACCACTGGTTGCAACAAACTCATTAACGAACTTAACCTAGATTTTATGGCAAAGAATTTTTGTACCACATTTCATATCGATAGCTTTAATGGTACCAAAAAATACAGCGCGCGCGCCCGCACTCACACACCCATCCCCCTCCCTCCCACACAGAGACGCAGACCCAAATTTTTTCATAATGTTTTTCGTGTTGTTTAGGCCATAAAACGTGGAGAAATGCAAACATTTTTTTTGAAAATTTAAACCGACTGGAGGTATAGCTTTATCTTTATAGGTACGTATGTGAGAAAGCAAACATAAAATTTATTTCTTAATTTTGAAAGTATTTTTATATTTTAAAAAAATTGTTATATATTTCCTAATTAATTACAAAACTTTTACACAAATTTTAATTGAGAATCTTGGAGTTTCCTAATCTGCAATCATTCGTGGTATGATTAGGATAAATTTATACACAAATTTAAGTGTTAAGCCTTTTCAACCTATCATTACACTCAATAGCAACTATATTGGACAGTATATAATTTTCTTCTTTCGCAAAACGTATATTCCTAATAATATAAAAACGATAACTTTTTAATAGCACTAATGTTTTAAATACAATATAACCCCACAATTTCTTTTACATATTTATTTATTTCTCTATAAAGGTGAGTCTATAAGATCAACCTGTTCGTTCATTAAAGGTACTTTCTATTTATACATTTCAAATGCTTCCAGAATATCTAATGTCTTTTTACTACAAAAATGTAAAAGTTTAATGTCTTGTGTCATAAGGTTATTATTTATTATTAAATATTTGGCATAATTTTTATTTGCCTGTGTGTTTATATTTGTAACATCTAGTGTGTTCTTTGTGCCTATATCGAAGTTCCTAAATATTTGTCCAATACAAACAGAATAACAGAATCTGCAGTTCAATTAATAAATAACAGAGTTCAAAATGTTGTTAGTTGTAGCTTTCGCATTAAATTAACATTGGTATTAGTTTTGATTTTTTGAAAGCTACTTTTTCTGATATTTTTCCCAAATATGAAATTGATATGTATTTAATTGCTGCCAGTTCTGTGTTAACTGGGTAAATTTTTTTGATAGATAATTTGTACTCTTGATTTTTAACTAAAGTGTCGATTATATTTAAGATGTAACCGGTTGCTTGTGCAATTTGTTTTATAATTGATATTGGTTTACTGAAATCTGTTTGGTTTAATGATAATGACATACCGCTATGTACTAATGATCTATACGCAACTAACTTGTGTTTTATAGCCACATGAATCATTTGGAATTGTCTGTATATGCAGGTTTTCTGTATATGGAGAACTCAAACTTGTTTTGTGATTTTATTTGCTAAAATATGATTAGGTGTTTGGAAGAAAAAAACTACTGGTCTAATGGGCATATTTGGTTTGTGAATTTTGAGACACAAGCACCAAAATTATATGGTCTCCACAAACAAAGTATTCCCATTAGACCAGTAGTTTTTTTATATTCAAGCACCTAATCATATTTTAGCAAATACACTAAACCACATAATAACAACCAATTTAAAGTACAAATGAAAACATTCTATTAAGAATTCTTTAGAACTAATTAATAAACTACTAAACATAAAATTACCACTACATAATATCATTGTAAGTTTTGATGTTACTAGTATGTTTTCTAAAATACCTCCTCAATAATGAATACATTCAATAAGATTTATCTACAAAAGAATGGTTTACCTATGTACTGTCAAACTTCGCCCATTTTAGCTATTATATTTATAGGTAATTTAGAAGATCAAATCTTTGAACTAAATGTTTCTGATAAGATCTAAATTAGGTTTTATGTTGATAATATTTTAAGACGTTTTGATAGCTCATCACATTTTATTGGGTTTTTAATTATTATTAACAATTTACATTCTAACATAAAATTTACACTAGAGAAAGGAACAAAATAGAGCCATTAATTTTCCAGATTTAACCATAAAAATTAAAACACAGGAACAAGTTTGAGTTCACCATTCATCTAGATCATTACCATTAAAGCAAACAAATTTGAGTTCTATTCAGAAAACCTACACATACAGACATTAAAATTCCAAACAATTCATGTCACCATAAAACACATAAGCTGTGTATAGATCATTAGTACATAGAGCAATGTCTTTACCATTAAACCACGCAAATTTCAATAAAGAAATATCAATTGTAAAATAAATTGCACAAGCACACAGTTACATTTTAAATATAATCGACACTTTAGTCAAGAGTACAAAGTATCTATTAAAAACATTTATTTTTATTTATAGGAATAAAAACACCTCGAATCAACAGCAGAATAAAAAGTTATTTCTCAGTTCCTAAACCAAACACTAACTGTTTACTGAACTCTCCAGTCTTTAAAATGGTAACCTTATATAATAAATTGCCTACCGAGGTAGATTTGTTTGGTCTAAATATATTGCAGTTCAAAAAATATTGATGCCTATTATATTCGATATTAGGTAAATAATAGTGTGTAACTAATTAAGTTTAAAATTTTATTATACAATGTTACTTTCATTTCATTTTGTATCTGATATGTATTTTCTTTAATGATTACTCTGTAATTGGGTTCTTGTACCTGTAGAGTAATAAACATTATTATTATATTATTATTATTATATTATATATTATATTATACCCAGTTAAGACAGAACCAACAGAAAATAAATACATATCAATTTCATATTTAAAAATATCAGAAAAAGTAGCTCACATATTACAAAAGCACAAGAAGTACAAAGTACCTTTCAAAACTAATACCAATGTTCTTAAATGTTTATTTAAAGTGAAAGATTCAACTAATGACATTTTGAAGGCAGGTATTCTGTAATTCTGTTTATATTGGAGAAACTCTTAGGATCTCTGATATTAGATACAAAGAACACATTCGATGTTACAAATGTAAACGCAGAGACATTTAATAGTAAATAATCACCTTATGATTTCACAAAAACAACATTCAATTTTTACATTTTCGTAGTAAAAAGACAAATTAGATATTTTGGAAGTATTTGAAATTTAATGAACGAACAGGTTGATCTTATAGACTCACCTTTAACAGATATTTTTAATATAATTATAATTTACATAATGTTTGCCGTTTTACCTTAATGATTAGTTACCATAACTACTTGTTTGTTATTTTACTTACCAGATTAAAATTAATGGTTAGTCTTCATAGACTAGTTTTAATTGCAGGTACAATGGTGCCCAATAAAAAAAAAAAAAAATTTTACTTATATATTTTCTCTTGGTAATGATACATGTTGTATTGAAACACGTAGAGAAATAAATAATTCTATAAAAGAAACTGTGTACTTATATTATGTTTAAAACATTAGTGCGATTAAATATGGCAATTCATGAAGTAATTTATTAACTTTTCTGTCTATGTAAAAATTGCAACGGTAGTGGTATTCAGTCGTCGGGACACTGAAGTAAATGATCACTGGGATGGGATGTTGCCAGTGAACCGGTGCCGATATATTCACTGGCACGACATGTATCGTTATGATAGAATGCAACATGTTTCCAACTTTCCATAGTTCATTATTGTATTTGTATTTGAAAGGGTAAAGAAGGGTTCATTATTATGTGCACGAAAAAAGACAAATATATAAAAACAATAATATAAAAGTTTAATATATTTACACATTTATAACATAAAAGTATGTATTTAAGAATTAATATGTATATAAGGGGTATTCACATTTACTTACATGTACATACATACTGTACACACAAATACAAAGCTACAAAAGTATTTACTTTTACTCTACATATTTATATAATTTTTCTAATGCTGAATAATCTAATCCATTCTTTACACAACTTCACATTTATTTGACATATTTCGCACCTAATTTACAATGAAAATTCTACCAATACATGTCGAAAATGTATGCACCCCTATTAATCGATTAATTACACGCTAATAGAACACATATTTCTATTCGATATTTTTTAAGCTTTTAATTTAAAAAAAAAGAAACTTTATGAACTACATATTTAGTGAGCAACAATTAATAAAAGAAACAAGAAATAAACAAACGGTGTCAATCAACATTCAAATACACTTAAATAAAACCAACATTATTAGCTAATAATTTTATATACAAATATTAATGAACGTCATTTAAAAAAAAGATCACAATTCTATACAATTAACGCTAAAAAGTATATCATTGAGAGATCATCAATAAAGTATAATTTTTTATAATAACTGGCTAATGGGTAATTACTCCATTGTTTTTAATTATCACATTTTATAACAGAGTCGTTTTAGATACTGTAAAAAAACTGTGACAAACCACATTCTATAAATTCAGTCATTTGTAGTTGCCCAAAATTAAATGTAACAGCTTCTGTAAAAATTCCTGCAGCAGTGAGAGTACGACTCTGTGCGTAAACCTACTTCTTAGTGATTATTTATGTATATATACAAATCTATAAATGAGTATTTAAATTATAATTATGCTACGATTTATAAATTAATATTAATAAATGACTTCGTAAACAGTTGCCTTTTTATCACCAGAACCTGTGACAATGTATTTATCATCCGTTGATATGTCACAACTAAGCACGCTTGAAGATTCTTTTGACTAAAAATAGAGATTTATATTGCAAAGAGAATACAAAAGAGGGTACAGGTCGTACCTGAAATATACTTGCTCCATATGGTGTTCTCCAAGCATTTAACAAATTGTCTTTTCCTGTTGACACAAACCACTTTCCACATGAAGCAAACCGTAAGCTAAGGACACAGCTTTCGTGTAAATGTAATTGATACTTATCAGGTTTGGTAGCATGTAAAACTTCAACATTCGAATTTTCCATTCCAACTGCTAACCATTCGCCTGTTGGACAATATCCTAATGAAAATATTTGTGAACTGAAATCGTGCTGCTGCAATTGTCGTCCTTCTCTTAAATCCCAACTGCGTACTGTATTATCTAAGCCTCCTGTCCACAGTTTTGTACCTTCTGCCGATATATCTATACAAGATGCACCATCAGTATGACCTTGAAATTGTCTAACTAGAGTTTGATTGTGTAAGTCCCATACTGCAATATTTCCATCTGAACAACAGCTAAAGCAGACTTTAGAATCGGGGCTTATTGCAAGTGCGTAACAAGCCGGTGCGCTTGAAGTTAATTCCGCTTTAATTCTTGGTGTTGGACTGGCTAAATCCCAAATTGACAGATTACTAGCTTCTCCACCAACAATTAATGTTCTTCCATCAGGAAGCAATTTTACGGAACGAATATAATTATCCCTTTGCTGAAATTTCGACTAAATTAAAATTTGCGTATCACATACTTTAGCTTATTTACCAAACAATCTAGTTGAGACACTGGACTTTTAGAACCTGGTTGACTTATATCCCAAACCTTTACACACCCTTTACCTCCAGTGTATACATATTTAGTTGGATTCGAAATTGTAACAGCGCATACTACTTCACCATGGCTTAAAGTGTTAATTTGTCGCGCGTGTCTTGGAATTCCAGGTCCTACTAAAGCATCTGGAGGAAAAGGAACTGGTTGCATTTGTCCATCGGCGCTCACATGAAAGGAATAAGCACTGTAACACGTTAATGTATTTTACGATTAAATATTTATATATACTTACGGTTTTCCTCCTGGAATCCCACCCAACCCTGGAACTACCGGCGCTCTCATTTGAGAGTGCGGATCGTAACCCACTTGCAGAGGAGGCCTAGCGTAATTATTTAATGTAGGAGGTAAACTATTGTGCAACTGTCCATATGCACCAGCAGCTTGAAGATCGTGCGCAGAACCTAAAAGAGAAATATTTAATGATACTGCAGCTACAAAATTGAGTAACGAACTACCATTTGACATTCCAGCTAAATATGGTGGATATTGACTTAAATTAGGTGGTTTTACTACAGGTTTAAGTCCGCTACCACCTGAAGATGAACCTGAAGGAACTCCCGATGTTGGTGTAATTGACTTAGAAATTGGTGTAGATGGTTTATCTCCGTCCAATTTCTTAGTCGACGGCGTAGATGCGTTACTTGACGTTCCGGATCGTGGACTATGTGGACCGGGGTGATCTTTATTTTTTATTGATAATTTATCAATGCCATTTTCTCGTGGTGACGTTGTTCCGTTAGGAGGTGATACGGGATCTTCAGAGGCATCATCTACTACTAAGTCCTGATCACTTTTCTCACCATCGCTATGCTGAAGTAATCGAAAATTAAATAAGTTAAAAAAGTAAACGGCTGGTACGTATATATTTTTCAATCGTAAACAATCCCATATAATATTAATGTACTGTTTATAATTTTATTTGGGTATATCATTAAAAGCAAATTAGTTAAAGAGCTATTGGAGATTAGTAAATAAAAGAAATGAATGAATGAAAGTAAGACACGGATTAGATTGCCCCAGGAACGTAAAAAGAGGGTTATAAAATTAAAATTCTCGTAAATTGCAGTTTAAATCGGAATATAAATAACATTAATAGTTCATGATATAAATCAGTTTATTTTCATTCGCTGATTCAGGTCATACTGCTTCTTAAGTAAGAAAATCCACTTCAAGAGGTACTTATGAAGAAGTACTGCCGTACATTGAACGACGTTTTACATTATACTAAAACACTCTTTGTGTTTACTACCACCAGTTTATAGCGCTCGAGGTTTATGGCTGAAGCTGTGAAAAGCACTTACGATTGTCATAAAAGTGCAAACAGAATTGTTTGCTTTATATGCTCTAAACCATCTGTTTGTAATGAAATCATTTTATAATTGGGTCACTATCAATCTCTACCAAATCCAATTTGCAAAATAAAAAAAAAATGAAGTCATATGTATAATCATAAACAATTATAAAACCGTGTATTAGCTCTGACATCAGTAATGGATGGTTTTATGGGTTATGAATATCAAAGTGCAAAACAACGTCCGATTATATTGGTAATCAACTGGAATGCTAAGGGTCATTATTTTTGTTGGCAGTTATACCATTTTTATAACGTTGTAAATATTGTTTATCCAATTATTTATCACTTATTTGAATGTGTTACTTGTATAAATAACCAGTAAAAAACAAATTACAATTACAAATCAGCCACTCTATACTTAATAAAATAACTGCTCATTTCCTAAAAGAATAAATTGTTTTTGTGAACTAAAAATGTAGGAACATGAAATACACAAAACAGCTTCCCGTCTCTCAAGTCGGAGGAGACTAAATTATTGCACTAATAGGCGTTAAAAAGTTTTTCTATAAATTATACGTTGAAAATATCTAAAGGAAGTTGTTTTCTTTCAAAATACATACGTACCATATTAAAATCACATTTGAAGCAAATTAACAATTACAATAAAAGCTTAATTCGTAATAACACCGATGTATTGTATTACTTTATTTATTACAGAGAAGTTGTGATTAAAATTGGGCTTTGCATAATACAGTTCAATTATTATATCAATCACACATTCACAGGACGAACAATTATTAATAAGAAAAACTTATACGTACTTTAATACTTACGTGCCCTAAATCTTTTTCTTCCTTTTTAATTTTTTTGTGATCTGGTTCTGGAGAGGTTCGTGGTCTATATTTTTCTCTTTCGGCTGGCGATATCGAACTTCTCTGTAAGAAAAAACAGTATTACCATCGAGCCGTGAACATTCAAAGATCGAATAATGCATTTTAATTAACATATCAAGCAATATAATGTAGCTGTAAGTGAAAGAGTACATAATTAAAAACGAGCATAAGTATATAGTTCTCATCATTCTATTGTCTTAATATGCGAATATGCTAACAATGCGAAAGTTGCGGTACGTTTATAATGTGAGAAATGATGAAAATGTTGGACCACCTACCAAAATTGGTTATTTTTGAAGTTCGTATTGCTCTAAACTTATAGTATTTAATTATCCTAGTCACAATTACGAGAAGCGGTGAAATAAAAGATTGGGTTTATAAATTTTACTATAAGCCCATAATTTCTTTAAATTAAATATTCATTATGACGATAAATTAGGAACTAGAAAAGCTTATTATGAATTCTAAATTCATTAGTAAATTACTGTATCAGATGATCATATTTTTATTTTGGAATGAGGCCAGAATCTTCCTTTTGTTTGATTACTTAATAATGGTTAAATTACACTTTTCATTCGTATTGCATCGTTATAAAGAAGAGTGTTAAGTAAGCAGTGGATACTTAGAAAGTTGTCACAAAATGTGAAAAATATTAGATACGAAGTCATCAATAATTATGACAATAAAATATATCTTTTACTGTCAATGATAGCTGCAATTGCTATTGAAACGGTTAAAGGTTATAAAATACCTTTTGAATATACGAACTTTTACCTAAATAGATAAATATTTTATCAACAATTTCTTGCGTTAAAGAAATTCAATTTTTAAGCGTGTGATAAAGCAGTACATATATTTTAATATGTTGTTGCTGGTTAATTGGTGATACTAGATACAAGGACATCTGTATACCAATCCTTTAATGTAATCATCTATAAAAAAATAGTATTGCGACAGATTAAAAAACATTTTTACCTCTTTCTTCGCGTATCTTCACGCCCTAATTCCAAAATGCAAACAATTGGATAACACCCACTTCGTTATATTTACAATAACTCAAGAAGGTGATGTCTTATCGAGCTAAAATTCTATTGTGTGTATAGTTTCGTTAGAGAAAAAATATTGGTTTTGGTACAAATCCGACATCAACTATTATATTTTGGTCTTATTTGTTTTTGTTTGTGCCAGCAATGATTGATATTTCGGAACAAAAATCACCCCCAACTTTGTTAGTGACCACGTCTTAATGGGGCTTGTTTTTTGTTTATTTTTATGCATTTATTTTATAAGTAGACTAATTGAATTGAAATATGGTTAGGATTAATATTCTGAGTAAATAAATTATTCCACCAATTTATGGGATCTTCATAATGGAAAAGAAGAGAACCAACCATAATTTTTTGTTTTCTTACATTCATACAAAATTCATTGTCTACTGCTTTCTCCTTAATACTCATATATTCAGTAATGTAATGCTAATTTCTGATGGTTTAAACTTTAAACAATGAATTTTTAGCAATTGTACTTTGTGTATACTATTTTTTTCCCCCTTTTAGCAAAGTTTACGGATACCAGTGCTGTACGTCGGCGGAACCCCAGGTCTTTCGTATTTTGTAGGTTAAATACTACTTACACGGCCCCACTAATTAGTTTCTATATCGAAGCGCAGTATAAAATTAACAAAAATAAAAAAGCTAAACGAATTATAGATCGCACTTGGAAATAATAACAAAATATCTGGTATGGAACACCACACGACCTTCCAACCCACAAAATGGAAATTAAAAGAAATGAACTAATTTGAATAACATTTTATTAGGATAATTATGTAACCTCTTTTATAATAATTAAAAATTATGAATTTTTTATTAGATACATAAATCAAAAGTTTACCTCCAGTAGGATTTGAACCTACGACATGCACTTTGCTAGGGTAACGCTCTAACCAACTGAGCTATCGAGATACAAGCCCCAATCGATGTAAATTTTGTCTTTATGTATGTAGAACTGATGGAAATTCTAAATATAATGAGATTACAGTCAAATTACTTATATTAATGGAATGTGAGCCTGAAATATCGCAAGGATTAGACATACCACAGAAACTATTAAAATAGGTTCATTACGAAAATAGCCAACATTGTAAAAACAAAAACAATAACCTATGTCAAACAGACTTCATGTTAGACAGAGGTTAATAGAGATTTAGATGCTAACTTAAAAAATTAAAAGAAAAGAAATAATTTTAATTATAATTTTTTTAGCATTTTTATGCAACCTCTTTTTTATACGTTCATAACGAAAACAGGCCACATTACAAAAACAATAAATTATGCCAGAATGGCGTTCAAAACTTTATGGAAAATTAAATTTTCTTAACACTTTTTCTTATAAAATTAATCGTTATTCAGATATTGAAAAAATGTGAACTAACACTTAAATTCTACCTTAGGAATTTTTTTGTCCCTAAATTATGTGACGTATAAAAAATTGCATAGAACATAATTAATCGATATGTTTAAGTTCTATATCTAGGTATTTTTATATCTCTTTAATATGCAGCTGTTTTAGAAATGTTTGATAAAAAATAAAAACTGGCCCAAATAAACCTCCCTCTCCGCCGCTGGATTTCTCCCAAAATCGAATTAGCTCCAAGTGAAATGAAAACAAGCTTATATACAAAATTTTAAGTACGAAGGCTTTTCGTTCTGGAGTTATCGTGGATACGAACATACATCTACACACACACACATACACACACATCATGGCCGATCTAGGCGAAACTAGGCCAAACGTTGTAAAATGAGGTAATAAGTAGATTTAGCGATAGTGAAAAAAATTCGATTGCATAACCTTCTATACCTTCTATACTATGTAGGGTGGAAGGTAAAAATGGAACGGGCAATAAGTAGCCCTTAAACTATACTTATTCTTATTGACTAACAATTGACGGCCAGCCTAAACCGTTTCACCTAAAAATTTGAAACTTAGCATGTAGTTTTTTTACGACAAAAGTAACCACTAAAAAACTATTTTCCTAAGGGGTTAAAACCACTCATTAAATGTTTTCATTTTTTTGCGTCCAATTAATGAAAGGAAAAGAAAGGTCACGTATTTCATTCCCCCTCCAAGGGGGAGGGCGGGCTGTTTGAGCTTTCCAAGCCCCTTCACCTACAATTATGGCTCCCAGCATATATACATACATTACGTATAGTTGCATGGCGGGATTAAGGATGGGTGTGGTCAGGATAGGATCGGAAGGAACTAAAGTAGGGGGAAAATACTACAGCAGCATTCACATAAGTAGCCGCCCATAGTATGCGATGTGCATATACGCAGTGACCCTGACCATGCCGCTACATGTGTATGAGGAAAATCCCCTGAACAAACCTCACACAAGGTAGGCGGTAATGGGAATCGAGTCCATTACCTCCCGAATGCTAAGCAGGTCGTGTCACCGCTGCTCTACCAGCTCGGTATCAAATTAATGTAATTAATTCTGTATAATGCATTATGAATTTCTTTTTGAAAAAGTTTAAAAAATGGGAGTATTGAATTGAAGGACGATAAAATCTACACGAATAGTAAGAAACAAGTTTTGTGCAAAATAAAGTAATGAGACAGGGGGTGAAAATGTTAATGTTAAAAGTAGTCTTTTGTTAGCGAACGACGCCGCTGGCAAATAACCGTATCGTAGATAGACATACAATTGTAAAAAGGACCATAATATTTACAAATCAATCCAATATGTACAAGAATTTTATACTCAACGTTATTAAACCATAAGTAATGTTCAAATATGGAAAAGTTTCTGTCAACCTCCTATTAAACAGACACAAGCGGCGACGCTATACCCTATAGATTAATTAAAAACATCAACGTCAACAACCCATGGTGAATGTTTATTTTTAACAGAATATAATTGGTTTGACTTTGGTATACTTAATTAGATTAGTTGTGAATTTTGAGGAAGAGGATGTCTTATTAGGAAGTGGCAGGCTCTGTTTAGCAATAATTGTATTATCAATGATCTCATCCAAGTGATGCAAAAAAGTAATCCACTCATCAAATTCATTAGCATTTAAACCTGTTACCAGTTCTAGTGTTCCAGATTTTTCAAATTGTTAGGAAATAATCACTGTAATTGATCAACCAATTTACACGAAAATTGGTCAATATTACTGTTCCTGTTCGATATTCAACGACTTCTTGTTCACGTAACAAATGCAATTGATTCAAATACGTTGCATTTTAATAATTAACTAAGTTATTTCTTTATTTTTTTATTATAGTGTCGGAAGAACAACACAGAACACTAAGGTGTTGATAGAAATACGTTCAATTGCACTTACTACTGTCCATACGTCCTTTCATACAAACGACTGTATATATTTGATATTCAAAAAAGAAATCGTACTTTAAAATTAAATAATATAAAAACAAAAAAATTGAAATCCACAACTCAATTTAAGAAAAATAAAATGAAAAACGCCCTAAAATAAAAAGTGTGTGCTATTTAAATTTTTATTGCAGAAAAGACATTTTCTCATTTGAAGCTTTTAAACTATATTTGAAAGCACCTACAAGCGCTCCTAAGTAAACATGAAAACGGGATATGTATGCCAACTAACTTTAACAGTCGCATCCGGAACGGGGGTTAAACAATGACCCCAGTTTACTTTTTGACTTTATTTACCTATTTTTGTTTGACCTTCAAAGGGCGCTTCTAAACGTATATTGCAACTGACGCGCATCAAGTATACCGACTTTTGTAAAAGAAGAAATATTAGGCTTCATAGGTTTTTTGATAACAGCAGGCGCTTACAAACAAAACAAAGATTCAGTTTTCGACTTATTCAGTGAAGAGAATTTGCCTATTTATAGGACTACGTTTTCACTCTACCGCTTCCAACTTTTACAAAGGTGTATGAGATTTGATGATAAATCTATTCGAGATGTTCGTAAGCAATATGACAACTTTGCTGCAGCAAGAGATATATGGGAGCGTATCACAGCCAAATTTCCAAACTTTTTTGTTCCTTCAGAGTCCGTTGTTATTGACGAAGAGCTTATAACATTCCATGGAAAATGCAAATTTCGTTTATATATTCCTACAAAACCTGGTAAATATGGAATTCAGGCTAATATGCTCTGCGACTCAGAAAACTACTATTGTTTTGCTGCAGAACCATATGCAGGAAAAGTAATTGATCAACCCAAAGATTACAATAGTGGTCCTGAAGTTGTAAAACGTCTTGTAAAATTATCAAAATTGCGGAACAGTGGGCGTAACATTACAATGGACAGAAAACTTACGTCAGTTCCAACTGCAAATGCTTTATTGGAACAAAACTTCCGGGACCGTGAAACACTTATAAGTTACGTGCCAAAAAAGAAAAAAAGTCGTCAATGTTCTTTCTACTCAACATCATAATATGCAAGTAGAAAATGACTAGCCGGAAATTATTTTATACTATAATTCCACAAAATGCGGGATGGATACACTTGATAAATGTGTAAGAACAGACAGTTGTCGGCAAGGCAATAGACGGTGGCTGATGACGCTTTTTTTTTAATTTGGTACATATCGCCTATAACTCCTACATTCTTTTCATAAAAGCTAACGAGGGCTGGGCAAAGGAGAATCCTAAACAAAAATCCGGGAGGAAACTTTTCCTAAAATGTTTAGGCAAAGAGTTATGTGAAATTAATATGAGTCATCGCTCAAAGTATAGCGGACTTAAAAAAAATATACAGCTGCATTGAAAATGTTTGGTTTCGAATGTCAACAGGACTTGCCCACGACAAGAGGCTTTGTTCGTCGGGAGACTTCCGGGGTAACTACTAGATCCGCTGTGTAAAAGATTCCCAAACAAGGAAGATGTTTTCTTTGTCCAAGATCGGCTGATCGAAAGTACATGAAGGCATGTTCTAGTTGTCAAAAGTATATTTGACCCAGGCATACAGCCAATGAAAAAATCAACACAATTAGGAGTTGTACGAACTGCAATATATTTAAAAAAATATTGCTTCTTTAAAGTTCTAAATAAAAATGAAATTATTTGTCTATAATTGGTTTGCACTTACATCCTTGATTTATCCACTAATGTATTTACGTCAATCACTATAACACACTGTATACAGTGTATATGCACAGAAAAGTGGTTTCTCTTATTATCCGAGTTGAAGAAAAGCGAGGTCAGTCGCTGACCCTCCTGTTCCGAGTTGAAGACCCCCTGGGGTTAGTTGATCACCATCCCGTTCCATATTCTCCGGGCACCCATTTAGGATCCCAGTGCGACTGTTAAAACATCATGGCGGCAAAACATCGTCCAATGACGATTAGTATGTACATTCTGTGACATTACTTCCTTATTGTCACTGTTGCCGTCTCGTATAGTTTGATTTCGTTCGTTTTCACTTTCATTTCAATTGCCTTTATAAACAAATCGTCTTGTTTAAGACTGGGATTGTTAGTTTCGTTTGATATAAACGGTATGTAATCTTTTTTAAAATATTTTGTTCAAACTTAACATCAAAATCGTTGTGTGTCATTTACACTTTATATGTTTTTGGATTAAATTTTTGGTAACATGTCAAAGAAAATTCCGCATTCAGAAGCAAGAAACATAAAATGTAGTGGAATTTTTCGATAAGCAGAAAGCTGCTGGTCAATGTACGTTGAGTTTCGATAAAGCCACGGAATTAGCAGCTGCGGCTACAGGAAAGACGGTAGCATTTATAAGTCGCATAAGGTAAGTTTTACTTTCTTAAGTTTATTTTTATGCAATAATTATCATGTATGTATTCAGGAAAGAAATCGCAGCATCTGAGGGTGGGTCGTTAAAATCTCCTACAAAGAAACGAGGAACGGCGGTTCGAATAAAATAATTTTAGATGATAGCGATTTGGACATCTTGCGAAGAACAGTTCATGAAGTTTACACGGTCGATAAATAAGTTCCTACACTGAACATTTTAGTTCATAAAATGAAAGACAAAACCAATTACCCTGGTGGAGCAGATACGTTAAGAAAACACTTGTTATCTATTGGCTTCAAATACAAAAAATGCCACAATAAGCGAAAGCGCAACGATATTGTAGTATGGAGATCTCGTTTTCTGCGAATGCTACGAGAAAACGACGCTTTATGTGACAATAATAAGTCTGTTACGTACCTAGATGAGACATATATACATCCATCGTACGGTGTTTCCAAGTGTTGGCAATCAGACGATGAAGCTGGAGTGTATAAAAGCGATCGAGCTGGTCAAGGACATGTAATTGTTCACGCCGGTGAAGAGTATGGCTTCATAAAAAATAACTTATTAATATTCAGGTCAAAGACTAAATCAGGAGACTACAACGACGAAATGCCATCAAACGGTATTGTTGTCATGGACAACGCACCATATAATAGCATTCAGATAAACAAACCACCGAGTAAAGCAGCATGTAAAGCTACGATAAGAGAGTTGCGAGAAAGTAATGGAATATTTACTACTAATGAAATGCGAAAGGCCGAGTTAGTAATGTTGCTTAAAAATAAAGTAGTTAACCATGAAAAGTCTTATTATGTTGATGAGCTATTAAAGAAACATGGACACACATACCACTGCGATTTAAATCCGATAGAACTTTTTTTTTTTTATGATTGTGGACCTGAACAGGCTAAATAAGGCCTATCGTGCTAAAGCACTCAGGAACACTTAGGAGGATGGATAGAGGGATAATGAATTGCCAATAGATGCCTATGAACAGCTACCTTAAATTTTCTCATATCATAAGTGAGAGGAAAACAGGAACTAGGGAGATCATTCCAGAGTTTAGAAGCCGTGTAGAAAAATGTGGATTGCGCCCGTTTGGTACGACAAGTGGGGATTTGTACTGCATACTGATGATGTGAATGAGCGAACCGAGTGTTTCTCGCAAAGATAGCCGGAGATGGTATCAAAGAATGTAATTCACCAGCACAATAGCCGTTATAATAACGATAATACAAAGAAAGAACTGAAACCATCCTTCTATGCTCAAGGGACTGTATGTGAGAAGTTAAGGACGGATCATTTATAAGCCTAATCGCTCTCTTTTGAATACGATCAACGATATCGAGAGCTTATTGGGGAGCACTAACCCAAAGGTGAGAATTATATTCCAGATGAGGCCGAATTTGGGCCTTATACAGCAGAAGGAGTTGTCGAGAGGTAAAGTACTGCTTAGATCTGTACAAAAAGCCTATTTTACGAGCAGCTGTTTTGGTAGCTGACAGAAGATGGTCAACCCATGAGAGATTTGAAGATACAGTCATACCCAACAGAGTAATAGAGTTTGAAAACTTAAGAACTGAGCCATTCATACTTACAACAGAAAATGATCGATCTTTTTTGGCGGACATAAGGCAACACTGAGTTTTGTTAGCATTAAATTTAACTAGATTATTGCTTCCCCATTCGAGAATACGTTGATTGAATTTGCCATTTCAGCTTTAATTTCTTGATTTGACATAGAAGGTAGATTATCACTATGAGTAGACTGAGATGAACTACAGTGAAGAGTGCTATCGTCAGCAAAGCAATGGATGGGGTTAGTTGTTGAAGAAATAAGGTCGTTTATGTACAGCAGAAAAAGTGTGGGCGCTATAACGGATCCCTGTGGTACGCCCGCGTTAATGCTAACTTCTTTTGCAAAAAAGCCATCAACTACGACACGTATTCGTTTTTTATCAAGGAAACTAGAAACCCAGTTGATGAGCGTATCATTTAACCCAAACGAGGTGAGTTTGGCAAGTAAACACTTATGCCAAACTTGGTCAAATGCCTTTGAGATATCTAAAGCGACTACAACTGTTTCACCGGACTGCTCTACTGTATTGTTCCAAACTTGGGTCACATATGAAAGAAGATCGCCTGTTGAATGACTTTGCCTAAACCCATATTGGTGGTCACTAAGGAGTTTGTTAGTTTCAAGGAACGTGAGCAGTTGCTGATTGATGGCTTTGTTAACGATTTAACACCAGATATTTTAAACTGAGGTAACAAAGATGGTGTTTTATGACATGCTGACAATATCTCAATTGAATCCAACATGTCTGATCTCTTCCAACTAGGTTAATTAATCTTTCAGAGAATATACCAATGGTGAAATATGTATAACCTAGTCATCAATGATAGATACTAAAACTTCATTTGTCCATTTCATAAGCTCTCCCTATTATTTTGAATTAAATAATATTGCAGGAATCCCACACGTTGAATTTACCTTGCTAGGTTTAGTAATTACGTATATTTCATGGCCATCCTGTGTTAATGAAATCTGTATAAAACCGAAAGTTTTGTTACTCTCTAGACTTTTCCTGCGCACATTTTTTGCTTATTTACAATAACATAAACGAATACTTAAGTATCTAAAAATCCTCTGGAAACATTTACATGTTTTCTGAAACCTTTATAGTTTCATTTTGGATATTCTATACTCACGTAACGCCTTTCTTGTTAGTTTGCTTAGTCACAACACATCATCAAGATTGTTCAACGTGATGTCAACCAATAACTAAGTTACTGATCCCCATGAATATGATTTTTGATCTTCTCTAATATAAACCAAGTGGTTTACGAATTAAGAAACCGCTGGCAAGATTTCTAAGATGAAATCGTTTTAAGTCCATTTGAGTAAGAGCGTTAGTAAAAATTGACTGACGGTTATGTTTAACCCTCATCCGAGCAAGATAATTTTGAAACGTTACTGGGCAGTTCGGGGCTGTTAGGCCCGTCGTATCTGTATATTGTTTGTGCGGTAAGTTTTTATATATGGTAACAATTGCTTTCATAATAATATTATAATATAATATTATATATATATATATATATATATATATATATATATATATATATATATATATTATATATATATATATATATATATATATATATATATATATATATATATATATATATATATATATTATAATCAGAAATTAAGTTATAAGCTATTTACAACAATTATTACACCATAACTTTGAATGTGTTTTACAAATATTTTGTTTACATTCACTACAATATTGTTTTTGTTTATGATCCTTCACTTTGGGACACAAGTAGTATTTTCTTTTGGCACTTTCTATAGCTTTAAGTTTTAATTTCTTTGAAGAAGTTGGTTGATCTCCTACAAACTTATTCATACAGTGCTCGATACTACGCTGTAACCCTCCCGATTGTCTTCTTCTGATATGCGCAAGTACTAAACTCTCAGATAGGGATACCAGAAATAGACGTCTCTTTTCATGTTTATTCTTGTTCCAATCTGGTTTTAGATTGGTCCAAACAACATATGCAGTCACACCACTTACGTCTAAAAGATAAATATAACCTTTAAAAACAATTATATTTTGTTAAAGAATTTAAGGCTTATTAGGCCCGCTTGAGCCTTTAATTGAAATGAGCCTTTAATTGAAAAATGCTGATAAAATCAATATACATAATCTCTTGATGAGTAATTAGTAAATACCATATTGGCGGAATTCTAGAATGCATTAACGCAAGTTCCATTTATTAATAGAAATATTAAAGTTTCATCTCTTGTTCGGGTCTACTACGCCTCCCCTTGCCCGGATAAGTGTTAAAATACGTATTTATTGATCATATTTTTATAGTTTATATTTAGTTTTCGATAAGAAATCTTGTATTTTTTATAAATTTAAACGTTTTGATAACAATTACACTTACGTATTTCAGTAAATGATAATAATTTTTGAAAATTATTAAAGATGTCAAATAAATAAATGAAATCTGAAAACTACAATATTTAGGGAACGTATATGAAAATGCCAACTATGGAATATAATTTTATTTTAATAAAGATTACCTAGATCTTTAATAGATTAAATATTATTAAACCGCCTTGAAATTGACAAATCCGAATAACGGACGAAGGCTATACATGTAAGATGTCTCAACCAAAAAACAAATTTAAGAAAATTTAACGTTAGGTTAAAGTTCGTTAAGGGCTACCACATTTCTTTATAAATATGGAGGACTGCCTTTACAGTCACAGTTAAACATGATAAATAATTTCAGATGCGGGCCAAAGATGGCAGCATCGTTTACCATTGTAAAGTGTGCATAAAGATCCCATGTATAACATATTTACCGACAACCAACGTAAATAAAAAAAATGTGATAGCGCTCGCTTTAAAAACAGCTTAGATAAGCAAGTTTAGTTAAAATAAACCCAGAAGTAAAGATGAAAACTTTTTGATTCTTGCACATCTAGAGTACTAAAGCTATCAAATGGGGAAAACCCGATAGGTGGTCTATGGACTGAGTTGTTATAAGCTAGAAAATCAGTAGTACGTCTTGGTAAAAAAAAATTTCATTTAAAATTAACTGTTTGACTTCTACTGATCGCCAAGCTTTTATCGGTGTAACGATTCATTTAATAAATTATAATTTTTATATAGCTCTTGTTTAGGATGTTATGAACTGAACGAGGATTGCGCTAGCGAAGTATTTCTGATGCTGTGTACTGCATCTTAAATAAAGATATTGAAGAAGTATAAGTAGTGTTTTCTACTGATTACGGTACTAATATGGTGGCGGCGATTGAAAAGATAAATAAAGTTCATATTCCCTGCTTCGCAGTTTTAGTTTATATAATTTACATATTATATATTACATAACACTGTTTACATTATATCTGCAATCGATACATGAATAAACTATAACTTTTACTCATATTACTTTTATGCATGTTATTATATATCCCTCCGGACTTTTACGTCTTTCAACTATCTATAGCCTGTCCGGTAGAACTGAACGGGTATCGGATTAACAAGGAGGATTGTCAATATATGGTTCTATTGTGCTTGAAACCGCCTTAATGCTTTGCTGTCTCGTACTTATTGTACGTGACAAAGAAAGATGGATATATTATGAATAATGCCTCTATTTCTGCCGAACAAAAGCGTTTGCAACTTTCACACATAATGACAAGGCAATAAGAATCAGATGCAGGTAGAATAGAAATTCAATAGGTATAATAAAATGCCAGTGGTTCTCAACACTGCTTTAACATTATATAATTTGTGAAGAAATGCAACTTTTGTATAATAAAAATAATAATCGATTACTAATTACCTATAAGTAATTTCAATTGACACCTTTCACTTATACTTATAACAACAATAACAAATACATTTTTATTATAGTTAGAAAATATTAATTAAATTACAAAGATATACTTTTATAATTTATTTAAAACTAATTCGCGAATTTCTTTACTCAACTTTTTCGGCATTATATTAATGGTTAGTTTATATAAACGCTTACTCAAAGAATAATGATAATATAGATATTGCAGTTGTTTTATTTATACCTATATGTACCTACTAAATGGTATAATAATCTATTATTAATTACTTATTGTTACAGTATTGCATATTTATTTGGATTCTTTTGTAATTGGAGTACACTAAAACGTCATTACCATACTTAGGTATACAATGAACTTTCTAAATGTAAATTGAAATACCTATACTTAATCGAATATTCATTATTATGAATGGCTTTTATAAATGTTTATTATAAAAACTTGCATTCTTCCATAAATTTTAAATGTAATGTTAAAGCAGTGTTGAGAACCACTGGCATTTTATTATACCTATTGAATTTCTATTCTGATTCTTATTCTGATTCTTATTGCCTTGTCATTATGTGTGAAAGTTGCAAACGCTTTTGTTCGGCAGAAATAGAGGCATTATTCATAATATATCCATCTTTCTTTGTCACGTACAATAAGTACGAGACAGCAAAGCATTAAGGCGGTTTCAAGCACAATAGAACCATATATTGACAATCCTCCTTGTTAATCCGATACCCGTTCAGTTCTACCGGACAGGCTTTATCGTTTCATTACTCCAATGCTCAATTTATCCATCATGTGCTGATCTATTGGTTGATTAATCGATTATTTTATTAATCGATTGCTTGATTAATTGATTACTTAATTATTCGAATATTTGATTAATCGACTATCTCATTAATCGACTATTTGATAATGAAATTGTGATACAAATATTTCAAATTAATTAAGATGATTATTTATCTATTGGGTATGAAATAGTGTATTTTTTTATTTATTTTTTATAAATTTAAATGTTTCGATAACAATTACAGTTATCTTATTCAGTAAAGAGAATAGTTTTTCAAAAATTAGTTAAAATGACAAATAAATATATGAAATCTGAACACATACATATGTCTGTTAGAATGATTAGGAAATGTATATGAAAAAGCCAACTACGGAATCTAACCACTTAATGTTGGTAGAGCTTTTCTTTCTTTCGTACCTAACGTTACGGTTAAAATTGAAAAAATATTAATAAACCATAGAGTTAGAACTATTTTCCAACCTACAAGAAAGATTAAAAAACATTTAAGATCGCCTAAAATGCTTCAAATCCATTATTAGCTTCTGGAGTATATAAGTTATCGAGTTCTTGAGGAAAAGTATACATTGGAACCATAAAACGTAGCTTTAACACAAGACGCAAAGAACACGTCATGAGATTTTGTCGATTAGATCAACCAAAGAAATCTACGGTAGCTGAGGATGCTTTAAATAATTTAAATCATGACATTCAATTTAATAATATGAAAATAGTACAAAAAACGTAGCTTTGAGACTAGACGTAAAGGGCATATGAGAAGTTGTAGATTGAATTAAATTGCTTTACCAATTAAGTATGTTATGTTATCACAGTATTGCATTGATTTAACATATATAGTTAAAATTAGATAATATTAAACATACACATTATGTCTTCATTGTATAATAACGATTACAGTCCTTAAATAAAAACAGAAAAAGGAAAAAGGAAAGGCCACCTATTTCATTCGCTCCCCAATGGGGAGGGCGGGCCACAATCATGGTGGGATTAAGGATGGGTGTGGCCAGGATAGGATCGGAAGGTTCTGAGAGGGAAAATATTACCCTACCATTCACCTAAGTAGCTGGTAGTGCGCGTGTACGCAGTGACCATGTCGCTACATGTGTATGGGGAAAACCTCATACAGGGTAGATGGGAATCGAACCCATTACCTCCCGAATGCTAAGCATATCGTGTCACCACTACTCTACTAGCTCGGTTAAAAAAAACGTAAAATTATTTCTTTGTTGTATTTAACTAGATATTTGCTCAGTATGTTAAGTTTTTAGCTGTGAATGATTTTACAACTTTAAGATTAAAGTTCTTCGCAGCTTTAGACTCAATTATGTTTGTTGTAAGATATTTCATTGTTAAATTTGTTCTTTGATTTTTCACTGTTAGCCTTCGTCCGTTAGAGGGTGTTCTGAGTTGTCATTTTGAAGGTGGTTTAGTAATATTTAATCTATTAAAGATCTAGCTAATCTTTACTCAAATATAATTATATTCCGTAATTGCCTTATATTTATGTTTTCACGTTTCATATATTTATTTGACTAATTTTCAAAAACTATCATTTACTGTAGGAAATAAGTGTAACTGTAACCGAAACGTTTGAATTTGTAAAAGGTTAATAAAAAAATACACGATTTCGTACCCAAAAGATAATTAACTTAGTTATGAGTGATAATCGTGAAAGTTTCATATCCCAAATTAGATAATTTAGCTAGGCCATTTGTTGGTGAACGAAAGAAAACTCTAAATTAACACACTTAATTTGATTTGAGTCGTAGTTTTGTTTTTAATAATACCTAAATTTTGATCAAGCGTTACTAACAAATATTTTTAAAATGAACATATTTAATTTTAGAGAATCCAATTAACAAATTTAATCCGCTATTTGATGATTCTCTTATAACGAGTAAAATGAAGTAAATAACAATTTATTAATTTTTTTTTTCGAATCCTTTACGATTATACTTAAAAATGCACGTACTAAGAATACGCAATATGTAGCCGCAATAAACATCAAGACCGTTTTATTGCAGATGTTAACATGTATAATGTATTTGTAGAAACATTCCGTATCTACACTGTCATGTCGTACAAAAGCATTATTGTGGAAATTTAAAAATTGATTTTCTTTAACTACACACAATGACATGTTGAAGTATGTAGCAAGTAATATTAAACATAAAATGCGAATTTACAGGCTTGATTGCACCCATTTCAAAAGATCGAATTTGTTAACGATTTTCCGATTTCTATAAAACTTATGACAGCATTAAAAAGTTAAAAGTTTCAAACATAAAATTCCATTAATACAAAGAGAATTTCAGCTGGAAATGCAGTGTTAATAATCCAGTAAATGAGGCGGCCGTCGAGATCAAATAGGTCATAGAAGCTCTGCAGTTTTACGATCTCTCCGCATGTTCCGGGTAATTTCTCTGCTGCGTCACGGCTCGATGAAGCTTTTATTTGCCCGAGGGAATTTGTCCATGTCAGGAATAAAACCGTTTAGAATCAAGGCACGTTGAACGATATACAAACCTTCCAATCGTTCCACTTAATAAGTAACAAGGTTCTTTCGAAACTTCCCAACTCTAGGATGAATGCATAAACAATATATAATATTTTATTTATTCCATATATCATTACTACTTAAAACAAAAATTGAACTTTTTATTATTCAATTTATGCCATCATTTTGCCAAACAGAAAATTGATGTTATCCTGCTGACATCAGGTTTCTGCAAACTTGTTAAATTGCTTGCTGTAGAAAGTAGCAGATTACATTTGTAGATTATGTTATATTGGGTTAAAGCCTGTTGGAAATCTGATCGTCTAAAGGTAGTTCGCAAAACCTCGTCCACAGGTTATAAATAGCGCAACATTTGTTGTACCGTAGTAGTAGGATAACTTAAAATCTCACAATTACATTTTTAATATACTTAGGCCCCGAGACACCTATGTAATTTTATTGCTAAAAATAAGAAAGTATTGAATGAACAGTAGGGAGGATGATTTTATTGTACTTGATTGTCATAATATAACCTGACAAATGTTCATCCAACCCAACCTAAAGAGAACTTATCTGTACATACATCATTTCATAATATTATTTTTAGATGCTATTCTGTATCATACGTTTTGAAGTATTTTTATTGCAATGAGGTCCATTATTGCGTTCCATTTTATTAATCTCAAAGAGGTATATTGGATGGTTAATGGATAGTAGTGCTTGTAACGTTATTATTTCATGCAAATTGTTAATAAACGAATATTACATATTTTCATCAAACACAATAATCTTTGTAAAATAACATTTACATTTCATAAATTAAATAACAAACAATAATACCGTAACAGTTCCATACGTTAACAAAATCCAATTAAATAAAAGAATTTCGGTCATCTAATCGTTAATTAAATTTTATTCTTAATATTTACCGTATAAACTACAAACATTTACCGTCATAATATTGAAATCAAAGTCAAATATCAGATTACTTTAATTACGATTTAACGCAAACACAATGATTCCATTAACATACAATGTATACCTACCTGTTTATAGTTGAAAATTATTTGCAAATTTTCACAAATTAAGTTTACGGCCATTAACCTTTGCAATAAAGTGTTAAAAAAACGTTATATTAGTTATTGATAAGTAAAAGTAATAGGGTTAATAAGAGTTCCATTACTGAACTACAAATCAACTTGCGACGATACTAACTACCCC
Organism: Vesta saturnalis; assembly: GCA_036346205.1. NCBI lineage: Eukaryota > Metazoa > Arthropoda > Insecta > Coleoptera > Lampyridae > Vesta > Vesta saturnalis. The sequence goes on from JARFJB010001647.1 coordinate 836,034, forward strand.
AAATTAAATTTTCTCGAGTCTGTTGGCGCGCACATAACTGTAACTCAGACTAAATTAAATTAAGAAGGCGGCAGCGTCTCGGTTCAAAACTGAGTAAAGTATTTTTCTTTTAACGACCGCTTTTGTCTTACTTATATTTGAAAAAGCCAAACGACTTTGTAAAGGGGCTTGAAAGATCTGAAACGTAATTGCACCTCCAGGGTATAGTTTCTTTTCTAGATTTTCTCTCCCCCTTATTCTCTTGTTTACGAAAGGCGTTGTTTTGTCATGTTCCCGGTTCTAATTTCTTCACGCAAAGTGATTGTGGCATGTTTCTCTTACGCTATTATTAATGCTCCAAATGTTTTCAGTTTAATATTTGCATCATAAAGATATGGTAAAATTACTAAATAATTTTATAAATTTAAATTTTACGTTTTATAACTTTATATACAGGGTCTTCATTAATGTTTAAGTCCCACGTGACCCCAATTGTTCTAATTACTAATAATTTGTTGATTTCATATTAGTAGCATCATACTCTGGTGGAAAAAAGATAACTAACGAATTGCACCAAATGTCAACATAACCGACTATAACTAATTAGTTTTAGTTTTTTATTATTTTAGTACTAGTTTGATTATCTGTTAAGTTAGTTATTAAATAAATAGTTCTTCTAAGAATCTGAAACTGCGTGACGATTTCAATGTAAGTATATTTTTAGGTTACTTATTCATGTAGGATTTTGTTGTACCGTGTGTACCGATTTTGTTGTTTTAGTGTCTTTTTAATGATATCGTTGTTAGAAGTTTACAGTTTTTACATTCACGTACTACTTTGTTGACCTAGAGTTTATGGCAAATCGAAAATTTAGTATCTTCTTTTATTTTCGACTTATAGCCAAACGTCTATATTTCCACACTTTTTTCAAGGTCTTACTGAATACTTTTATACTGGTATATTTCGTCAACAGTATTTATATATTGCGAAGTGCCGAATTCAGTGGCGTGCTTAGAATTCTACTTGCATCTTTAAATAAATATGTTGGCAACCATCAGTTGCGTTCTTCTTAGCTTTTCAAAATATAATATAGACATTCTGAAAAACATCTTCTAAATATTTTTTTTCAACAGAGTGAGATAGCTTTCAGTGACGAATTACTTAGAAAACAGTTTCCTAAATCGTATGATTGCAACATTTGGTTCGGTGTCATGGCCGTCAGGATATTCAGATCTGTCAATACTGGATTTCTTTTTATGGGGTTTTCTGACAAAAAATTTATCAAAACCGTCATAATTATCGAACCGAATGTTGCAATGCAGCGATTTGGGAAGCGGTTTTCTAAGTAGTTCCTCACTGCCAAAGCATTATGCACTGGGGTATCGTCTTGTTGAAAAAAAATATATTTGCAAGATGTGTTTCTAGAATGTCTATATTTATATTTGTGAAAAGGTAAGAAAGAAATGCAGATGATGGTTGCCAAGCCAATTATAATTCCCATTCAAAAAAATGTAGGTTTATTTATTCAAAAATCTAGAAGAATTCTAAGCAAGCCACTGATTCCGGCACTTCGCAATATATAAGTACCGTTCACGAAATATATCAGTATAATAGTATTAAGCGAGGTATAAGAACCTTGAAAAAGTAAATGTCGTTTTTTTTGTTTTCAGAATTCACAGTTAGTAGTGCGATAAAAATATTCTAGTCTTATTGACTTAGTTGCTATGCTAACGCAAACGTAAGTATACAGATTATTATTTTCGCTTCTTACTAGTCACAATAAGAATAACTATTTTCTCTATAACGAATACAAATCATCTGGTAGATTACTATGCAGGAAGAGTTTTGATAATATCGAGATATAGTCATACAACTTAAAACAACGTTTATAATAAGCTACTCACAGAAGATGAAAAGAAAAAATAGAATACATATTTATTAATAAATGGTCATTAAACGATCATGCATAAAATTTTGTATGTATTTCGGGCACAAACAGCGGTTGTGAACCTTACGTATTAATAGCCCTGGCCTGACTGCTCGGGCTTTCTTACTCACACGTTGCGGTCCATAAATGACTATTTTACGCCGTTGATATATAAATAACTATTATTTTTTGTTTAAATAAAGAATAAGTTTATGATTTTGTTTTGTATTGTTTTTTTAAATTATATCATTTGTATGAGTTTAGTTGCCTAACATCCGCAGTCAGAGAGGACTCAACATTTCAATTTGTATTTTTTTATTAATGAAGATCCTGTATTATTATTGGTATTAATAATACTTCAATATGTTTTTTCCCGTATACTACACCAGGTATAGAAAAGGCAACCTATAGTTATCATGAAAAAATTCGATGTCGAGATTTTGACGGATCTTTACGTTTTGAGGTTCCTTGAATGCATTTTGACCATTTTGGCCGTGGAGTGTGTGAGTGTGTGAGTGTGTGAGTGTGTGTGTGAGGTGTGAGTGTGTGAGTGTGTGAGGTGTGAGTGTGAGTGAGTGTGGAGTGTGTGAGTGTGTGAGTGTGTGTGTGTGATGTGTGGTGAATGTGTGAGTGTGAGGTGTGAGAGTGTGAGAGTGTGATGAGTGTGAGAGTGTGAGAGTGAGAGTGTGAGAGTGTGAGAGGTGTGAGAGTGTGAGAGTGTGAGTGGAGTGTGAGTGTGAGAGTGTGAGAGTGTGGAGTGTAGCAGTGTGAGTGTGAGAATGTGAGTGTGAAGAGTGTGAGTGTGAGATGTGAGAGTGTGAGAGTGTGAGAGTGAGAGTGTGAGATGTGAGGTGTGAGATGTGAGTGATGTGAGAGTGTGAGTGTGAGAGTGTGAGAGTGTGAGTGTAGGAGGAGTGGAGAGTGAGTGAGGTGTGAGTGCGTGAGTGTGTGAGTGTGTATGGTGTGAGGTGTGAGAGTGTGAGTGTGGATGTGAGTGTGAGTGTGATGGTGTGGGTGTGATGAGTGTGGATGAGTAGAGTGTGAGATGTGTAGATGAGTGTGAGAGTGTGAGTGTGAGATGTGAGTGTGAGAGGAGTGTGAGTGAGTGTGAGAGTGTGAGGTGTGTGATGTGAATGTGAGATGAGAATGTAGAGTGTGAGAGTGTGAGTGGAGTGTGAGAGTGTGAGAGTGTGAGAGTGTGAGGTGTGAGGGTGTAAGAGTGTGAGGTGTGAGAGTGTGAGAGTGTGAGAGTGTGAGATAATGAGTGTGAGTGTGAGGTGAGAGGTGTGGGTGTGTGGAGGTGTAGAAGTGGAGTGTGAGAGTGTGAGTGTAGAGTGTGAGAGTGTGAGAGATGTGAGATGTGATGAGCGTGAGAGTGTGAGAGTGTGAATGTGAGTATGGAGGTGTGAAGAAGTGTGAGAGTGTGTGTAGAGAGAGAGGTAGTGTGAGTGTGAGTGTGTGAGTGTGTGTGGTGTGTGAGGTGTGTGAGAGTGTGTGTGATGTGAGTGTGTGTGAGTGTGTGTGAGTGTGTGTAGTATGTGTGAGTGTGTGAGTTGTGTGTGTGTGAGAGTGAGTGAGTCAGTGTGATGTGTGGTGCGTGTGTGTGCGTGATGCTGCGTGTGTGTGTGTATGAACTATATATATATATATATATATATATATATATATATATATATATATATATTTTGAGATGTTTAGAAAGAGGTAATAGAAGTATCGGACAGATTACATGACATTTGGGTCATAAAAGGGTAATTTCTGGCTCGAGACAAGTGCGAGACACAATTTTACATAAATCTGGTTCACGATGTGTTTAAAATAAATTTATTTGGTATAAATTGATCTGAATATCATTTGCTAAGTTTGGTTTCATCATAAAAAGCAATTTGTTGCTACCTAAATTGTCAAAGATGTTAAATATCACCGTTTTCGTAGAGTCATTTTAGTAGTGCAATTTTACAATAAATTCAATTTTTCAAAGTTAATTTGGCAAGTAGACATTTCACAGGTGTTTAAACATGGACTATGTAGTTAGGATTATGTTAGGGATAAGGTATGTTTAGTTTTTAAGAGCAGGAAATACAAAAATTTAGTTAAAAGGGTTATAATATGGATAGTATAGACAATTTTCGCACACATTTTTGTTAGTGAATTAGTGACAAAACTTATAATATATGATTCACAACAAGAAAGACATTTAGAACATTTTGGCATACAAACATTTATAGTGCCGTACAATTTATAGTGTAAAAATCCCAAAACAGTGTTAGACGATGAGACTTTTTCAATGCAAGACTAAATAACATTATGCATTGCAAATAAGTAGTGTGAACAATAAAGACAAGTTGTACAAACCTTAAACATAACATTTTATGTGCTAAAAACATTTTTTAATATGAATTTATTTCATATTTAAAATTTAAGTATGGTTACGTTGTAAATTTTAGATTTTTCACATAATTTTATACTTTTTCCATATTATTAGATTTAGTTTTTGCTCTTAAAGCAAATAATAGTTGTTCTTTCACAATATAAATAAGTTTTTATAAGGATACAGCGTTTTATCCGCAAAAATTTGCCAAATCTAAGGTGATTTCTAGACAAATTTACAAAAACTTAAAATTTTCATTAAAGTAAATGTTTCGAATTTAAAAAGATATGTTTTCTTATGTAAATTGTCCTCAGAATTCCATTTTCGCAAGTAATTTTAGTGTAGCTTGTAAGGGTGTATAGTTAGTAGCTTATTTTGATTAGATTAAGTTGTTTCGTTTATTAGTGGTAGGATTTATTGCTTATTCGGTGTCCTTTTATTCGAAATTTCACATAGTTTTCATTTCTGTTTTTAAATTTCATTTCCGACCATGTATAAGAAAGTTACGGCCAAAATTCCATTTTTGTACAATTCTTAAATTTGATTAGCCAATCACATTCATTGTAAATTTTGCAATATGGCTGTAAAAAAATTGAAATTTCTGTAGCAACCAGAAACCTATAAAAGCAAGAGCTCAGGAAGTCATTCTCTCTCCAGTTTTTGTTCAAAAGTGAAAAGATTAAAACAGTGTTGCTAATTTGTGTTTACATAACCTAATTTATTTTCGTCGAGAAAGTTTACGGTACGAATAATTTCGAGAGCACTTGTTTTATAACTTCGGTTAAAATTAAATAGTTCGGTCACCGATACCTGTCGTTGTTAATAAATTATTGCTGTACGATTAATTGATGTCACGATTTTGTGTAAAATTTGTTTTCATGTTTTCCGATTTAAAATAATTCTGATATACCAAATTAAATTCCATTTTTATTTGGTGAAAAGTTGTTTTATTTATCCGGACAATTCCTCTTAAATAAATATTATATTTTCGGTAACTAAAATAAAATTGTGTTAACAAAAATCTTGGATACTAATAATACATTTTAAACGAAATCAGTCATAAAGATTTAAAACCATTTTAATAAAAGTTACCATAAAAATAAGTGTTTGGAGGTTGCCGTTTTGGAAAGAAAACATCTTGAAGATTGGAGGTTGGTGTCTTCGAGAACCGAGATAGCAGTTGGACATTAGTAACAACAACAGCCGAGTGAACATTGCCTGCCTCCAGCTGAAGTTTGAAGACATCTTTCAATCGACAGGAGGGATTGTATCTGTGAGTTTTAAAATTTTTTTATAACCCTGTTATTGGTATTTCCCTGCAATCTATATTTGTTATATGTTATTAATTAAGAATTTCAATTATTTACCTGTGTAAACACCTGAGAAGCAAATCATTTCCTTTTCTTTTTCTAAATTTTCACATTTTGATCCAAACATTAAAATTTCTTAATTATTTGACATTTTTTGACAGTTTTAATTATTTACACTTAAAGTCAGTAACGCATGCGTTAGAAAGCAAAACTTATTCAGACCAAATTTTATACGTCAAATTCAATTTAGTATAGGATATTTCCTATACAAAAATATATTATCTTCAACTAAATCTTTGAACCCTTTCCCCATTGAGATCCCTGAGCTAGTTTGGTGCAAAAATAACATTTAAAATAAAAATAAATAACTTCTTTCATTATTACATACAACATAAAAATTAGAACCCTATCCCCATTTGAGATTAATCATAATCTAATAATAAAGCCCATATTGATATTATTAAATTAAAGCCAACTAATTTTAAAGCCAATTAAACATTACAATTTATTGGCACCGCAACGTGTGGGCACGATTTAGTTTGAAGATTTTGTTATATAAAAGTACAAAAAAATTTTATAGATATTTAGTTTTTTCATTTTTCATTTATTGTTCATTGTTATTTGTTATTAGTTATTGTTTATTGTTTATTGTGTTTATTAGTGTTAGGATTTTTATAAAAAGGGGCAAATTTAGTTAGTACGACTAGTGAATGCAAGATCGTAGGGTAACTAGATCAGGTAAAGTTTACGGACCTAAAGATATTGAGGTAAAAGAGAAAAAACAGGATCTAGTTACAAAGATGGAGGATATTGAAAAGGATGTTGAAACACAACAAGAAGGGGGAAGTCCAGTGAGAGAAAGCAAGAGCTTAGACGTGGACATGATAATCGCCATGATGATAAAAGCGGAAGAAAATAGGAAGCAAGACATGATAAAAGCCGAGGAAAATATTGATAGAAAATTCAACAAGCTTGAAGAAAATAGGAAAGAAGCGGAAGAAAATAGAATAAAAGCAGAGGAAGAAAGGAAGGAGGATATGAGACGGCTACAAGAAAGTATCGATAGACAGCTAAATAAGTGGGAGAATGATAAAGAGAAGTTAGTGCATAAAATGGAGAAAACGAAGGAAGAATTAAGCAATAGCATGCACCGAGAAAATGATAAGTTATGGGGAACGATTATCGACAATAAGGAAGAGGTAGATGACAAGATAGGAAAGTTGGACAAGAATATTAGAACTGAAACCCGTCTAAGAGAAGAGGCTTCTAACGAAATAAATGATAGAGTAGGAAGGATACATGACATCCACGAACAAATATGTTTTCAGGTGGATAAGAATAGGGATGAGAACAAGAAACAGATGGGGGAAATTTGCAATAAACTAAGAATACACGATCATGACCTAGAAGAGTTGAAAGAACGTGAAACACCTCGAAATTTTCAAATCGGCTGGGAAAATTGCATGTGGAATCAAGAGATGCCATACAAATTTGAAGGAAAGAAGCAAGAATCGCCAATGCTATTTTTGAAAAATATAGAAGAATATTTTAATGACATTAAGGACAATAAACAAAGAATGCGTTTGGTGAGAAAGATGCTTAAAGGAATGCCGAACTATGGTACAATTTAGTACAAGAGCAATGTACCGATTATAAGCACTTCAAGGAATTATTTACCAAACAATATTGGAGTGACGTCCAACAAAATGTAATAAGGGAAGAATTTTCAAGGGCGAAGTATGACAAAACTATGGCACTTCGAGGAGATTTATGTAATGAAGAAATACCAAATAGCAAGATACTTCACACCACCGATGAATGAACAAGAAATAGTCCAATATTTAGCAAGGCAACTGGAGAATAATGTGGCAGAAAACATTATTCTGCAAAATATAGATAATATAACATCACTACTGCAATTTTAAGAAGATACGATGCATACGAACAGCATCAGAACAGTTACGAAAAGAGAGAATTTAACCCTAGGAATTATGGAAATGACAGAAGGGAATATAATTACAGGCACGAAGAGAGGACAATAGGAGAGATAATTATAATAGGAATTATGGAAATGACAGGAGGGATTATCAAAATCAATATCATCGTGCTGATAATCGTAGAGAGTATTTCCAAAATGGCAACAATAGGGAAGGCAATTATAGATCGGGAAGAGAGAGGAACAACTTCCAACAAAGAAGAGGGGGATATAATAATGGCTACGATAGGAACAGATTTAATTACAACAATCAAGCCAAGGATAATGAACGGGAACATCAGAATAATAGAGAGAATGAAGGAAAGGATCATCGTAGAAATGATATGCAAAAGAAAATAGAAGACCATACCAAGAGATCGTGGATGATCAGAATAGGAGGGTGAATAACATCCAGGTACGAGAAGAGAAGGAGGAACCGAGTTGTGGAAGGATTAGTTGGGTCAATGCTATCGTACATGCATCCCAAGACGAAGAAAGAACACAAAAGGACTTTGACAAGATCACCGTTCAAAATTTTTAAATACGAGCTTCCTTGTCAACAATGTAAAGACAAACTACCAACATCCTACGGAATTTTTAGAAATTGAACAAAATTTAGAACCAGAAACTGCAAACATTTTATTACCTTTCGTTAACATTAGAATTAAGAATTTAAATTTATTAGGATTAGTTGATACCGGATCAGAAATTTCATTAATACAGGAAAAATCATCGTAGAGAATAACGATTTATTTAAAGATGAGATCATTAGAATAAACAAAATAGAAGTTATGGCAGCAACGGATAAGAAGCTTAGCACTATAAATAGGATGCTACATACTGAAGCTAAGGTAGGGGAACAGATTTTTCAAACACAATGGTTTATAACTAACAATTTAAAAATGGAGTTAATAATCGGAATGGATTTGATTAAGCAATTAAAATTGATTATCGATGCGCAACATATGAAGATAAGAATTGGTAAAGATGAATTAAACTGGGTACAGCCCTACAATAAAAGATTAAATTTATATAAACCGCATATCCAGTATTTGAAGGTGGAAAGAATTATAAAGGATGAGCAATTATATCAATCACATTGGTTACAAGCTAATTTATAAACATTATACAAGAAAATTTGGTGTTGATAAATGAAAATTAGTATGCAAGTAAATATGTACATAAAATTGAGGTGCCTAGATGAATCTAAAATTTTCATACTTCTTAAGAATACTTATTTAAAGTTAATTGTAAAGGTCAATTAAAGAACAATAATTTTCGTAGCAAAATCTTATTCTTAAATTGGAATTTGAGATGTTTAGAAAGAGGTAATAGAAGTATCGGACAGCTTACATGACATTTGGGTCATAAAAGGGTAATTTCTGGCTCGAAACAAGTCAAACAATTTTACATAAATCTGGTTCACGATGTGTTTAAAATAAATTTATTTGGTATAAATTGATCTGAATATCATTTGCTAAGTTTGGTTTCATCATAAAAAGCAATTTGTTGCTACCAAATTGTCAAAGATGTTAAATATCACCGATTTTAGAGTCATTTTAGTAGTGCAATTTTACGTTTTCAATTTTCAAAGTTAATTTGGCAAGTAGACATTTCACAGGTGTTTAAACATGGACTATGTAGTTAGGATTATGTTAGGGATAAGGTATGTTTAGTTTTTAAGAGCAGGAAATACAAAAATTTAGTTAAAAGGGTTATAATATGGATAGTATAGACAATTTTCGCACATTTTTGTTAGTGAATTAGTGACAAAACTTATAATATATGATTCACAACAAGAAAGACATTTAGAACATTTTGGCATACAAACATTTATAGTGCCGTACAATTTATAGTGTAAAAATCCCAAAACAGTGTGTACCGATTTTGTTGTTTTAGTGTCTTTTAATGATATCGTTGTAAAAGTTTACAGTTTTACATTAGTACAATTTGTTGACCTAGAGTTTATAGCAAATAATTTAGTATCTTCTTTTATTTTCGACTTATATTTAAACGTCTATATTTCCACTTTTTTGTCTTACAATAATTTTATACTGGTATATTTCGTAAGTAGTTTTATTTAAAGTGCCGAATTCAGTGGCGTGCTTAGAATTCTACTTGCATTTTAAAATGGAAATCAAGTTTTTCGGCAACCATCAGTTGCAATCTAGTATTTTAAAAATTATAAATATAAATTCTGAAAACATCTTCTAAATATTTTTTTCAACAAGACGGTTCTTATGAAATGCTTGAGTGACGAATTACTTTAGAAAGTTTAAATCGTATGTTGACTTTGGTTCGTGTCATGGCCGTCAGGATATTCAGATCTGTCAATACTGGATTTCTTTTATGGGTTTTCTGACAAAAATTTATCAAAACCGTCATAATTATCGAACCGAATGTTGCAATCAGCGATTTAGAAGTTGCAATCATTCTACTGCCTAAATTATTAGCCATATCGTCTTGTTAAAATAATTTGCAAGATGTTTTAAAATTATTTATATTTGTGAAAATAAAAAAAATGCAGATGATGTTCTGTTTATTCAAATCATTCAAAAAAATGTAGTTTATTTATTCAAAATCTAGAAGAATTCTAAGCAAGCCACTGATTCGGCATTACGAATATATAAGACCGTTCACGAAATATATCAGTATAAATAATAGCGGTATACAGAACCTTGAAAAGTAAATTATTTTTGTTTTCAGAATTCACAGTTAGTAGTGCGATAAAATATTTTAGTCTTATTGACTTAGTCTATGCTAACGCAAACGTAAGTATACAGATTATTATTTTCACTTCTTACTAGTCACAATAAGAATAACTATTTTCTTATAACGAATACAAATCATCTGGTAGATTACTATGCAGGAAGAGTTTTGATAATATCGAGATATAGTCATACAACTTAAAACAACATTTATAATAAGCTACTCACAGAAGATGAAAAGAAAAATAGAATACATATTTATTAATAAATGGTCATTAAACGATCATGCATAAATTTGTATGTATTTCGGGCACAAACAGCGGTTGTGAACCTTAGTATTAATAGCCCTGGCCTGACTGCTCGCTTTCTTACTACACGTTGCGGTCCATAAATGACTATTTTACGCCGTTGATATATAAATAACTATTATTTTTGTTTAAATAAAGAATAAGTTTATGATTTTGTTTTGTATTGTTTTTTTAAATTATATCATTTGTATGAGTTTAGTTGCCTAACATCCGCAGTCAGAGAGGACTCAACATTTCAATTTGTATTTTTTTATTAATGAAGATCCTGTATTATTATTGGTATTAATACATTTTTAATATTTTTTTCCGTATACTACACCAGGTATAGAAAAGGCAACCTATAGTTATCATGAAAAAATTCGATGTCGAGATTTTGACGGATCTTTACGTTTTGAGGTTCCTTGAATGCATTTTGACCATTTTTGGCCGTGTGAGTGTGTGAGAGTGTGTGAGTGTGTGAGTGTGTGAGTGTGTGAGTGTGTGAGTGTGTGAGTGTGTGAGTGTGTGAGTGTGTGAGTGTGTGAGTGTGTGAGTGTGTGAGTGTGTGAGTGTGTGCGTGTGTGAGTGTGTGAGTGTGAGAGTGTGTGAGGTGTGAGGTGTGAGAGTGTGAGAGTGTGAGAGTGTGAGAGTGTGAGAGTGTGAGAGTGTGAGAGTGTGAGAGTGTGAGGTGTGAGTGAGTGTGAGTGTGGAGGTGTGAGAGTGTGAAGTGTGAGAGTGTGAGAGTGTGAGAGTGTGAGTGTGAGAGTGAGCAGGTGTGAGTGTGTGTGTGAGGTGATGAGGTGTGAGAGTGTGAGAGTGTGAGAGTGTGAGGAGTGTGAGGTGATGAGTGTGAGAGTGTGAGGTGGAGAGTGGTGAGAGTGTGAGTGGTGTGAGAGTGTGAGTGTGAGTGTGAGTGTGAGTGTGAGAGTGTGAGTGTGAGGGTGTGGGGTGATGTGGGTGTGGGAGTGTGGGAGTGTGAGAGTGTGAGGTGTGAGAGTGTGAGTGATGAGGTGTGAGAGTGTGAGATGTGAGTGTGAGTGTGAGTGTGAGTGTGAGAGTGTGGTGAGGTGTGAGGTGTGAGAGTGTGAGGTGTGAGAGTGTGAGTGTGAGTGTGAGGTGTGAGTGTGAGAGTGTGAGAGTGTGAGAGTGTGAGAGTGCGAGTGAGTGTGAGTGGTGAGTGGTGATGTGTGAGGTGTGGTGTGTGATGTGTGAGAGTGTGAGTGTGTGAGTGTGTGTGTGAGTGTGTGTGTGTGTGGTGTGTGTGTGTGTGTGAGTGTGAGAATGTGAGAGTGTAAAGTGTGAGAGTGTAGAGTGTAGAGTGCAGGTGGAGTGTGAGAGTGTGAGAGTGTGAGAGTGTGAGTGAGCGTGAGCAAGTGTGGAGTGTGAGAGTGTGAGTGTGAGTGAGAGTGTAGAGTGTGAGTGTGAGAGTGTAGGTGATGTGAGGTGTGGAGTGTGAGGTGTAGAGTGTGAGATGTGAGTGTGAGTGTGGGAGTGGGAGTGTGGGAGCGTGGAGTGTGGGAGTGTGGGTGTGAGGTGTGATGAGTGTGAGGTGTGAGTGTGAGCGTGTAGGTGTGAGTGTGAGTAGATGAGTGTAGTGTGAGGTGTGAGTTGTGAGAGAGAGTGGTGTGTGGTGAGTGTGAGTGTGTGAGTTGTGAGTGTGTGAGTGTGTGGAGTGTGTGAGTGAGTGTGTTTGAGTGTGAAATGATGTGTGAGAATATGTGAGTGGTGTGTGATAGTAGTAAAAAAGTGTGTGTGTGAACTATATATATATATATATATATATATATATATATATATAATATATATATATATATATATAGGTATGGAAAAATATTAATCGGGTCTGACTTATAGAGTAAGTAAAATCATTTTAAGACAGTACAACCAGTTCACGTGCTAAGAAAATGAGATAGAATATCACAACACAACTAAAAGAGCGTTGTATGCCATACATGCAGTCTTTTGAGTAGTGCTAGTGTCAAAGACACATTTAATTGTTACTATCAACGAGAATTCAAAATCAGTGTTTTTGCAAGTCCGACACAATACTCATGCATTACACTGAAGAAAAAATACAGATTAAGTAGTATTATTCAGGAAGCACCGCACAAGAAATAATGGGCAGGTTTGCTTTTTCCTTTGAAAACAGGCTAATTCTATTAGACAGTACGATTATGCGTACTGTTTGTAAATTTGAAAGGTGTAAATGTTTAAATAATTGTAGAAAATGAAGTAGGATTGATGGTGAGCATCCTGGTCGTAACTTAAACGAAGAGCGCGAACTCCAAGAAATTGCAGTGTGTAGTTTAGCAGAAACTAATTTCCTGTGCAATAGTACAAAAATTACTGAAGAAATGAATATTGAACCAAGAACAGTTCGCAATATCTTGAAAAGGAATAACTACCGTTGCTATAAGTTGCAAACTACACAAGAAATTTTTCCAGAAGATCATCAAAAGCGAATGGAATTTTGTGAAAATATGATGAATCGGGCTAATGAAAACGAAAGATTTATTGAAAATATTTTGTTTACCGACGAGTGTTCTTTTAACTTACATGGTCATCGCAATCCGTCTGTCGCTGTTGGATACTGCCTTGCGCAAGGTGGAGGTCTTTTCGAAAATCTTATAAAGTAGAGTTTTGAAAAAACTGTATTCTGTTGATTTTTAAAAATAGTTGGTTTTTCAATAAGAATTATAACGCTAAAGTTAAACCTTAAACTTAAGTTATACTATCAATGTAAATGTTAATGTTCTTGGTTGTAGCTTTCGTAAGTTTCTTCTTGGTTCTTTTTTCGAGTAGTAATCGGATCATGTCATAAATTCGGAATTACAATAAACTTCGATGTTTGAGGTGTTATCATTTAATGGTTAAGTGTAAAATATGTTATTTAATAGTTTCAAAGAGCACGCGACTTTTCAACATCATCTTAATTGCTTTGGTTTTGCTAGAAATGTTGAGACTTAAGTAGTTCATATTTTGTCCTTACATGCAAATATATACAGTGGCAACATCGGTAAAGTTATGTCTCTCTCACACTCAGATAATGCTTATTGGGTTTCTTTCTAGCTTATTATAAGTCAGACCCGCAATAACGTTTTTCCATACCTTTACCGTGCAAGAAGTATCTAATTACGCACGCGGGTTCATTAAATTGAAATCTGTTAAAATAAAAGGGCTAGCGTCACACCCTACAGGACTTCCTACCTCATCACTTTGGCGAATTAGCATTATTGTCTGATTATATTTGTGATTTACACATTGCAGGCTCCTCGAATTATATTTTTACTGTTTTTATTGTTTTCTATAGATGGATGTGTAACCTGAGAAAGGGACGCTGTATTTTGTTTTAATGCAGTCATTCAAGCTTGTTTATCGGTCACGTGGTTATATATTTGCACTTACTCTTGCAAGGCTTTGTTTTAATGAGTTTGTTTTGCGTCTTTGATTCAGTTTGTTTAAGTAGAAATGATTACCCGCGAACAAATTTCTCGTTATATGTAATTTATTGTAATTGTACACAATTGTGTAAGTTTAAATTCCTTACCTATTTTTTTAAAAGGCCTCATGTTTGGTATAACAAGTTTTATTTTGATCTTTTTATGACACAATTGTGGGTGTGATTGCATTCTTTTTTTTCATTGGGTTTATGTGTAGATAAACTGCTTTTTATTTATTTTTTTTCTTAACGTTATAATTTTGTACGCATTTTTTAACCTGATCTAATGGTGTTGTGTTATATATTGAACCCTTTCTTTGCTTTTTTATTTGTTATTATTAATGTACTTGTGCAATTACTTATTTATAAATAAATTGAGTTTTTTTGGTGGTTCTTTCCCGAAATAGTACATTAACGGGTTGAACCATCATTGTGCAAAGCTTGTTAATTTTAATTTGAGTAGTTTCATTGTTCACCTGTCCCACCTGATGCAACAATGAACTTCACCCAAGCCTATCTAACTCAAATAGCACAGCGTACTTACAACTAGACGACCAATTCTTTTGATCAGATTTGAGGTTTGCGAGCAATTAAATATCAGACTTGTAAATAAATTCTAATGTTTTAATCATTGCCAGGAAGGTAAATGTAAGACAAGAAATTAATGTGAGTAATAGTAGCATTATTGTCAGTAAAGTTAAGATAAACCACTTAGTGATTGTTTTGCTCTTGAATTTGCATTCTTGCGAATAAGTTCAAGTTACACTTTTTAAGATACGGTACCTGGGGATGCTACACCCTTAATATTGAACTTATAACTGTGATCTGTAATACAATACGCGCCTTAACCTTAAAAATTTATTGACACAAAGCTAAATGCAACCTTTGAGATGTTAGTAGATGATAAACGAGACCTGGACACCACGTCTTAACGTCACACCTCCCTTATGTCAATTTTAGAAATAACATACATCACTAGGTTTGGATTTAAGGCCAGTGATCACAACGTACACCGACACTTTCTAATCATATGGTATGATGGTGAAAAATTAATTAAAACAAGTTATTAAAAGCGGGGTGATTCGTAAAAAGAAACGTGTGAATGCAAAAAACAATGAATGAATCCACTGCCAATATAGCAAAATCAGTAATTGTACCGTACAGTGTAAAATGAGGAGTTTTGCAGTCCTGTTAATTTTCAGTTGTTAAAAATAATTATGGAAGTTGTAAAAGTACTCTTAATTCTAAAAACTAATTAAACTTAGTTGGTGCCTAAAAGCAATTCCATTGATAATATTACAAACAAAATGATTCATAACGGAATATTTTGGATATGACTGTTTCCTAATGCTGACCAGTAACCTAAAATAATATAATTTAGTTGTTGTCAATCGAAGCAATGCATTTGGTCTTTCTTCAAACGAATTTGTATATACAAAAAAGAGTTTAAGTGTGTCTTTATTATGCAGCACTTTGTTTGAAATATATTATTACTGGTAGCGACGAGGTGTGTTCAGGAAGAGAAACCTAACATTGGATAATTTTTGTCAATTAAGTAAGAGATTTTATGTTTCATTATATATTCTTGAGACAAGACAATGGTCGTGTGCTGATATAATTTAAATTTTTAATATTCATTATTAATATACTTGATTGAGTAAGTCACTGTTGTGAGTGTCAGAGTTTGACCGTTGAATTTGTGTGTACATAATTTAATGAGTTAAATTGGAGGGCTGATAGGTTCTATATAAGAGATTACAATATATATGTCTATCAGATCATCTAATAAATGTGTTACAATTGTAATTAATGATTAATTTGAAATTCAGGTAATCAGATTTTACCCTTGTGTTCGTTTATACTGTTTGGTGTAAATCAAAATAACCATTATGTTAAGTTGGAATGAGAAACCTGGTCTAACTTGGTAATGGTGGTAAGTAATCCAGATAGATTTAAACTGATTGTGACATACATTTTCTAAAGTTTATGGCACAAAAAATTAATGTATGTTTTCATTACATCAATTATTATATTTTAAAATGATCAATAGGTATAATTTAACACTCAAATTTGTCATTGTTCCTTAAGGAGAAAAATAATTTAGCAATTAGTTATATATGAATTATTAACACAAATTGATCAAGTTACTTGAATTAATTAATTAACACTTGTTCCTTTACAATTTGGCATCGATTGAGGGGCTTGTTTCATTACAATTTGTCTCCCAACGTGTCGGCATAGATTTGCGGTTTCATTACAATTTAGCCCACCCGTGGGACTCAAATTGCCTGTGAGTCATTACATATTCTTCGGACGGAATAAAGTAACACGACGGTTTGGAACATTCACAATTTGATGAGCTTTCCATTTACATTTGCCTCAAATTACCTGAGGCAACCAGAATTAAGTAGGAAGTTTTACGCAACATCCGTTTTGCGATTTTATTCTTATGTGAAACTTGAATTTAAATGTCAAATATGTATAAAAATGTCTTAGTAAGGTACATAAACAGTTTATTGATTGTATAATTTTTTCTATATCTTTGACTTAAATTTTGAACGACCAAATGAAATACAACGGCGAATTCTTGAATGTTATTGTAGAGGTCATTGAAAGTGAGCGCTTTTTCCGTGAAAAACGTTTTATAAGACATTACGTTTACTAAACGATTCCATTGTTCGGAAAAGAAACCAAAACAGTAACTATATTAAAAACCATGCACTCCCAAGCATCTTTATTCATTTTACAGTTACTGGAGGATTGCATTACTCTTTTCTCTCGTCTGGCTTACTTAATACGTCCATCAGTTTTATAGATAGGAAATTTCTTCTTGTTATGATTGCTTTTTTATTTAATCAATCGATAACGCAAACATGCGTGTGATATTAAAAAAAAATCATGTTTACAGAGTATACACCGCTATTTAGATATAATCGGTAACTGTATGTGGTTTACCCAAACAAGCAGTTATAATAATTGAGTAAGCCATAAATTTGAGGCAAGCATCAACCGAGTTCAAAGTTGTGTAATCAATTTATCTCACTTTATATTCACATTGGATATATTCATGATGTAAATAGACCTCATTTGGCGACACAATGAAAATTTAAACGATAGTTGTCAATATTGTAATCAGAGAGAAGCGATCAGAATTAATCGAAATTCTCTTGAATTAACTTTAGGAAACATGCCTTTTATTAATGACTGCAGAGGTTAAAAGCTGTTCTAAATACTGAAAATTACGGGTAGCTTATGATGTAAGAATATTATATAGTGTAAAACATATCATTAAAATTCCCCCTTGAAAAGAAGGAAAAACGAAGGAAAAATCGTGCTGATCCACACTCGTGGAGAATTAAAATGGCGCCTTTTTATCATCGTTAGTTGTGTAATATTTTTCCATTCCCCCTGTCTGAATCTAATCCATTTAGCGACCCTATCCTGCCTCGCCGGCTGTCAGCCGCGCTTAATACCCCCTTTATTTCCATTTGACAGCTACACATCCAAGACGGTAAATAAAAGAGAACCCTAGATATTTACTTTAGCTATATTTCGGAGTATTTCTTTGTGCATATAAATTTTCTGAAGGAATTATTCATTACTATAAAATCATTTAAATTCACTAATTTTAAGACAACGGGAAACAATAATGAGAATAATGAAAAATATGAGTCGAATAAATTTACGAAGAATGAAAAATATCATCATAGAATTTTCCGTACATTATCAAATTAATGTAGGTGAAAATGAGCTACCAATGCAGCAAAGCGTGTGTCTATTTTCATGTGTCAGCTAGTTTGCACTTTTTATGACAGGACACGCTTTGATAGCAGGGGTGACTATATGGTTTCCGTTTGCAAATGGTTGAAATTGATCACGTGCTGAATGAAACGATTAGCACATTTACAATGAGAGCTCCCCTATTTCCTTCTTTACCCACGAATTCCATATTTATAAATTTGTTGACATCAATTTCTTGCCCTTATTAAATTTTACTACTTCTACAGATTTTGTGCAATCGTGTCCTATTCAGTACAACCATAATTTCTTATTTGACTTTCTATTTCCAAATATAACGCTTTGTTTCTTAAATCTCAAGTTACGGTCGTCTATATCGTAGAGGATTTTATAGAACAAGATCTAAACCTGAGATATGGATTTAGCATTTTCACTCTACTTGTTTTCACTTTTCACTTGCAGAGATATAACTTAACGCCAAATAAATCAACTCTTTTCTTACACAACTAACAGTAACGTTAACAATCACCTCAAGTTTTGTTAATTTTCGATTTACATGTGCTCATTTATGAAATGATTGACTTCTGAGTATATATATTCCCTACTTCTACTTAAGAACACAAAAAGTTGCTATTCCTCTGTTTCCTTTTACACTAAATCAGAATCTCTAATAAGTAAATAAATATATATATACTTTTTTTTTGTATTAGAATCAACAAATAATCAAATCCCAATGTTCACCCAGTGCTAAAAGTCAGAAACTGTCCCTTACAGTTTGAGCCAGAATACTCCGGGGTTACACATTATGGTTGTTCAAGTATCGAAATAAAAAAAAATTTAGTCACTCGACTAAGAAAACTTTGCAAGTTTAGATAAGAATACGTGTGTAAATTATTTATAAAACTGGAACCCTTTGTTTTATTGCGAACAAGGTTTTGACTATTATACCTAACCTAAGGTGACCTTTAGATTAGACCTTTTGTATATCAAAGTTGATTATTTTTATATATTTTGTAACGTATCGGGACATGGGGAGGATTGATAGAACACATTTCTTATATGAAAATAATGCATTTAAAATCACGAAATTTGGCAAGAAAATAGAGTGATGATTAAAAATTATTTGGTATGAATTTCAATGCATTCGTCAATAAAAGATTTTAGTACTTTTATTTTTTGACTTTTGTATCAAAGCTCTACGGCAAAACTCAATTTACGGTTGATTCTTGCAGTACATTACACGGATTAGATAATTTGACAGCATCACGTTGAAACATTTTCAACGTGACAGAATTTTCGTCTGCTACTTCTTCTGTAATTTGAGGTCTATATCTATTAACTCGGAAGAGCATTTAGGTAAAACCGATGACAAATCCTCCGAATCATAATCATCATTTAAACACAACCTTCTCTTTTTGTTTATTGGCGTTTTTCTACAGCTTTTTTCAATGACTTTGTTTTAATTGTTGGGAAAACGTTTCTCTTTACGTTTGTTGTATTTCGTTTTCATGTCTTTTATTACTATCGTCTTTGATATCTTCCATGTTTGAAGTGTTTGTTAGTATTTTTGTTTTCATTTGTTTTCTTCGCCCTTATGTATTTTAGGAGGTATGGCAGTAATTTGTGATTCAACAGGATTTAGTTGATTTTTGTGAATTTTCATATGAACAGGAAGGTCCCGCAACATGTTCTAACATATTTTCGCCTTCACCTCCTTCATTCGGGACATCGTTTGAATGCTTTGTCTGCTGTCTTTCTATATCGGGATTAGGACTACCAGTTACAGAAGCGGATGCGAAATCAGCGTCAGAAAATATATTAGGATTGTACGAATAAGTTCCTATATGTTCAAACCCTTTGGTTATATCCATAAGAATAAAAACCCTTTCAAAAGCTCGACCTGCACGTTTTGCTACACGTCTTAAGCTCATTGTCTGCCCGGGATTATTGACCATTAATGAGTGTGGTCAGAAGAACTATTCTACTATTCTGGCAAATGTCAAGTCCGTTTGATTTGGTAAATCTAATAAAATGCATATCTTAGTTGATCCTACTACTGGTACTTTAGACATTTTGTCGAGGAAAGATAAAAAAGGTGGTACTGAAACAGATGGTGACAGTAGTTCCTTGCTCAACTGACATAACTTTTACTACTTGTTTTATCTCCTGCTTCTAAAGTAGAATCCGTGGTTTGTAAGATGTTTGGACACCCGTTCCATCACAACTATAAATTGCAGAAGGAGCAATGTTGTAACGTGTCATTACTTCACGAAGCAAATTAAAGAACTCAGTTACTGTATGTTTATTAAATGCAGTGGACCGAGTTAGACTTGTACCTTCTGGATTTCTTAACGATAAGTAATTATTTCGGCTCATAAAACATCTAATCCAATCACGCGAGGTAATTTATTTATTGGCCCAAGTTGCAGGTGTAAGCCAATTTGCTAATGCAAATGAATAAGCTAGTTCTAAGGTTCTTTCGTGGTTAGTCCATAGTTCATACTTGCCGCTTACAGTAGATATTCGCTTAGCAACTGTTCCTGTTAAAGATTTGTCCGGTGTTAAAATTTGGCTTATATATTTTGGCTTCCCCATTTTATCTAAATCTATTCACATCTCGTTAAGGTCATTTTATCTATTCCGTATGATTTTGCAGTTGTTCGCAGCTTAGCACTATTGACAACTTCCCTTACTGTTAGCTTTATCCGTTCAGGTGACACAGCAATTCACTTTTTTCCACTTGAAAGGCACTGCCTGTTAATATACAAATCATTAGGGAGCATTGATACACGTATCAAAGCTCCCATATCAAAATGTATCAATAAAACTTCAACGCACCCACCCAAACATCCTCCGCCTCACGCGCGCGCGAAAAATGGGCATTTTTCAAAAAGCACTTTTTTTGATATAGGGGACCTGAAAATTTATATTCAGGTTTCAGTTCAATTTCGAATTTATTGACCGATTACAATAACTTTCCCTTAAGCTGGAAAAATTAGAAACGTCGAATTATTTAGAAGACCTAGATATAAATCAATATTTCAAAAAATAGACTTTTTTGTAGCGATGTATAGAAGACAAACATTATTATTAATTTTGTAAAATACATAAATAAAAAGTTTACCAGAGTAGGATTTGAACCTACGACCTGTACTTTATAATAAACATAGAAGACTTAATGAGTAACATCACTTTCGTGTGAAAAAAATCAATGCAAATCATACTGTTCCATTTTTGGTTTGCGTATCTGGAACTTTATATAAAATTACGTACGGAACTATGTTAGTTTTGTGCTTAATCTGCGCCATTACAGAGACCTTAACGCCATACAATACACACAGTCTTCATTCGTTAGCTGTTTTTACAGGCAAATTTAAGTATACCCCTGTATCAATAGGCGTTTAGAATTCTAATTTCATTCCCTTACAGACTTCTGTAATACACACTAAAACAAGTTTTCATAATTTCAGCTTACTAAATTTTGTAAACGTGGATTAATGTTTTGTAAGAACAACAATAAATTATATCAGAATTGAAATTCCTATCATAACGAAATATTTTCTGGAATTGGTTTTTAATACATTAATGTCCTTATAGTGTGTTATTTTCCAATAATGCACCTATTTTTAAACACGTTAGAAGCAATATAATGCCCTAGGGAATTATGAAAAACAGAATGCATAGTTACGAAACCAAGGTAACTGAACTAACTCGATTATAATTTTTTCTAAAATAAATGTCAAACCCACTTTCTTTATTACTAAAAATACGCATGACAATAAATGTCAAAAATAAAATTCAATATCATTTTTTAATTGAATAATACACTAAAAGGACATTAAACATAGAAGGCACCAAGGGTGTTACAGGAATAATGCCCTCGGTCAACGTACATCACTCGGGCCAGAGATTCTCGGGAAGTACACTGTAGACCTCGGGGCATTATTATACCCGTAACACCCTTGATACTTTATAGAGTGTACTCTTAATTGGTGTCAAAGAGACAATTCTACTAATACAGTAAGCCTATCGACCTGAACTATTTACAGTGCGTACAGTGTATAGTAGTGCGAAATACTGAATTTTTGGTTAAAATCCCCAGGGATAGCTCTCCTACTCACACATCCCAATCTTTTCAACTTTGTGAATTTACTTTTGAACAAATGCACCAACTGTTAAGATTAGTATCAAGGGAATATTAAGAATAAACGGGCAAAAATCAAATAGTTTCAATATGAAAAGAGGCGTCAAACAAGGACACTCTCTAAGCCCACTACTCTTCATAATAGTGAGGGACAAAATTATCAAGCAAAGTAAAGTAAACACGCTTAATGCAATTTAGGCAACTGGAATATGAGGGCAGTAAATATTCAAAACCTGGTATATCCAGATGGTACAGTACTCATAGCAGACACAGAGAAAACTCCAGCTAGCAGTGAACAATTGTAACAACGAAATAAATAAAGCAGGAATAAGTATAAATACCAAGAAAAGTAAAGTATTAAGCATAAACAAACCAGATCCAGGAAGAAATATGACAACAGAATGTGGACGTGAAATATTGCAGGACGAAAATCAATATGAATACTATCAAAGGCGGCAAGGATATACTATCAAATAAATGCTACATTAATAAATAGGAAAGAATTAAGTAAAGACACCAAACTACACATATGCAGAACGATTTATGTACCCACTCTAATATATGGGGCAGAAAGCTGGCCACTCCTAGACAGACATAATATTAAGATAACAGCGGTGGAGATGAAATGCCTTAGAAGAACACTAGGAAGAACTAAAGGAGATAGAATATGAAATGTAGTCACAAGAGAAGAGTTAGAAATAGAGCTGCTGGTTGAAACAATAAGAAGAAAATAGCTAAGATGGTTCGGGGATGTGGTCCGTATGAGTGAAGAGCGAATGCCAAAAAGATGTATGGAAGTTAGAACAGAAAGGAAGAGAAGGAGGAGGAGACCCCGATTAACTTGGATGGACACGATCGTGAACATGATACAAAAAAGAGGGAAAAGTGAAGAAGTTGGCCAGAAATAGGAGGGAATTCCTGAAGTGGACGGAGGACCCGACACCCTAGGGTATAGAGTTAGAAAAAGAAGAAGATCAAGGATAGAAATGATAAAAAAATTAGTACATGTAACTATTTTAAACAGATTCCTATTTTTCTTTATTTCAAGATGCGTAACCTTGACTATGAAGAGAATTGCGCACTTACTGCAATAACGTAATAGTGCACTTTTACGAATTTTCGGCTTTTGTCACGTTTATGATACCGGTAACCTTTAAAACGTCAGGATATGATGTTACTTAATAACAATAACGTTGCTCCATTTAGCATAAATACTGTAAATTAAATTTCATGAGTAACATAACCTCAACCAAAGTCCTAATTATTAGTATTCACAATAATTTCATTTCTATTAAAATCCAACTAATTTCAAAGTCATTTCAAGCCAAGTAAACACTTTGAAATTATTAAAAGTTTTGATATGTATATACCATTTACGTCAAAAATAAGATTATCAGCATAGCAATGGACAAAGTGTGTATATATGTATATGTATATGTATATGTATATGTATATGTATATGTATATGTATATGTATATTATGTATATGTATATGTATATGATATATATATATATATATATATATATATATATATATATATATATATATATATATATATATAAGTTTAAATAACCGCGCCAGTACTGTACGGCGTTAATACCATCACTGGTATGAGTTAGCATTGTAGATTGTTTGGCTAACTTCTTTGTCCACGTAGAAAACATGATGGGTGGAAAAACGTGGCATGATAAATGTCAGTGTAATTGCTTTTATTATCGATACTGGGGTTTCAAAAGTGTGTCCAGATGTCATTGAGAAAGCCTTGATTGCATCTTTGGACCTAATTTGGTAAATAGAACTGGTTAACCCCGGTGGTTAAAGCTAAACCGTTCGTATTGGTTTTAAATGTAGACCGACGTATAAATGAATGTGTAAGCTATAAAAAAGGAATACCGTTGACTCTTGCGCTGTCGCTCAAATTCGCGTCATTTTTGCCGTTAGGTTACAAGTCACTTTGTTATTTTAAACAATTTATTTACTTTACTTTTGCAAGGTTTTGTTTTGATTATTTTCAGGTATATTTACAATTGTTTGTCTGCGAACTGATTTCTTTATATACGATATGTAATTTACAGTAATTGTACAAATGCTGTTATTCACGATACAATTGTGAATGTGCATTTTATTATTACGGTTAACTTATTGCTACCTATTTAATCTTACTGTTTGTTTTATTTTATGTGTAAGTTAATCTGCATTATTTTTCTTTTTACTTTGTTGGATGACAATTGGGTGTGTATGGTTTCACTGTTTGTTATATTTTTTTATTGTTTAATTAAACTGGTTTTCATTTTGCCGTTACTTGATTTCATGGTTTTGTACATACTTTAACCAGATCTAATGGTACTTTACTGTATTTACATTTTGAACCTATTCTTTTCTTTGTTTTTTTGTTATTCAATTTATAGGTGTGTACTTATAAAATTGTTTGTTCATTAATGAACTTGGTATTCCCAGTTTGTAATTAACGAGTTGAATCTTGATTGCTCAAAGTCGTTAATTCTAATTTGAGTAATTTTATTGTATGTGTCCTACTATGCAACGATCAAACCTCATCCATTTCTATCTCATTCAATTAACACAGCTGAGTCTCCCACTGGATGGCCAATTATTTTGTCAGTATCAATTTGAGTAAGTTTTGAATTATTGCCATTAAAGTCAAGACAAGTGTACTAGCTGATTTTTTCTAAAAATTTGCATCATTGTGAATAAGTTCAACATTATGCTTTTAAAGATTTTACAGCCTTTTAATTATGACGATTAATTTTGAATTACGATTTTGAGAATAGAATGATTTGGGACACTACAGTACATTAAAATAGTTCAAAGAAAATTTTAAATATTTAAAAAACAGGAGTAGCGCGTGTGAAGTACTGGGTCACATTCTCAATTTTATATTACTAATTTGGCAACTAAAGATTATATATATATATATATATATATATATATATATCGATTTGCGATTGGTTTTCGCCATCTCGTAGATACGCTTTCGGGGAACAATTTAAAAATATTTTCAATATATACAGGATGTATGATATAGTAAGAGTGCTGAATCAAACTTATGTTTTTTTAAATGGAATACCCAGTATATTTTTATTTTTTTAGTTTCCTTGTACAAAAATAATGCGAGTTTGCATGATTCCTTCCATTTCAGAGTTATTATTTTTATTAGGAAAATAGCTCACATTTGAGAAATCTCTGTGAAGCAATCCATGGATATTTCTAAAATAACGCGCTACTGAAAGTTTCACCATAACTCCCTAGTTTCAGATAATTCACAATTTTTTTTATAGTATGCACACTATACAGGGTCAGCTAAAAGACAAAAAGTTTAATTACTTTATTTTTTCAAATGGAACACCCTATATATTTTTTTGGCTTTGGCTATGTGTTACTTATGCATGAAGGAGCTAGTAGGTTTCTGAATAACAACCTGAAATATCTGACGTGCGAATTTCTGTGCATGTGAGTAATTTCAATGTAACTATCCGTCATTGTGGGACTTGTGTAGTAAACTTATAAATGTTTGTATTTTTATGGTATTAATGATAATAAGGTATTAAAACATGTTTAACAAATTTTAGTTGGTTGGAATCAATGTACGTAAGTGTATTCATAAGTACTCATAAGCATTTTACCTACTTGCTTCTTAATTTGACACCAAATAATCTAACATGTGTTAACACCACTTTTTAAAATGCTCCTGCATGTGGAGATACTTTGATTCTGCTATGCCAGACGATATGAAAGCTCGTATTCGCGAAGTATTTGGGACAATTCAAGTCGAACTATTAGATAAGGTCAACCTATCATTCCAACGGCGATTGAGGACGTGTATCGATCAGAATGGTGGCCGATGGAACACCATCTGTTATAAAAATTTGCTGTATTGCATCCCTTAAAGTATTCATATTTTGACAATTCTGTCGTTATACTGAATAAAAAATTAGCTATGGTACTAGCCTACTTGATTTTACCAAAATTATTACAACTCTGAACCTGGCCTTAATTCAGACGTTAATTGTTAAAAAAATAAATAGGGTGTTCTATTTGAAAAAATGAAGTAATTAAACCGTTTGCCTTTTGGCTCACTCTGTATATTGTGTGCATACTAGAAGAAAAAGTTGTGTATTGTCTGAAACTAGGAGTCATTGTAGAAATTTTAGTGGCGAGTGTTTTTAGAAATATTCATGGCTTTCTTCACAGTGATTTTTCGAATGTGAGCTATTTTCCTTACTAAAAACCGCAATAACTCTGAAATGGAAACTCGCATCATTTTTGTACAAGTTAGGTGCAGGACACCCTGTATATATTGAAAATATTTTTAAATTGTGTACCAAAAGCATATCTACTAGATGGCAAAATCCGCAAATCGATATATTGAATAATAAACAAGCTATGAACCGATTACAGATCACCCTATATATATATATATATATATATATATATATATATATATATATATATATATATATATTATAACAATGTCTTGCAGTAACTGCATCTATACACATACTTTTGAAACTAATTTCCTTTATAATTCTTTCAATTTAGAATGAAGCTACCCTTTTGCTGGATTAGATTAAATTCTTCTTTTATAACCTATTTATCGGGGTGTTGTGAGTCATATCCTTCGTTTATAGAGATGCATTTAGTCCCTTCGCTACTAATAAACAGCACATATAAAATCCTACGAATGACTCTTAAAAGCATCTTAATCTTAATCCTAAAATACTTCATAAATGTAATAAACAATAACATAATTTTAATTTCTATTTAAAAACGTTGAGTAAAGATTTATTACAATATTAGTGCCATAAAAACACTACAGTGTAGCGAATATAGCGATATTTCTGCTGAATTGCATTTAGGTCCCATCTCTTGCAACTGAAATAAATGGGTATAAAATCGTAAAGTGTTGCATTAACCGTGTATCGCTCATGTTTCCAGAGTTTTATGGCGCCTCGACGCAGCATGTGTTTTATATCCTTATGACACAGTAAAATACTAAGCTATCGTCCTTCTAGTTTATATTGGCATTTATTAAAGATCTTGGTTATTAGAACATCTGTTTATTTTTTTACTTTCAGCTCTTCCATTTTTTAATAAAGACTAATACTAATAATTGTTTACTGTAGCGAGATTTAATCTTACAATAATAGAATAAAATACAATTTTAGAAATCAAAGCAGTAAAATATTCCTCTCATTTTATGTCGTTGTTAAATCTGAGATGGCTGTAATAAAATGGACTGACTGGTTGCGGTCTAATACATTTGTATCACTGTGTGTCATAACCATAACTTCTATTTATGTTCTTTTAGATTTATATTAATCATTTTGCAATACCCTTGGTTTTTGATGTAATGACACAAGGAATACGCAATGAGTTTCATTTCAAAATCCTCATCTTCAACATGACAGACAAAAAGTATACTATGCAAATACCCTCTTTTCCACTCACAAACACAAATTTCTGTATTCTTGTTAAACATGTTTCGTGAGCAGGTGCGACGGAAATCCCCTGATAGCACTTTACATCTATACCTGGCACTAAATCTCTAGAGTAAAACCGAAATGTAAGAGAATCTTTAAATTCAGCATGGAGATGGTGCTTTAAGCTTTCTTTACATTGATATGGTGAAGTTTCATGATTTCATTTTCTGAAGTGAGTTTATTCAATCATATAAAGTTCATTTATTGAACGTCTAATCAGCATACTGGTTTGCCACAGGCGGTGCACGGATACACAATGAAATTTAAATTTAAACACTTAATAATATAGATCCAAATAATTTATGATATTGATAATTTCAACGTTTTCAAAACAATTTTGGACACCATGAAGAATGTTTCAGGTGGCCCAAAGAATAGGCCGAAACTGAAACGCTATCTCCGTTAAACTTATTTCTATAAAGATGTTTCTCATCGAAACAAGTTCTATAACAAATCATAAAGGTGATTAGATACGACAATTATGTGAACAGGCAATGGTTTTAACACGTCATGTGTTGGTACGTGTGAGGTAAGTGAGAACAGTGTGCCTTTTTTTTTTAATTACACCATATTATTTAAAGACCAAAAAATAAATACAAATTTTATTCAATCTAATTAATATACATATACACGCACTAACTTTAATTGCTGAATGTTTGTATAAAAATGTAAGAAAATGATAAAAATTTTAATATGAACATTTTTGTGCAATGAAACCAAATTCGTAACTAACAAAAATAGAATTGGATTCCAACATAATCCACACTTTTAGCCTTGAGAGCTGCATTTGTCCACCGTTGGAACACAATAATACCCTTATTGCTTTTATAAGTAAACTCACGAGCAAAAAAGTGCTTGAAACAAATTACAAATGCAAATTTATAACATATAATGAATAACAACCGTTAATCAACAATGAACAACGTTTCGTAATATTTCTTATAAGTAGCAAGTCATAATTAAATTGGTAGTATGAAATCGAAAAGTTAAATTCTAATTACCGCAGTATTTAAGGGTTGGGAACAGTCAACGATACTGAGAGTCGATATTAATTATTCGATGGCCTCAATTGAAAACCGTCTGTGCTAGCTAGTGAGGGTTGTGTTTATGCGGTACGCCCTATCCCTTAATCTCTCTCAATTACCCCTAGCGGACTTGCCAGCGCTTTCAGGCAACCCCATTTCCACATCCTTTTGAATATCTGTGTTATTTCTAGGACTTGCTCTGCTAACCATGTTCTTTATTAGTTTGTAATGCTGTTATTTCTAATTAACTATCTTAGCCATATAGCTGTATGTTGCTAAATGATAATTAACTTCAAAAACTAAATTTAGTCCCATTAAGTATTAACTGAAGCTTAAAATGGTATAAATTAACACAGAACGTAATATAATAATAAAATAATTTATATATTTGTACACATCAAATGTTACACTTCATTTGCTACAAATTTTTAATACAATGCCAAATTCATGCTTCTATTTGAAAAGGGACTATTTCTGACAATGCTATTATTAGTGGCGCCAGCTTTAGCTACCGTACCCAAGTTGTGTGGCAAAATTTAGACAGTGGGGTGACGAAGTAATAGAATATGATGGTAAATAACCAAACGAAAAATAATTTAATCCTAAATAAATGTTTGAGCCCTACCATTACGTCATTTTTCTCTATTCTGTCAATATAAATTTTTCAACATTTGAAATATTTGAATAAATGACCGCGTAATTAAGTATACTTGATTTAATGTATCCAGCAAAACTCAAAACTAGCATGAATTAAACAAGCGCCAAAAAAAAGTTTAATTTCATTTGCGCTTATGACAAGTACAGAAATGTATATCTTTGCTACAAGATTAGCAAATGAGAAGTGTGAAAAATATAAACCCTATCTACTTCAGGACACAAACAGCATCCCATGTCGTTAATTATTTAAGGAGTGATTGTGAAATTTGTGGTACTTGGAAAAAATCACATTTAAAAGGTGAAAAAATTTAACAGGAGATATACGAGGGATGTACAGTATTTGTTGTCGCTAGCATAGATGGCTTTGAAATATGTTGCGCCTAGTAACAGCACTTTATGTTATTTTACTGACAAACAAACCGCCAAATTTGGTTAGTTCGAGCTTTAATAGTGCCAAAGTTCTACAAGTTGAAAGTAGTGGTTGCACGAAGATTTTGGGAAATGGAAAAAAGTGAGCTGCTATCATAAAGTACCTACTAAAACAAAGGTTTAACACCTAAAGAAATTCATGCAGATATGGTTGGCGTGCTTGCAGATTCAGCTCCTCCCTATCAAGTAGTAAAAAATTGAACAATGATCTTGTGAATGACATGATAAGAGAAGATCGTCGATTAACAAGCTTTTCAAATGTTATGATTGGAACCAAATGACTATTAGGGCTTCATTAAGGTGCCAGCAAGTTGGGTACCTCGAATGTTGACGCTTGAACAAAAGCGTTTAAGAGTCACTTCTTCAATAGCCAATTTAGCCTTGTTTAACCGTAATCCTAAATGTTTCTTCGAACGCTATGTTACGGTTGATGGAACTTGGGTTCATCACTTCGACCCCAACTGCAAACACCAAAGTATGGAGTGGCGTCATCCAGGATCTCCCCCTCCACGCAAATTTCGTGTACAGGCTTCAGCGGGCAAGATAATGGCTACAGTTTTTTAGGATGCCGAAGGAATTTTACTGGTAGGTGGAACGTGGCCACACAATCACTGGTCAATATTATGCAGCAACTTCGTTATAAAAAAAAAGAAGAGGAAAACTTGTCACGTGCAATTCTCTTTCATCAAGACAACGCCCCAGTTCAGAAGAGCCTTATTTCTATGGATGCAATTCACGACGCTGGGTTTGAAGTTATGGAGCATCCACCCTACTCCCCTGACTCAGCTCCCAATGATTTTTATTTATTTCCAAAGCTAAAAAAGAGTCTTCGGGGAACAAAATTTGAGAGCGATGACGCAGTTATCGCAGCAGTGCAGGACTTCTTCTGGGATCAAGGCTGCGAGTTTTTCAAGAAAGGTGTTGCTTAAACATAGGTGGAATAAGTGTCTTCACGTTCAAGGGGATTATGATAAAAAATAAATGTTGTATTCTATGCTAAGAACATTAAATACTGCACATCTTCCATACATTAACACGTTAACTACCGCGATGGCATTTAGGCTTGTGTTATGTGCCTCATGCCATCCGACAATTAATAACTGTACCAATAAAACAACTGTTTCCCATTCACCCAAAGAGTTGTTTACAAGTTGTGGATCTGCATGCTGCAAGCCAATGGAACTGCCTCTCAAAACATAGCATAGGACCAGGCGCCAGAATAAACGTGTATCCGTATACTTACATACAAATTATGACTTGTATACTAGTCTTAGGATACCAGACGAAACCGCTTGGACTAGTAAACTAGCCATCGGTAATCAACATATTAAACTAAGACAATAACTTTGATGAATAAATGTTGCTATAAAATTAGAAATGGTTAAGAAAGCTATACTTCGTCCAAATAGGTAATCAAACAAAGTTTATTTTAAAACATCTCTCCACGATTTTTGTAAATGGAAAAATCTTTAAAACTCAGGATATAACGTCAGTTTTAAAACCAGATTACTTGATTTTCTCTGGTCACTTCAAATTATTTGTGATGTTATATCTCAAGTAAAATGCCCACTAAAACATTGAATTTTTGGGGAAGCTGTGTTCTCATTTGAAATCAAACATAGGGACTGTGAATACGCTATATTTTGCAATGTTGTGTATTGGGTTTATTATGGAGCGTAGGTATTAATCTAAAACTACTTTTTATCAGTTTTGTACAATCCCGATAAACGCTGTATAAGATGGACTTGTTCTGTCTGAAAACTTAGCGGCAAACACTGTATTACTAATTTTGCGAGCATTTTCCCGTCATACGATCATTTCAATATTTGAACACTTTCTTCTACTGAAAACACTTTAAGACTCTAAAGCTAATTACGTTTGATAATGCCATCCAACACTTAACCAGGCAGTTCTGTATACGTAAATCTTAACACACACACACACCTGCACCGTCGCCGTTAGCCGCGGAACCAAGAACATAGAGTGCGTAAAAAATTACAGCTACACGAGTGTTGTACACAATTTTATGTATTCCTTTAAAAAACCTGACTTTATGAAAATTTGAGACAGCTGGTAAATTTTGTATCTAAACATAACACCTTATTATAGGTATTAACATATCTAGGAATGTCATTATAAATGACGCCGTTTTAATGGAATAGCATCCAAGGTTTCTTCAGTAGTTTATCGGTTTCAGAAGAATAACCCCGATTTTAGAAATGTATTCTAAAAATTTGGTATACTCAAAAATATATCACTACCCTTTTTCACAAACATCAAAGTCGCTTGGTTGCTAGGTACACGTTTAACTATCACAGACATCTACACCTGCTATAATGAAATCTTGCGCGGTAAAAATTGACAAAACTCTTGTCGTCTTTCCGACTAATCTGTAATTTTCAATTGCAATCCGGTTATAATCTACGTAATATGCCACTCTTTTTTATCTCTCAAAACTCTTCCGAATATCTTACCAGCCTCATTTTTTGGTCTTTTTTCATTTATTTCCGCACAATTAGACAGATTAAGTTAAAATTTGGTTAAGATTGATATTTTGGGACAAGAAATCCTCACACCAATTCTGTTCCTCAACCCCTTTAGGAGGATCTTATTTTACGCCTAATGCTTTGTAAAGTTCCTTTATAGAATTCAGAATTTTTGGACAGACATCCCATAAAGTTTGGGAATATCCCGAACATGTCGGATCCCCATGCCAATGAACCATAGTTCTTTTTTGCATATATTATTAAACTCAAAATTCGTTCTTCTCCCATTAATATTACTCCAACTTTGAACCAACTTAGATCAGGTTCCATTCCAAACGTATATATGAAAATGATTTCACTCCTTACTTATCTTCTAGGTATTTCATATCTTTATTATGAATATAAATCGTGAATGATTTCATTTTCATATTGATACAATATTAATAGACAAAATCCGTAACTATTGTATAAGTGGTAGCAACAAACAATTATTCTTATAAGGAAAGCATTTCCTTACGTTTGCCTTACTGTACTCTTGTATTATAAATTGTGTGTATATATATATATATATATATATATATATATATATATATATATATATATATATATATATATATACAAGGTGTACCAACCAAGATGCTTCGATAACTCCTTTGGTTTCATAGACATCAAAAAAGATCTCAAACAAAAGGGCAGAGGAAGTAACAGTGCCTTATTTAAAATTTTGAACTATACAGGATGTTCCAAAATTCAGATATGAATCTAACTTATGTTTTTTAAATGGGAACCCTTATATTATTTCAAATTCAGAAAGCCACATTTTTCGATTTTTTAATGTCGGGGTTGAATACATTATACAGGGTATTTGGAAAGATATGGATTGTTTTATGTTGAAATTGTACTCATTTCAATGCCCTGTAGAACAATACACTCTGTAAAATGAATTATCTGTTGGCCAGTTGTCTTTCAGAATATTGTCTAGTATCGTTCACCTTATTCATTTAGCTACTTGGGGTTTGTATACAGGGTGGCTCAAAACTCGGATGTGTCATTTTCTTCCTTAACTCAAATGGAACACCCTGCATTTTTTATCACCATCAAGTCCTCTGGTACTCCTCTTTAATTTTTACCTAATGTGAGTAGTTATCGAGATATTTCCAGATATTCCTTGCAATTCGCTGTTTGAAAGCAATTATCACGAAGTGTTTGTATTTGACATATCTGTCAGTTCGACAGGTTTCACTGTAATGTTTTGCTCAGTTATTCGTTTAATTTATTTCTGTGTTTCAATATAGTTGAAGTGAAACGTAACTACGAGATGAATGGTGAACAATTTTCCCGTCGTGAAATGACTGACATGATTTGGATACTTGGTGAATGCACCAAAAACTGTTTATTGGCATCAAGTATATCGTGAAAGATTTCCAGACTGGAGACAACCGAGTAAAATTACTTTGAGAAAATTGTTGGATCGTTTTGACCGTATCGGATCGGTTAACTATCACAAGAGAGAAGCAGGAAAACATGCAATAACGGAAGACAACCAACTCAAAGTGTTGCTGAGCGTTACAGAAGACCCGCATACCAGTATACGAAAGATTTCATCTCAAAAAGGTATTAGCCATGGTACGGTTCAACGAATCCTGTCATTACATAAAATCCATCCTTTCCATGTCCAACTACATCAGGAACTAATTGTAAACGATTTCCAAAGCAGAGTAGAATTTTGTCAATGGGCAAATCAAAAATCGACGAAGAACCATTTTTCTTTGATTTTGTTTTGTTTGGGGATGAGGCAACATTTTCGAAAAATGGAGGAGTTAATCGACACAATTTTCACTATTACCAAACATCTAACCCACATTAGATACGAACATACAGCCAAACAAGATGGTCCTTGAATGTTTGGGGTGGAGTTTTGGGAAGTCGTATAATAGGGCCACACTTTTTTGAAGAAACGGTGAATGGTACTGTTTATTTACAGTTTCTTCAAAATCATTTACCAGTTCTTCTTGAAGTGCCCCTCGACATTCGGCAACGCATGTTGCTGCTACATGATGGCGCACCGGTTCATAACACAGGTCCTATCAAGGACTATCTGAATGATTATTTCCAACAAAGATGGATAGGCAGAGGAGGACCTAAACATTGGCCAGCTGGATCACCAGACCTAACTAAAGTGGATTTTTTCTTGTGGGGTTATGTAAAGAGTATGGTGTATAACGACCCACCAACGACAAAAGAGAACATGAAGGTCAGAATTACAGAAGCGGTCAAGAGTGTTGATCTTACAATATTGCGAAATATGAGTCGGGCATTCGAGAATCGACTTCAACATTGCATTGATGTTGGTGGAGGTCACTTCGAACACCTAATATGATTAATTTAATGTTCATATTTTCTTTTTATTATTTATTTTTTCGTTATTGTTGTTCTTCTATATTTACAGTTAATGTTATCAGTATCAAGTAAACAGGTTAGATAGTGCACTAGATTGATTTATTTGTATTGTTTCGACACATTTACAGGACCAATCCTTCTCAAACAGCAGTAAATTTGTCAAATTTATCTGTCAAACACAATGACGACCAGATAAACATCATAATCCTAGATTTTGTATTAAATTCATCAAATATCTGGAAATATCTCGATAACTACTCACGTTAGATACAGGGAACCTCTGACAAAAATTAAAGAGAAGTACCAGAGGACTTTGATAGTAATAAAAAATACAGGGTGTTCCATTTGAGTTAAGGAAGAAAATGACACATCCGAGTTTTGAGCCACCCTGTATACAAACCTCAAGTAGCTAAATGGGTAACGATACTAGACAATATTCTGAAAGACAACTGGCCAACAGATAATTCATTTCTACAGAGTGTATTGTTCTACAGGGCATTGAAATGAGTACAATTTCAACACAAAACAATCCATATCTTTCCAAATACCCTGTATAATGTATTCAACCCCGACATTTAAAAAATCGAAAAAATGTGGGCTTTCTAAATTTGAAATAATATACAGGGGTTCCCATTTAAAAAAAACATAAGTTAGATACATATCTGAATTTTGGAACATCCTGTATAGTGCAAAATAATTTTAAATAATGCACTGTTACTTCCTGTACCCTTTTTTTGAGAACTTTTTTGATATCTATGAAACCAAAGGAGTTATCGAACTTCGCATCTTGGTTGGTACACCCTATATATATATATATATATATATATATATATATATATATATATATATATATATATAGATCTTTAGGTTTTCGCGACTGCTCTATGTACTGCTGGTTTCTCGGGTGTTGATCCGCGTAGCTTTTCTGGCATCCAAAAAACCGTTTGTTGCAAAACGACGTTTCGACAAAGTCTCATTTGCCATCCTCAGGTTGGTAACTGTCTGCTCCTGCTTCGAGTTACTGGAACTGAACTAACTTCCTGTTGTGTGTGTGTATTGATGCTAATGTACCCTTTTGTTTTCACTCACTGCTTTCACTGCTTTCACTACCTTCACTGATTTTACTGTATGCTTTCCTGTTTTCACTTCTTTTGTTGATTCTGTTTTAGGTGTTGTGAATTTTAGTTGTCTAGGGATTAATGATGTTTTCCATATTGATGGTAGTCTCAGAGAATCGTCTCTTGTGTTGAGATTATGTAGGTGTTTCTCAATCTCTATAGCTTCTCTGACAATTCTAGCTGTAAAGTGCTCGATGCTTGCCAAAGTTTTTGCGTCCTCAAATTTAATTTTGTGTCCTGTTGTCGTTACGTGTTGGGCCAAGGATGATATCTCTTGAACTTTATTAACCGCGTTTTTGTGTTCTATCCTTGCGCTGATTTTTCTGTTCGTCTGTACAATATACGACATCCCGCAGCCTTCACATGGAATCTCGTGCACTCCATGACTCTCCAACGAGATCTTGTCCTTAGCATTTCTTAAGATCGAATTAATTTTTCGATACGTCGTAAAAGTTGTATCGATTTTATGTTTTTTAAGAATACAGCAAATCTTGTCCATTGTCCCTTTGATGTATGGTAGGTATGCCGTGGCAGTTGCAGAATCAGCTGGTTCTTTGTCTACTCTACCTGAAGGCCTCAAAGTCCTTTGTATGTCGTAGTGGTGGAATCCATTTCTAATCAAAGCCTCCCTTATTTTTGTTACCTCTTCTTTGATGTTATCGGCGTCTGTTAATATCTTCGATCGATTGATCAGCGTCTTGATGACAGATGAGCTGACTTGGATTATAATGCAATTTGGCGTTGATGTATCTGTCCGTGTGCGTAGGTTTCCTGTAGACCGTGTGGCCTAGGCGTCCGTCTTCATTCTTCTTCACTCTAGAAACGGTAAGTGATCATTTTGTTCTATTTGCATTGTGAACTTGATATTTGTGTGCACGTTGTTGAGGTGTTCCAAAAATACCCTGAGCGTCAGTTTATATGCTGCTCTTCAAACTATTGCATGAAGAGTTTTGCAATGACTGGAGATACAGGTGACCCCATTGGTGCTACTGCTTTCTGCTTGTAACGGTGTCCATGTACATAAAATAGGTATTAGTTAGACAGTGTCTAGCTAAACTTATTATATGGTCAGCCAGTTTATGTCTCCTTTGGATGGTCTCAAGTGCCTCGTCGACTGGTATATTTGTGAATAGTAATACTATATCGAAGCTGACTAGGAGCTCTCCTGGTTTAATCGTGTGCTGTTGCAGAATCTCAATGAAATGGTCGGCGTCTTTCACGTAAGATGTAGCCTTGTTAGTGAGTGGCTGTAGTGATTTCGCAAGGTACTTAGCTAGCGCTTGTAGCGGTGATCCAACAGAACTAACAATCGGCCGTAGTGGGGCACCGTCCTTGTGTATTTTAGGCAGTTCGTACATCTTCGGATATCTGGTCGACTTTTCTCTCGGGATCAGTGGTTTCTGGGTTTCTTCATCAATTCGTGAATCCATAATTTTATTTCGCAAGGCTCGCAGGGTCTTTTGGATACCAGAAGAGCTACTCGGATCAACACCCGAGAAACCAGCAGCATATATATATATATATATATATATATATATATATATATATATATATATAATAATATATGTGTGTGTGTGTGTGTGTATTATGTATTGAAAAAAATTTTATCTGATATACATACTTTTATCATTTTTATACATCAAATATGAAAAATCGTATTGCCGTAGATTTGAAAAGACTCTAAGGCAAGGCACTGCTAACGCAATACATTCATGTACCCATCAATGCAGAAAAATAATTGGTTGTCAGACGTTAACTAAATGAGTTAACCCATTTGTGAGAACTCGACTAGTAAAAGTAACAGTATAGTATTCGGCTTATAAAAGCAATTCGTTCTTGCTGTTTAATCATCTAATCGCCATACCGATTTTATCAGATATTCGATTCTTACTATGACTTTTTACTGATAGTTCCAGTTGGATTGGAGTAGGAAAAATCCCATATTTGGGCCAAAATAAGCTTAAGAAATTAGAATGTTTGGACCAATACTACTAAAATATGTAAACTAATAAAAGATGCATATAAATTAGTTTTTATCACATAGACATAATCATCTCCTCATGACAAAATGGTAATATTACATGAATATTTTTGAACGTTTTTTTAAAATAATTAATTACATAGCTTACAAATTACTAAGAGCGCAGAGTCTTACACACACGATCTATTTTAGTGATTTACGAAGATTATTTTAACGTATTCTACAAGAAGTGCGTCCGTCATGTGACCGTGCGTATGTGCGTGCGTGCGTGTATGTATGTATGTGTAAGATCCGGATAAAACCTATTTAAACTTGATATGATGATGATATGAACTAAACCACAGTATTATGCCTAACGCAAAATAAACCGTCGTAAGCCGGGTGTAGTAATATGTTTCAAACTACTTTCTATGCCAAGCTTGACATTTGACATAGATCAACCATACTAAAGCCGTAGTTGTTTACAGTCTAAGAAATATTTTAATGAAAACCGCATCTTTTACATCAAACCGTTTGGTTTAGAATCCATATGTCCAGTCCGCGAGTAATGGCTTGAAAGAGGGGTCGCAGACGCCGCTCGTCCAGAGGTCGAATGGCATGTCTATCGTATCGGAATTATGAGCGATCTTGCTTTTTGGAGATAATATAGAATGAAGGTTTGTAGAGAATCACTGCTTTTGTCGAGACCTTTGATTAGAGTGTCATGAAGGTATTTTTAAGAATCCCTCCGACCAAATTTTATGAGAAGGTCAAACCCGTTGATAAAACTTTTCATACTAACTTCGCGAGATGGCCGGTGGGGGGTCGCCGTGAGACAGACGCGGCGAGTTGAGCGATTTCCAACGAGTGGTTCCATAACATATCTAGATATGATAGATCTACGATCTATCGGTTTGGAATTATGTCCTATCTCGCTTATAAGGGGTTGGACAGGATGAGAATTGGTGGAAAACGATTCTTTTGTCATTAAAGTACCGTGAAGGTATCCTTAGGAGGACACCTTTTCGCACTTTTTGGGAAGACCAACTTCGCCAAAAACACTTTGGCCTTTTCTCACACCGCAAGCAATGGCAGAAGGGGGGCGAATTGACAGTTCCGTGCGGCTTGTTGATCACTTTTCAACGAGCAATCGCATGGCATCTACAATCTATCATTTTGGAATTATGAGATATTTTGCTTATAGGGGGTTGGAGGGAGAAAATAGTCCTTGCGTCGTGGTCTTTCATTAGAGTACTATGAAGGTATATTATCGATTGTCTGGGAAGATCAAATCCACCAAGAAGGTTGACCGGATAGTTTGGAGTGACAAATCGAAGCGGCTTGTCGAAAGCTTTCCAACGAGTGTTCGCATGACGGAATTACGACCGATCTCGATTATAGAGGGTTGGAAGGGATGAGAGGGGAAAAATATTTCTTTCGCCGATGCCTTTGATCACCATGAAGGTATACCTAGCAAAAATGTACTCCCCCCTCCCTTTTCTGGGAAAACCAATT